>JAPQNM010000046.1:841249-881249 GCA_029783475.1 Metacarcinus magister
CGTGCTCGTCTTTGTTGCCGCGTCGCGTAGCTGTCTGGGGCGTGGGGCAGGGTAGGTCGCGGGTGTTGGGGCAGGCAGGCATGCAGGCAGGCGGGCAGGAAGGCATGCATGCAGGCAGGAAGGCAGTGGTGGTGTTTGGGGTAGGACAGTCCTCGTTGAGCCAGTGGTGTCACGGCCCCGTAACCTCAGCACAGCACCCGCCGCCCCCACGCAGGGCCAGGCCGGGTGGGGAGTAGGTGACCGAAGCATTGCAGAAGACAGACGAAGGGAGCTGGGAGAGCGTGGCGGCGGTGGCCTGGGGGGTAGGCCGGCGTGGTTGCAAGATGTTGCGACGGAGCCACCACAGCGGCGGCGGCGGCGGACCAAGACTGCCTGCCTGCGCCCCCTCCCTACTCCCTCACTCTCTTTCTACCCCGCGCTCTCTTTACACCCTACTCTCTCGCCTGCTCTCCCTCCCATAGCTATCTTTGTGCGCCGTACTTGTTAGCGGGGCTACCCGCCGACACTCTCCCCCCCACTTCTTGGTCCTAAGGCCCGGCGCGGCGCCCGTCACCCCTGCTGTTGAGTTTGTCCTTGGTGGGTCCCCGTAGGTATAGTGTGGGGCGAGCCTAGCCTGGCCTGGCATGGCCACCGGCATAGATAAGTCTCAACCCAACCCAGCCCAGCTCAGACCTGTCCCTCTCTCCTCTCCCTTCTACCCTTAGCATTATCCCTTAGAACGGCTCTACCTCCCCTCGCGTACCCTCTCTCGCCTCCAGCACTGAATGAGTGCCATCTCGTCCCCTCCTTCTGTACTGTGGCCGGGGCCAAAGTGCAGTGTGGACCTGTGATACGGCGCGAGTGTTGCATGAGTGAGTGTGTGCGTGGGTGCGTGCATGTGGGGGAGCGGGGTAGTGTCCCCGCACAGCCGCGCGTGGCGGGCCTACAGCGTACGGGCGGCGGTGTAGCGCTCGTACGGGGGAGAGGGCAGTGTGAGGTGCGCCGCTCAGCCGCTTAGAGGTGCGGCCCCTCGTCCCCGCGTGCCGCTCGCCTCAGCTGGTACCGCCCGCGCTCCCGCCCGCTTCCCTTCCTCGTTAGTGGCTCTCTGTCCTTCTGCCTACTGTCCGGCACCGGCCTGCATCCAGTCCAGCTCAAAGCGTTGTTTCACGTACTTTGGTTGCCTTACTGGCTTGTTGAGTGAGGAGTGCAGGCCGCCAGGACCAAGAGCCTGGCTCGTGAGGCTCCTCTGCCTACGCTACGTGGACTGTCACGAGTGCGAATAACGAAACAGTGAAAGTAATGGAGTCGTGCAGAAAACTGTGATACTGGTGACAAAGATTATATTTGCGGTGGTGTGCAGCGTGACAAAGAAGTAACTAATGTGTTGGTGTTGCGGTGGGCGACACGGGACCCCAACCCCACGTGAGGAACTGTGTGTGTGTGTGTGTGTGTGTTTGTATGACTGACTGACTGAGTGAGTGTGTGTATGTGTATGTGTATCTGTGTGTTTGTGAGCGTGCGCACGCGTGTGTGTGTGAGTGGAGAAGAGTGTAGTGGAGTGATGTGTCGCGGTGTGTGGCGTGCGTGGTGGCAGGAGAGGGAGGAGGACAGGGGTTAGAGCTATGTGTTGAGGCAGCAGCATGTGTGGGTGGTGGCGGCGGGGAGTGGTGGGTGGGGTGGGTGCTGGGCCCAGATAGGGGAGCCATACCCGCCCTCACTACCACCCTCCTTACACACCGTAGCAACACTACACCACAGCTCAACCCTTCAGTGTCCTCTCACCCTCCCCCCAAAGTCACTAGTTTCGGTGACCTTATGAAATAGCATTACATAACATCGTTCAGTTCTTTTTCATTAGCATAAAGCAACGGCATCGCCACCTGCCCCACAACCACTCCTGCACCAAACTTCTTTGTTTTCGTGGCGGGGGAAAGATGTACATTTATTTTATATTTATATATATATATATATATATATATATATATATATATATATATATATATATATATATATATATATATAGATTCTTTAATTTTAAAACCTCATGAGAACTGGTTACAGATGTGTGTGTGTGTGTGTGTGTGTACTTTGGTGTCATAAGTCGTGAACACAGTTGTCTGGTACAGTTAAGTAAGAGCAGGATGTGTTAGGGTGGTGTTGCCTCGTCAGGAGGGTTCGGATGAGTCTCGCTGCAAGGGTGACGCCAAACTTTTCATGGTGGGAGGTGTTTTGAATGTCTGAATTCCGTGAATGAACAACTGGATTGAATCTGAGATGAGTCACGGGTTGCTGCCACCAGCCTACCAGGTAGAATGTATTGAGGTCCTCCACCACCACTACCACACTACTAGCACCAGAATTCACCACTATTCCACCAAAAGGACTTCATTTCCCACACTAAGAAAACCCGCCAATATCTCTTATATGTCACCTCCTCAACCCTTTCATCGCAAAAATCCACTGGTGCGTCTTCAGACAACCCAAAGGTAGCCAACAGTACAACACTCCAGTAAGCCACCAAGGGGAGACCCACCAGTCAGTCCACCTGAGATCCGCCACCTCACTCAGGAGGACAGACACATATTGGCAACTCATTGGACGCGGATTGTCAAGGGAACATATGGAAGGGGAAGGCTAAGCTCTCCTGACTGGTGAAGGCGGCGGCGACGGAGTCTACTTCGGGTGACGCTTCAAGAATGTACATTTGTGTAGCCTTAGCCAGACGGACGGATGGCTTTCGAAAGCTATTAAAGTCCTGATACGCAAGTGTTTCCATGCACACTTCACGTCATTTGTACTTTCCCGCCTCGAGCGTCTCATGCTGGCGGACGGAATATTGACGAGGGTCGCGGGAAATACCTGTTTGTACAACCTACTACAACCCTCTTCGCATTGCCTGTGCGTGTACCAGGAAGGTGTGTGTGTGTGTGTGTGTGTGTGTGTGTGTGTGTGTGTGTGCGTGTACTCTCCTCTGGACTACGGGTCATAGAGCACGTCGTCAAGTAGTTTCAAGGTAGCCACAGTCTGTCAAGCACACCAGAACGTTACTGTTACCTTTTTAACTCCACCACTACCACCACCACCACCACCAAGGGAACCTCACGTCATCACCTCCATCAAGACACCCCCCTCCCCCTTCAAAACCAAAGGAACCCCACATCATCACCATCAAGGCGACTCCCTCACCACCACTACTAAAGGCCAACCCGTCATCACCATCACCACCACAATCAGTAACAACAAGATCACTTACAGGAGCACCCCAACAAAAGTACCCACCACCACCACCACCACTCCGCTATTTCTGTCCCGGCCGCAGAGAGACGACCTCACCATCACCATTACTAACACCAACACCATGACCTCATCACCATCTCGGCAACACCACTCACCCACCCAACACCTACGGTTACCACTATCAACCAAAAAAAAACCCACCACCACCAGCAACACTCACCACCCCTGCAAGTAACGGCAACACTGAGGTCCTTATCAACACCCCGGTAAACCAAACGCATCCATCACCACCACCACCACCATCATCCGCTCTTGAAGGGGAAACAATTCTACAAAGTGGGGGAAGAGACTTGGGAACAGTGACGGCTCAAGTAACACACTACGGAGTAAATTAATCAGTACTTATTTAAAATTGTTGAACGAAGAATTTATTGTTATGTTTATATTCTTTTCTGACACACACGTACTGTACATAGTTACGTTAACATCGAAGTGTGTATTTTAGGAAAGCGAGTCAGAATTCAGGAAGGAAATAGCAAGAGAAAATAGGAGGTGGTGGTGTTACTGGTATGCGTTTTCTGGACGAGTGGCTAACGGCAGCGAAGAAATAGAACATGGGAGGAGGAGGAAGAACTATTCACATATAACATAAAAGGAGAAGATGACACTTGACATGCATTTCCAGGAGTGTAGAAGTGAATAGTAGCGAGGAAATAGATGATGAGGAAAGATGAGGTGTTAATGGTGTGTGTTTTCAGAAGTTATGGCAATGACTGGTGAGGTGAGGTGAGGGTCAGACAGTGTGCGCAGGAAATAGCAACACAGGACCTGGGGGGCGGACCGTTGGTGGGGGGGAGGGAGGGAGGGAGGGAGGGAGAAGTAAGCGACCTCATAGCAAAACAAATTATAATCGGGCCTCGTAAGGAAACGTGTTGTATTGGTTGTAATTATATGGCACTTTTTTTGGGTGGGGTGATAGAAAGTAGAGTACATTTTTCCTTCATTTGGTTTTGTGTGTGTGTGTGTGTGTGTGTGTGTGTGAGAGAGAGAGAGAGAGAGAGAGAGAGAGAGAGAGAGAGAGAGAGAGAGAGAGAGAGAGAGAGAGAGACCGACCGACCGACCGGCAACACCATGATCAAGACTGATGATGTGATCGTAACCCACACGCAAAATAATGATAATAAATAATAACTAACAATAATCATCGTTCTAAAAAAAAGTGTTCTCAATTTTCAGGATAATTTATAAAATACAAGAATAAATATAAAAAAAAACACTCATCTTTACCAAGCGCGGAACAAAACAAGTGTAGATATTTATTTACAAGAAAGACCACAGAAAATTAAAAATAGATAATAAAAAGTTGAAAAAGACAAGACTATCACGCTATGGGAAGGAAACACACTTCCGCCCCTTGGACCTTTACTGGAAATGACAAATGCTCACTTAATTAAGTAAAGCGAGAGCGGCAGGGGCGACGCGAGACAGCGGCGATATAGGTGGGAGTGGTGGAGGTGGTGGTGGTGGAGGTGGCTGTTGTAGTGAGTGGAAAGCCAACCCCCACACCCCCTCACCTCCCCTCAGCTGGCCCTCATGTGTTCTGTCGGCGGGGGATGGCGGCGCCCACAAGAGCATGTGCCGTGAGGACTCGCTGCCACATCCTGGTGAGGCTTTACACACACACACACACACACACACACACACACACACACACACACACACACACACACACACACACACACACACCTGACCATTCTCACCAAACAAACACTACAACACAAGAAGGGAAAAAAAGCAATTAGTCTTGATTGAGTACCTAAACATTAGTTGTAGAGTTGGTCTGACCTTCCATGTGTTGAGTGCGGTGTGGGGGTCTGTCACGCCTGTCATTTGTTTTTCCTGACTTTGATAGTTTACATTTTCCTTCTTCTGAAAGCCTCGCCTCGTCCGGGCTACAAGAAATGTGCGTCATTACCATACAGTGGATTCCTTCCTCAACATTACTCAATTTACTCCCTTTATGTATTATATGCAGTTCCACTTACAATTTAATGAATATTTTCATTCCTATATGTCCATCATAGTTTCTCTATTAACACTGTCAGTGGACCAAACTTTTACAACTTTGTCTTGAACAAACTTATTTATTTGATGACACTGTTAGTCATTAATACTTGTATTGCTGGCTTCACTTTTTTTATGATTTTGTTTAATGATAATAATATTCACTGATAACACTTTCTAGAACTGAACTTGTGTAATGTGTTATTGATGTTGGATTATCTAGAAATTTTATAATTTGATAGAACTTCGATCCAGTTTATTAATTTTAAGTAAAGTTTTGATTTACCATGAAGTCGTGTTGTGTTTTGTAGTGTTGTAATATTGTGTGTTTCGTTTCAGCACTCCTGATGATGGGAAGTGACCAGTACTGCCTCAAGTGGAACAATCACTGGGCCAACCTGATTCGAGTCTTCAACTCCCTGCTCCAGTCAGAGACCTTTGTGGATGTGACACTGGCATGTGAGGGCCGCCACTTGAAGGCTCACCGACTGGTGCTGTCTGCCTGCTCCCCGTACTTCAAAGAGCTGCTTGTTGCCCATCCAGACAAGCACCCCATCGTGATCCTCAAGGATGTTCGCTACTCAGAACTGCGGACGCTCGTTGAGTTTATCTACAATGGAGAGGTGTCGGTGGAGCAGAACGACCTTGCTGCCTTGCTCTGTACTGCCAGGGAGCTTCAGATCAAGGGTTTGGCAGACAACCGCCTCCCAGGGGCACCCTCTCCACACTACACAGGGAGGGACATTGGGGATGGAGGAAAGTACACCCTCACCCCAACTAGCACTGCTGGCCTGCCCACTACCACCACATGTTCCAGCTCTCCACCCTTGGAGGCTGCTAACTTAAAAAGTGGCAGCCCCCGACGGAAGGTTGGATCCGAAGACAGACCACCGCCCCCCCTGGCAGCCCTGCACCCAGGGATGCCACCTTCCAGTTACTGTTCCTCACACCTCTCAGCCTACCACTCTCACCCAACTTCCAGAGAAGCTTCCCCAGTCCACAAGAGGAGAAGAGTGTCAGTGGATGGCTGTGAGGAAGATGGGGAAGCAGGTGAAGGCAACAAGCAGGCACAAAATGACCCACCAAACGGCCATTTCCCTCAACAAGACTCTAATGAAAGGCAGTACACGTTGACATCCACCTCCTCAGGATTGAGGATTATAGACCCAACCAGAAGAGAGGTGAGTTGTGACAGGTTTAAATAGTTTTATAAGTGTAACTCGTGGGTTGTGGTCATCACACAAGTAATCACACCCATTTCAATCTTCATTCCTCAGTTTTCTAAAGTTGAAGTGTTGCCTCGGGATCATGAGTGTGTGTTGTCTGTGTCCTTGATGGTGACTCAGGTGTGGTGATTCATTCTTGCGCGGTTTGTTGGGGACTCTACTGCATTAAGGGGCAAACACGTGCCACTGAACACAGTTAAATCAGATGAACTGTTGTAGAGACTCTTTAAGTTAGCAGGATGTTGTAACAGTCTGGTTTGAGTGTTGAAGGTTGGGTGTGAGTTTTCTTAATGGTGAAGGACACAATTACCCGTGAAGCCTGTGTTGGGGAACTGGGATGAACCATCTCACCTCACTCAGTAGGAGGCCTCAGTGGAGGCATCCATGCTGGGAGGCAATCACTGTTTGGGATTCAACTAATGATACTAAGTCAAAGCTGTTCATCCAGCCATTAAATGCTACTTCCTAACTAGCTTCAGCATCATCCCTTGTTGTAACTACATTTAAAAGGTTTTGCTCATTCCACTACTGTCTTAGCTTTACTTTTAGAATGCTTGGTTTTTTTTTATAGTTTTGGTGTCATATCCTGCAGAGGTATACATACGGATAACGACCATGGCATCACATCATCATCATCTATCTGTGGGATGCCTGTTCCTAGGAACTCCTCCCCCCCCCACCCACCCACCCACCCACCCACCCACCCACCCACCCACCCACCCACCCACCCACCCACCCACCCACCCACCCAACCACCCACCCACCCACCCACCCACCCACCCACCCACCCACCCACCCACCCAAGGGATCGCTACGGCAGAAGAGTTTCTATTTATTCTTGTCCATACCTTCCTTCCTCGCATTTTTTAATCCTCTGAATCACCTTTCTTCCCTTTCCTTCACATACTCTAGCACTCTGTCCTCCCATGTCACTGAGTGTTGTCCTCTTACACACATCACCTTGGCACAGTGGATCATTATTTGTCAATAAGTTTAATTAACCTGTGGTGTGGTGAGGCTGCAAGAATACTGCCACAGTATTACCTGCGGATAGTAAAAGGCAACACTAAGGGACAGAGTGAGGGGTCTGGGAAGCCCCTCCTCTGTGTTCTCTCCTACAAATAGGCAAGGCACAGAAGGGAAGGTGTGAGCTAAGTCTCCCTGAACCATAATGCAATGTCTTGGTTACCACCTTTTAATGGGAATATAAGCCATAAGTATATAAATAGATCGAAGTTTTAATTACCTGAAATATAGAAATACGGGATGTAAAATTATTACTCTATTACGTATTTTCAATGAGATTGATAATTGATAAAGGAAATAAGCTTTAACATTGCCTCTGTTAAAATGTGATGTAAATATATACTTAATTATTACCTACATTTCTGTTACAAAGTTATGTTTTAAAATTAATATTGAGAAATCATGTAGATGAAAAGTTAAAGAACAAATGAGAATTTTATTCAGAATGAACTAGTGGTTTCAGATAGTTTGTGTTCTACTCCTAAGAAGAGTGTTCAACTGACTCACTAAAGAACTGCCCTTACACTTATAAAAACATTAGCTACAGTCAATATAAAGGGTGATAGGCATTCCCTTGCGACCTTCCCTTCACTAACCCCGTGTGTTTGGTGTTTGGTGCAGGACAACAACAACACTCCCCCAACCTGGGACACAGACAAAGCCTCGCCGTCCATAGCCAAGACCTCCGTAGGTGTGGCCGTAACTACCACCAGCACCTCCACCAACAGCCCCGGGGAGGCCAGGGGCTGTGATGAGGAGGAGGATGACAGGGCACACGTGGTGAGTGCAACACTGGCGGGTGTCATAATTACACTGTGGCATTGTAACTTTCATTCTCACAGGAACGGGAAAGTCACTATTAATTATACTGTCATTATTCACAAGTGCAGTGATTCCCTTGTATAGAAACCCTGACTCTACTAAGTGACAACTAATCACACAACTAACTGAATCATTTATATTTTTTGTATGTTGAAAGCCATTTAAGTCGATCATCTGCAAATGTCAGCTATTTACAACTCCTTTGTATTCAAATTTGGTGCCAGTAGTACATAAGTATTTAATTTTGGTGTCAGGGGAGTCTAATCTGCACAATGAAGGAACTGAATCAAATGTAAACGAATTAGACCATTGGTTATTCTTGTTTTGGAGTTGTACTAATCCAGTAGCATCCCTGTTCCCTTTTTATCCCTCCTGTGGGCTAGGTGAGAGGAGTGTGGGTGTAGGTGTGGGTGTGCCTTGTGTTGGCTACCACCCTTTAGGGGATAACAGCATGGTATATAGATCGATAGATTTACCATATATATAATCTAGGTTGTGAATAACTAGTGAGATAATGGAGTTGATTCCATCCTTTCCAGAAGAGGGTATTTCAAAAGTATAGAAAAAAAATGTCATATTATTCCTATGTTCCTATTTTCAGACCATCCAGTCCCCGGAAGTGATCCTAGAGGAAGGTGAGACAGGTGTAGTGTCATCTGGACCACCCTCCACCGTGCCCTCACCTTCCCTAGCTGGCAGTTCCCTTGGCAACTCATCCATAACAGCTACTGCCTTGGGAGGTCCCCTGACTCCAAGCGGTCCCCTGCCCCCTCAAATGGCCCTTCTTCACCAGGCTCTGGCTTTAGGCTATCACCCCTTTCAACATTACTTTCCTCCTGGTCTCCTAGAACAACAACAACAACAGCAGCAGCAGCAGCAGCAACAACATCCTGGAGTCTCGCCACCAAAAGAAATCATGCATTTCCTAGATATGATAAAGGCGTTACCTCCAAATGCACGACTACCGTTAGCTGCTCTAGGAGGGCCAGCAGGTGTGGGAGGAACCTCTAGTCTTAGTCTAGGACTGCCAGTAGTCACAGGAACAACATCCACTTCTACAGCTTCTGCCAGCACCAGCAGAGAAAAGAGCACAGGTGGTAGCATCACCTGTCACATTTGTGCAATGATCCTGCCCTCAGCACACCACCTGGAAGAACACATCAGAATCCATGAGGAGGAAAAACCATATAAGTGTGACCAGTGTGGGCAACGCTATAAGTACCAGTCGGCGTTTCAACGGCACCAGGAGCAGAACCACACTGCCAAGCTGCCCGGTGACAAGCCTTTCCGCTGTAGTGTGTGCGGCCAGTGCTTCAAGTATCATAAAAGCTTCACCAAACACAGGTCTAACCATGATGCCCTTGACCGCATCATGAAGGCAGAGTCAGAAGAAGGAAGGTTGATGCACAGGGGAATACACGAGTCTTATCTCCATAAGGTCCTAGTTAGCGAATCCTCAAAGAGTGAATCGGAGGCATCTGTAACCTTGAAGGAAGAAAGCATGGAGCATCAGGAGGAGGGAGCAGAGAGGCCGTCCACATCTAATCCCACATCGTTCAATGCTGCCCTTCTGCACCCGGTCAACCCAGAAAATGGAGTCAAGAATTATGAAGACAGAGATGAGGAAGACGAGGAAATAGAACCAGAAGGTGAGGAAGAGGAAGGAGAGTTTGAGGAAGAGAACAAAGGAAAGTTTGTATACTGTGTAAAGTGTAAGTTGACATTCCGAGACGTGGGCAGCTTCGAGGGGCACTGCCGAGGGTCAACGGAATGCTCGCTGGACACCCTTCGAGAAGTAAATGTTAGTGAGGGACCAGGGCTGTCACGGCCCCCAAGTGTGGCATCCTCACCACGAGCATCTCCACGCCTGTCTCCCAGCAGTATCTCGGGACCACCTCGCTCTCCACTCCCAACTTCCACCCCTCTAGCCATGCCCTCCCCTCCTGCTACCACTACTCCTGTGGGTGGCCTTCCTCCGTCCTCAAGTGTTGCCATGAGCACTGCCACAGCCAGCACCACCAGTGTCAATCCTGGAACCAGCACTCCTCCAGGCCAGAACACTCTGTTCAAGCTGGAGCCAAGAGGGGCCCTCATGCTCCCCCACGCCCCCCTCCCCTCAGCCTCGGACCCACGAGGGGATGAGGAGCGACCCTTCAAGTGCCAGTTTTGTCAGAAGGGTTTCAAGGGCAGGGAGAACCTCAAGCTTCACATCCGCACCCATACCGGAGAAAAACCCTACAACTGTGGTGTTTGTGGCAAAGCTTTCGGTGGTCGCTCCGACATGAATCGACATCTACGCATCCACACTGGGGAAAAGCCATATCCGTGTAAGGTGTGTGGGAAGAAGTTTGCGCGGGCAGATTATCTTTCTAAGCACATCACCACACACCTTGGGGTTCCCTTTGCCAAGCCAGTGCATAGTTTGCAACAGAGTCTTCAAAATTTAGAAAATATGCAAAATCTACAAAACCTACATAAGTTACAAAATATGTCTAATGAATAATACCAAAATTGTCCCCAAATATTTAAGAAGATAAATTTTTATATATATATTTACATTCTTATAACAAATTAGTTGATACTATACGCACTGAAAGTGCCACGTCTGCTTCAAAAGCAGTAAAATCAAAGGTTTTGAACCAGTGACAGTAACTGTGTTACATGCCTAGTTTTTAAATTTAGGTATTGATATTGTTGTCATATTTCTTATTCTCAAAAGAGGTTAAAATGTAAGAGTAGTTGGCAGGTGTTAGAGGAGGTGAGCAAGCCAGGGGGCGCCTCAGCAGCGTTGAGTATCCTTGTGATCTAGTCACTGCCCAGTGATGCACGCAGACCTCCACACCGCCTGCTGTGCTCACCAACAATAATACTTCAAGCCCAGTTACCACATTTTAGTTGTACTTCTTGGTATCCTATTGAGTACGACTGATCTTGAGGTGGCACTGTGCTTCCCCCTCTACAAAACTTTTTATAGCCCAACCAATGAGGTGGGCCAGAGGCTTGAGCCTATAGTACAAGGTAGGTTAGTGTGGGCGTGGGTTGTATCCACTGCCCCCTGGCCCTGCTCCTCCCCATCACCTGGCCCACTGCACCATCTGCGTCACCTGGCCACTTCCTGGTGCAACAAGACTGCCAAAATCACCTCATGCCTATCTGCAGAGTCCCTACTCCATCCCCTCTTTTTCCTTACTCTCCCCTTGAAACCCAGAGCAGTGGCAGGGGCATAGGGCCTTGAAATTAACCCCAAGGTCAATCGGGAGACCTGAGTTGCTCGCCATGGTCAGTGTTAGGCAATAGCTAAGTGCAGAGCCACTTGTGTATAACTATGTACTGGACTGTTTTTGGTGTGGAGGTTCTTAGCCTTCTGGATTGTCATTGGTCTGGTGTTGCGGATACGCTTGGCCCTGCCATCTGCCCCAGGGGATCATGATGGTGCTAGCATTGCATGCTCTAAACTGTCCACCACAGAAATGCAGGGTTGTTCTGCCTGAAAACATCTCCTAGGAGGGGCACAGCTGAGAGTTGTGGTGATGGCAACCCAGGAGTGGGCGGGCTGCCCCCTGCTGGTCCTCTTAGGGGCCGTGGTGGGTGGAGGGCCGGGCTGGTGTTTCTGTTAAAGTCTGGCTTATGACACGCTGGCTGGACTCTAAACTACTGCTCGTGATACTGTCGAGAACATACCGTGGAGCATTTGTACACCGAGTGGAAAGTTGACCAAGTCAACTCAAAATGAAAGCAGAGCTTGTTTATGGCATAAGTGACTGTTGAATTTTATTTGTACCATACCACAGATGTGTCCCTAGTGTTACTGATAGAAATTAGGAGTACTGTAGGTGAGCCTAGCTCGTTAAACTGTAGTATTTAGTCCTCCACCTGTCTGTCTGTCTGTCTGTCTGTCTACCTGTCTGTGTCGGTCTGTCTCTCCTGTGTGCATCAGCTGTGACCGTAGAGGAGGCACGCGAGTCACATCCCACACACTTCTCATCCTTCTGCTCAGCTTCCTCAACTCCTTCCTTTCTCCTTTGTTTGTGACCAACTTCCTTGTCTTTCAGTTACAATACTATGTCAGGATTGACTAGGCTACATTTTCAGCCAAACCTTATTCAAGTCCAGCCACAGTATGTATATTTCATGATTTAAGAGTAAAAGTCGTATTTATGCATGAGTCAGTGGTAATAATAAGAAATAAAAAAAAGTCTGATGTGTCCTGTCAATATGGATCAGCAAGGCTTTGTGGACATCCCAGGTTGAGTATGTTAATGTTTGGCTGAGAATGCAACCCTTGAGAGAGTGCAAGTTTTAGTGATGTAAGGCCAGCTAAGCTGCGACTGAGGACGGCATGTTAGGAGGAGCTACACCACATGCACACCTTGTTGGTCTGTGATATTGTGAGAAGCTTGTCGGGGTCACCTGCTCCAGGCAGTGACCACCTGCCTCTCTTGTCCAGAAGGAAAATTGTGTTATAGGCTGAGAATTCTTTAGAATTCGTATGTTAATGACTGTCTGTTACCAAAATGAGTCATGTGATGACAGAGGTTGATTGTTCTTTGTAGCATTTGAAATGCTAAAGCGCTTTTTCCAGTTACTGGATGATAGTTATTTGTTTACATGACATGAGTGGCACTTCAGTTTTGTAGAATGTGGCACCACAAATCTTCAAGCACCCTGTCAATAGCAGTAACAAAGCCCAGTGTAGCACCTCTTTTATCATTATTATTATTATTATAATTATTATCATTATAATTATATTAAACCCATGTTGATTTCATGTGAAGAGCTGAGCTGATGTATTATGTTTGCCTGTAGTGGTAAGCTGGTGATAAGTCAAGTGCCTTGTGACTTGTGATAAATTGTGGATGGAGGGGCAAACTGCCCTCTCATTTGAAAATAATAGCCAAGTTCCTGAACACATAGGGATCAATTGATGTAATAGTTTCCTGGTTTAAGCTTCCTATCCCCTGTTTTACTTCAAGGTTTCCATGAATTGTTGAGCTTTATGCTTGAAGATGTCATGCTTATGTGAGGTACATATTTGATTATTTTAAAAATTTACCCCATAAAATTTTGGTGCACTGGGTGCTTGGTGTATTGGTTGTGCCACATTCAGAATGGCAATATAGAGATGTTAGCGTGGAGCTGGGCGCCCCACAGCCTGGCAACACCGCATGAGTCCACTGGCTGAGGATGTAGTAGTTGCCCACCAAGATAGTGTGTGTTGAACAGCACAAAGGTAGCCATTCAAGGTATGGTTAAGGTCCTCTTTCAGTGTCATTGACTGAGTCCACAACCCTAAGTGATGAAAGTGTAACAATGATTCTGCATGTAATACAACTTCAACATCAAAACTTTTGTTATCTCAACTGTGTGTGCAAAGTTACTAAAACAAATTTAAATTCCTTGTCTCCTACATGGATCATCTGGTGGATATTAAAACATGGCATATAACACTTATCATGAATGATTTAGTATTTCCAACACTGCAAAATACATGAATACAGGGTAGCCGTTTGGCTCAGCTGCATACTAAGGTTATTGAAGAATTGTTTTGGTGTGACTTTGACACAAGATATCCTGGAGGAGCCAGAGCCAGAGCCAACCCTCCAGTGACAGGAGGCTCATGTGGGTGTCCCAAGGCTGTCCCACCACCTAGGACCTGGGATATCAGTAGGACCAATTCCATGACTTATTTCTCTGGAGGATACCTTTATGCTTTTAAATACTTTTACTACAGTTTAAAAGTCTATTGCCAGCATCACTGAAAACAATGTGTTTGTAACCTAGGTAGTGTGTGATAATGTTCCTACAGATGCCCCACTTGTCCCTATAATGGTGTACAAATTAACCTGCAGGTATGTCCTTTGTACCTGTGGGTCACAAGCTCAAACCCATGCATTTCACCTTCCTTTACTGTATTCATGTGGATCATTGATTCAGGTTGCAGTCAGATGGCTCTGTTGTGGCCACTGTGCATGATTTGCATGCATCTTGCAGTTGCTGCTCCTGTCTTTTTATCATAGATTTCAGTGACTGACAGCTTCCCGGGACACCTGTGTGAGGCTCCAAATTAGATTACAAAAAATAAATCCAGCAAACCACGAGGACACAACAGTGCCTCCACCATGTGTTCAGCTCCAGCATGTGTCCGCTGAGACCCTCCTGACCCGGCACCGGCACCGGGCGGCACTCTAACTTGACGTACAGTGGGCATTTGCGGGGTTTAGTTACTGTTCTTAACTGTTGTTTCACATTTTCTGATTTCTAATTATACATTGAAAAGAACACTGTTCCACCTAATGGTGTATCAGTTGAGTGAACTAGTGGTAACCAGCTGGTAGTTACTAATGATCATGCAGGGCATTTTGATCTCATACACTAATGGTGAAATTATACGTATACTTGTACACTGAAAAAAAAATTATACAGAATATCAAATACTGTACTGTAGTAGTGTTTCATGACAAAGAAGGTGATGATGAGATCTCAGCATCAGTTCCAATTGAAGTGCTTTAACCTGGTAATGTGTCCAGGGGGGTCACAGTGGCCAGCAGACTTGTACAATAGATAGTAACAACCAAGGAAGTGACTCAATAAACTCCACCATACTGTGCTCTGTCCAAACGTATTTAGTCATTTATTCAATGAGGCTACAATAGTGCATTTCCTCACTCCATTGAAGATTTATATAGTGTCTGTTGTGCATATGTAACTGAGAATGAGTATATGTGTATGTGTAATATGTATATGAAATTGTTGTAACTATTGAAAGTTATCTCATTGTGTGTATATATTACTGGATGTGTGTGCATGTTTTTAAGCATATATGTATACTTACATGCACACAACTCATTTCCATTCAGACATACATGCATAAATGTGACCAGGATGTGTGTAGGTTAGTGTTTGGTCCATCTGTACCTCCTCATCTTCACATCACACTGTTGCAGGATAACTGTACTTATGGTGGGCAGAACATTGAGTCACCTCCACCTCCACCTGCACTCCCCCTCCCTCCCTCCCTAATAGTTGTAGCTGCGTGTCTAGTGTTACTATGAGGCCGTGTGTGTGTGGGCCGCTTGGTGGCTCCCATCAGTGTGCTCACAACAATGTGTCAACTCTTCTCATGTTGCTTCAGTGACCTTGTATTCAGTTTATATTTTTATTTTTTTTACCAATTTTTGTAAGCACCAATTCAGATATTTGATTCTCAGATTTTGTAGCAACATACATTCTTATATATTTTTTTTAGTGTACATGTAGGCTGGTGAAACTATTTGGAAGTTAAGTGTCTGGTAGGACAGCAACTATATTTATAGCCAAGTCAGTGTTCAATAAATTTGCTTTCAGCTAAGAGTTGATTGACAACTCCTTTAATTTTCATGTGTCTTGAATTTTCATAACTTAATCGTCATGTAGTATGAAGTGCCAGTGTTGTAAGACTTCATCTTTCCAAGCCAATGGAAAAGAATCTGGGCTAATAAAAATCTACCATATTCTTAATTCTAGTGCAAATTATATGATTTGTGAAGGTCCTCTGTGCAGGTTTCAAGCTGTGCACTGATTCAACTTCTCTAGCAAGTACCCATAAGTCCATGTAATATATGGTGTTTAGTATGTTATTTATTCAACTTTTGTAAAGTGGTATGATAAATTTGTGTTGTTGCTAGACCTGCCGCTGCTCATGAGCCGTATCAGGTGCAGATAAAGGCTGTGTTCCGGGTGGTGGCGGGCTGCACTGTGCACTCTGGGCAGGATCAAGATGGATCTTTGGTAAATCCAGAACTTTGTATGTTGCTTTGTTAAATTCATCCCAGAGTTCATAGGTGTCAGTCTTTATCACAGTTAATGGAGTGTTAAGGTTGCTACCAGACTCTTAATTATTTATTGCCAATGATATTGGCACTAATTGTATGTTGCTTCGAAAAAGACAAATTGTAACAAACACTCTGTTGTATGTGAACACAGACACCAGACTTTACCTCACTATTATCCCTGCAATGGAGGCCAGTTCATACCTAACTAATTGGACCGACTGCAGTATTTTAGTTCATTTGTTTGGTTTAAAAAAAAAAAAAAAAACTTTTGATGGAAAGATAGTACTGTAAGGTTGGGTACTGAAACTCGCTGAATTTAAGTCGTTAAAAGAATTGGAATTGTTAAAATTCTCTTTAACTTTATCATTGGCAGTGCATCGTTATAATCTGTCTACTATTTAAGACCTTACCGACTGTTTAAATTTAGTTTTTTGGACCCGACAAACTCTTAGTAACGTGCTTCTAGTTCCTAATGATGGCTGGGCTGATATGTACACCACTACCAACAAACTATGTAGTGAGAACATGTTGTTATGGGATTCATCCGAAGATTTTGTAATTTTAATTATTTTTGTAATTTGATAATGTACTTAGACTGCAGCTCCATTTTAGGCCAAAAGCCTCCCCCTCCCCTCATCAATACTGTGACCTGATACACCACCACAAAGACTTGATGTATGCCGATCTGAATTCCATGAGTATTGTGTCAGTATAGTTTTGTTCTCTACAGGATCACTTCAGTTTTGTAGCCAGTAATATGTGAGGGTGTGTAGGCTGACTTGTTAACTACAACCATCATGGCAATTCTACTGTTCATCGTCAGGTCGCCAACAACAAAGGATGTTCCTACTTGGTACACTTTAGTGTGACTAAAAAGTGCCTCTTCTCCATACTTTTCAAGTATTAATAAAGGCATCTTGTACACCTAATTAAAGGTCTTTTTTTACCTTCATCTTTGGAAAGTATGTTCTCATAAGGTGTCCTCTTAATGAAACATTTCAGAAAAGGAAAATGCAAACAATGGAGGAATGTACATACGACTGATAATAATGCACAGCAGACCAGGGCAAAACACTTCGTCTTCATTATATTAATGTAGAAAATTCTTAAATCTTTAGTTATGAGTGCTGAGTGAATCCTGTACTCTTCCAAATGTGGTAAATGTTGCCATAGGGTTTAATACTTTCTTTTCCTAGGAGGATGACACCGAGGTAATGAGTGTGTCATCATCTCACATGACAGTGATGCTAAGTTCTTTCATTTATAACACCATGCTTGTATCATGCCCTTTCATATTAGGCTGCATACATAGTAACATAATAAAGCTAACAATCTGCTTCAGCCACTAACACTCGCTCACAGTTTGATCAGACATCCTCACCTGGTGTTTGCTGCGTCATTGCTTTGTATCAGTCTCTTTCCAGCCTTTGCCTTTCATGTTTGGTTCCAAGTCAATATGTTGTGTTTCAAAATGAGTCATTACAAGATGAAAGCATCATTGCAGGAAACACCTGCTTTGTGTCTTCTAGGTTAGTTACACACTCAACACCAGTAAGTCATAGTGTTTGAGCTTTGTGGAGCCACTGTCACTGGAAGCATCCAGAACTAAAGATTGTGGCCCAACGCAGTGATGCCTCGGGCCAGTCTCTGGTCCAAACAATTATCTCTTGACCTTTTTCTCTTTTTTAGCTTTATTTCCTTTTGTTTTATCTGTCTTTTCTTTTTTACCTCCCACTATCCCTTTCTTTTCCTAAAAGTTGAGAGCTGTGCTAAAGAAGATGAGAAGCTAACTAAGAATTCAGTCATGAACGGCCTGAGGGTGTCATGGGCACAGTATACCCTCCCTTTTTCATTACCCTTACTCTCCATGGGGGTTATGGGGAGCAGACTAATTACATCCCCCACTTACACTCAGCTCAACTTAGCCAATTATGAAAATGCACCTCAAAAAATTCATCCCCCAGTCTTCCCTGGTGTTGACAAGGACACACCTCTGACCACAGCTCTGAAAACTTCCCTAACCGCCACTTGTCAACTCCCTCGTCTCTTCCACCTGTTGCACTAACACTAACACCAACACCAACACCAACCCCTCCTTCTACTTCTGTATCTCCCTCTACTATAACCACCTTTGAATCATATATACATCCAAAAAGTAAAACCACTCACCAACCCTCTACTCTGGCCTCTTTCTCTTATATAACTCAGACTGTTCCCTCCTCCTCTCACCCTCGCCCACGCCCATCCACTACCACTAATCACCTTCCTTTATCCATCCTCTTTGGTCCTCGCCGATGGAACAATTACTTCCATATCCCTGCTCATGCTCCATACCCAAACACTTTACAATTTAAAAGATGCATCCAAAGACAGGTGGGAAGGGTAACCTTCCACACACGACCTGACAGATCTTGCCTAGTCATTGTTGACTCAGAATCCTCAAAGACCTTAATGAGAAACCTTTCCCAGTGCCCTCTGATACCCAACTCAACACTCGTACTGGTACTGTTCTCATACCCCATGAACTCTGCCTAGTGGGTGTCAGTTGACCTGACTGTTCTACTGACCTTTCTGAACTGATTGCAGACCAACATGACATCGCTCATGTATCCTGCTTTACTGTTAATCCTCGTGGCTGCTGCAAGTACCCAGCAAATACTGCAAAAAATACATTCAAAGGACAAGATCTTTCAGACCATGTATAAATTGGTGGGGCCTTCACTAAAGTTAAACCTTACATCTCTTCCCTCCGTCAGTTCCAAAACTGCTGGAGATTTGGATGTCCAGCAAAATGTAGATCCACCGCACATTGCCCTCTCTGTGCCTCACCTGGCCATACCCGTACAAACTGCCCTTCAACTATACACATTTGTGCAAACTGCATCCAAGAACATAATGTGTTCTTCCGAGGCCATCCTGTTTACAAATTTGAATCAGGGGTTGCTGCCCTGCACTTCAAACATAACCTAACACTCAAAGAAGCTAGACAAGAAACCCGTCTCTGTAGCTTCCAACAGGTTCCTCTCTCTCAGCACATCTCCATTAACATCCCACAGACCACCACTAACCTAACCTTTCCCTCTACTGCATCCCATCCTCCTTCCTCCACTCACACCTCTTCCTCTCCCACTCCTTGTTCCTTCATCTAACACAACTTCTTCCACTGCTATTACCCTCCTTTCATCCCCATCTATTACTTCACCTTCCACTTCTCTCACCACTCCTGTTGTTCCTTCAGTGTCAGTGACTAATATTTTTTCTTTACTAGACCCTGACACCGCAACCTGTACTCCTTCAACTTCAAACCTTGCTCCCCTCCCACACCATATTCTTACACAAAACACCAAGCATCACTCCTGTGCTTCCCTTCCAAAACCATCTACTGATCCTACTTCATCCTTAATTACTAAAACTTCTTCCCTAAAGCTTCCTGACAAGAAAACATTTACTCCCACTGTCTTCTCTCCTCCTTCCCCTAGTGAAACCATCTCTGATATTGAAGCCTTTATTGCAAAACTTTTCATTGATGTCTCTCTCCCTTTACCATCCTCTACCTCACCATATTCAACTTCCGATAACATCCTCTGTGACATTCTATCCACTCACCCTCCTCCTCATACACCTTCTCCATCTTCCTCTCACACTTTTCCCACTTTCCTTCCCACCCCTTCAGCTACATCTACCAAAAAATCTCTTCTTGATTATTCTTTACCTCCTGGATTCCTTGTTATATAATTCATCCTCTCTCCAAGATTCCAGTATTACTATCCCTACCATTATCAAAACTCATTTTCTTTCCAAAAAATGTCTGCTCCCATAGAAATTACCTCCGCTGCATACTCTCTATCTATGTTCTTCTAAGTCACACATCAGCAGCCAGGCCACACCAATACTACCACTGTCTTCCCTGCATGTCATGAAAGGCTATGTAAGGGGAGGGAGTGAGGGGGTGTTGAGCCTCTCCTCTGTATTGTTTCTTCCTACTATGAGACAAGGTGTTGAGGGAGGAAGAAAGATTAAATGTCATCCTCCCTGAACCTTACGTGACACCTTGTCTTGGCTACCCTTCTTAAGAGGAATATCAGCCGGGTATATAGATAATTAGATAGATAGATAGATAGATGTTTGATGTGCACAAAGGAGTAACAGCAACCTTTGGTGTTACAATGAGGAAGTAATAACAAAATTTGGCTCCAGTGTTGCAATCATTTGCATTTTCCTGCAAGATATGGATCCTATGTGCAAAAAAGGTTGCTGCTGACAAACATTGAATGTAATATTTTCAACAGTATGCTGCAGGAAAGTGATGATGGGGATCAGGTGGCTCTGGTATAGTGCTCGGCCCATGGCCTAAAGGTTGCAAGTTCAATTGTGGCTGACGGCAGCTTCTTTGTGAGGAGCAGCAATCTGTTGTAAACTCTGGCACAGCTACCCAGCTTGGGATGATTATTCAATATCATTTAATAGTTCACTTGTTATATAGATATGTATTGGTAGAAAATTATTATTGTTTGAACAGAAGCTTGCATCAGTCATGCATGAGTCCTGTCGGTCTCAGTGATAGATGCTACTTACTTTGATATCTAATATATCTTATTTACATCATTATAATGGGATGTTACAAGTCACCACTTTCATCACTGACATTGTTTTCTTACCAAATCAGCACCACTTGTGATGTATGATGTGTCACCAATCATGATAAGTGACATCAAGGTGGAAGCAATTCAGAGAAGCTTCACAAGCACCACATCAACCACTGCATGGGATCAGCTGAAGGAACTCAAACTATGCACTGTGAGGATGAATTGTGTCTTCTGTATAGCCAATAACAATGATCACAGATGAAAGGACACCTGTGTTACTTCAAGAGGTAAAGTAAAGTGGGAGCACACGCGGCAGCTTCTTGGTGAGAAGGGTGACACTCGTTAATCCTAGCAGAACTATATGGTTTACAATTACCCAGCTCAGGTGATTATTTGATGAAGCGTCATCTAAAGAGATGGTTGCCCCAACACCAGTATAACCTGGTATTAGAAGCAACTTTTTAATTGGTACAGCTATATCCATTGAAGACAAAAATGTAAAGCATTAACAAAGCACTGCAGGTATTATTCCATCTACCACTTTTTGTCTGGTCTCAATCCCCTCTATATGAAACCACTACTTCAAAATGACCTGTGTAGTGAGTGGTGTTTGAAACTTTCTTTGTGATCCTCTCCCGCTCCAATCAATTCAAAGAAAACCTTTACTGTGCTTTAGATCCAGTGTTCCTTGAGTGTACTGATTAACAACTTGACTAGTACTACTATAAGTTGTATTTACAAGCACATAAATCAGCCTCTTTTGCTCCCTGCCTTTCCAAATGTGCCTATCTATAATGTGATGAAGACTGGTGGGACAGCACATCGGAGCACCATGAAGGCAGTTTGTATGCAAGGTGTTTTCTACATCAAAAAGATGTTTCATAGATGATTCTCAGAACAGTTGAAAACAGTTTTGTATAGTGTTCATTTATACAGATTATACAGATGCCATGTTCATGACTTCATTCCACGGCTCAATGGTCCTGCAAAGTTTCTTACAAAGTTATGAAGACTCTATGAATGGTTGTGGCCAATCCAGCAGCTTCATACTCATCACTGCTACTTTTGACAACATGATGAAATGGAAACTATTGAACAATCCTTGAGTTAAAAGGAGTTAAAACATTCGTTCTTGCAGTATGATATCTATGTACTGCAGAGGCATTGGTTATGTATGCCATGCATGTTAAGAAGCAATGGATAGAAAAGCGTTTGTGTGGATGCAGAAAGGAATTTATAGAAATGAAGTAAAGAAAGCAATAGACAAACTTAAGTGTGGCAAAGCTGCAGGCATGGATGGAGTAACTGCAGAAGAAACAGTGGTGGAATGAATGTGTCTGATATGTAACCTTGCATGGAGACAGAGAAGTACCAGATGAACGGAAGAATGCAATTATTGTACCACTGCATAAAGGTAAAAGTTGTAAAGATAAGTGTAATAATTATAGAGGGACAAGTTTGCTTAGTGTGACAGGAAAAGTGTATGGGAGAGTCCTGACGGAGACACTGATGGAAGTAACTGAAAGGAAGGTTAGCGAGGAGCAGGGAGGGTGTAGGAAGGGAAAAGGATGTGTAGATCAGATATTTACAATCAAAATGATGATAGAGGAGTACTAAGGGAAGGATGAAAAACTGTTTGCAGCCTTCATGGATCTAGAAAAAGTATATGATAGAGTTGACAGGGAAGCTCTTTGGAATGTTCTGAAAATTTGTGTTATTTATGTTATTGGAGAACAGGACTTAGGGCAGTTTATAGGGATTCAAGTGCGTGTGTGAGAGTGGATGGAGAGCTAAGTGAAAGTTTTCCTAAAGGAGTCGGGTTGAAACAAGGATGTGTGATGTCGCCATAGTTGTTTAATATTTCTATGGATGGGTGTATGAGAGAAATGAAAGTAAAAGTGGGGAATGTAGATGCAAGGCTAAAAATTAATGGAAATGGGTGAGCAGTGGTGGCATGCTTGTTTGCAGATTGAATAAGAACTTCAGAGAATGGTGATGAATCTTGTAGAGTATGTACGAGAAGAAAGGTGAAGGTGAATACTGGGAAAAGTAAGGTGATGGTTTTTGAAAGAAGGGAAGTAGAGGTGGTTGACTTTGATACACCTTATAGGGTGAGTGTGCCAGCAGTAGGAAGGTGTGAGGTAGTGCTAGGACAGAAAATGGAGGAAGTGAAAGATGATTAGTATTTGTGAACAGTGCTATGCTAACATGGAGAGATGGAAGGATTATGAGGGGAAGGAATGTGTCCATGGAGGTAGAGAGAGGGTTAAGGAACAGTATTCTTCTGCCAACACTGACATATGGATCAGAGACTTGGACATGGAATAGTTCACAGCAGTCAAGAGTGTGTGGTGTGGAAATGAGTTATCTGAGAGGAGCATGTGGCGTGACAAGATGGGAGGGTGAGAGCAATGAAAGGTGTGGCATGGGACCTTGTACACATGGAGTGAAGTGTGGTGTAGTGGAATGGGTGAAAAGAAATACTTTGAGGTGGTTTGGTCATATGGAGAAATATTTGAGTAAAATTGTGGGTCCTAAGAGAGGAAGGCCAGTTGTAAGATGGAAGGATAGGGTGAAGGAGTACATGCATGAAACAGTTGCTGATAGAGGGGGAGGGATTAAACAAGCAAGGAGGGAGTGTGTGGATAGGGAAAGGTGGAGGCTCTTCTGCCGTGGCCATTCCCTTGAAGGACGTTTCCAGAGGGAATGATGCGTCACAAACTATAGATAGATAGAAATAGTTATAATGCACATATTAATAAAGGTGCAACATGACGGTAACACAACCAAATTGAATGTCCTGACTGGAGTACTGGTTAAAAAGGTGATTGAACAATCTGAACTAGGTAACTATACACCATATAGTTCTGCTAAGGTTAATGAGAGAGTGCTGCCCCTCTCACCAAAAAGCTGCCGTGAGCCAGAATCAAACTCACAACCTTTAGGTCACCAGCCGACCACTGTAACACAGAACCACCCGGCCCCCGACTGGAGACCTGACATATTGTGTTCCACTAAACAGGATGATGACTTTGCCCTACCATCCCACCTCAGTACGCCTACTGTGAAAATCTACAGAATCATCATCACATCAAATTGTGAAGCAATCCTGAAGCAACATCTTTCAACAGACAAATGAGATTGCATCATTTGGTTCCAAGTCAGTATTTGTATAGTGGAATCTACACAGCTGCTTCCAACACTCAAAGCTGAACTGTCAGTCAACACTACATATCCTGGAGTCAAGAGATCAGTTGAAGCAACACCATCACCACAAGTGTTACCACATGATGTAACAGTGCAGTGGGAAGTAGTTCAAGCTGGAACAAAGTGTGCTAAACAGGTTTTGTTCTTGCAAGATAACATTAAACCCTTCATTACCAACTGTCCACTGCCCTCGCTTTCCAAAACATACCACACCCTTTAACCCAAACCAAATTTTCCGTGTACTACATCCATTTCTTGGGGATAATTTATATTTATTTTACACCCTTCCAAGTCACTCTCAAGAGTCATGTCACATTCTGATTCACACTCAGACAATAAAATAATTGCACCTGCATTTCTGACAGCTTTCCAAACACTAACTCAAGCTCATTTCCACCCATTTGTCCTTGAAATCACAGATCCGATGGCAATAATTATACTTTTATTTGTATATTTGTACATGTAATATCTCAATATACATAAAAAAAATAACAATAAAATTGGTGTAAGTACAAAAAAACCTATAGTAAAAAAAAATAGGATAAAGTATAATAATAATAATAAAATCGACTATAGTACAAAAACACAATGGTATTTGGTCACTGATTTAAAACAATGAAAAGTGCCAAGCAGGCTCCATGACTTCATTTGTTTCACCACTGATGAATGGTTAGTTGCCAGATTAGTCAACTCGTTGATACGAGTCACAAAATCATACAAACCAACATAATAAAGCCCTGTGTATTGTCAGTGTAGCTATGAATTATGGAAGTAATTCACTAATTCCTCAGCCCAAATTTTCCATGAATTACAGTACTGTACTGTTGGGGTTAAGCAGGTTCTGCTTGTATTATTTTTTCTAAGGTAGCAAATAGAATATGTAGTTCTGCTATAGTCAATGAAAGAGCTACCGCTCTCACCAAGAAGCTGCCGTGAGCCAGGATTAAACTTGCAACCTATTGGCCATGAGCCAAACACTGTCCTGCTTCTACTTACAATAATGAGTGGTAAGTAAAAAAAGAAAACTATGTATGTGTTTTCCAAGAAATCTCAGATTGTTACCAACAGACTCTGTGGATTCTGTAGGGACTTCTTAGCTGCAACAGTGCAGTAACAGTCTTTGCCAGTTCATAAACAATAATCCCTCACCAACCGTGGGTTCTGTAACTGTAGAATTCATCTATACACGGTTGTGTCTACACCAGTTTACTAACCATGAGGCTGTCGCAGAAACAAGGATATTGTTGCGGCGACGCATTTAGCATGTAAATAGTGTTGTAGCGGTGTAGTTATTGTGTAGTGTAGTTGTGTGGAGGCAGGGAGCGGTGCGTCACCCAAGCCTCCCTGGGGAGTGAGGGTTGACAGGTGTCAAGATACGGTGACCTACGTATCTGTGTTTTCGGCGATACGCAGTCGTGGTGGGGTGTGTTTGGGAGATGTGGCTGGTTGTTGGAGGGAGAAGGAGGCGAGGAGTGAGAGAGAGAACAGACAGAGGGACACAGCGGTGCAAGGCTGACTCCTGGGCGAGTGGAGGGCAGGACCTTGGAGGGAAGCGGACAGGGTGGCCGGAGAAATGGCATCCTGGCTTCCTTAGGCCCTGCCCTCACTAAGGGAGTGGCTGACTGGCTGTGTGGAGGTTGTTGTGGGCATCCTGGGAGCGTGAGAGGCAGGACCTTGGAGGGAAGTGGACAGGGTGGCCGGAGAAATGGCGCCCTGGCTTCCTTAGGGCCTCCCCTCGCTAAGGAAGTGCATGGCTGTGTGGAGGCTGCTGTGTGTGGACTTGTGGAGGCTGTGTTCTGGGTGAACCTCTTGTGGGGAACTCTGTGCCCTGAGGCTGTAATGTTGTGCTGTACCCTGTAAGCGTAAGTGTTTGTAAATATACCAGGAAAGGAATAGTGTTGTCTGTGTGTGATTTGTGTTATAAACCCCCTTTTCCCGTCTCGCCAACCCCCGCTACACGATTCCCAGGAGAGCGTTACCTCAGGTAAGGAGAGGTAACGTGTTTGGCGACACCTTGCCTTGGAGGGAAGTGAAAAAGGGGGGTGTGCCGTAACAATGGTGTCAAGAAGTGAGATCATAGCTGTTCTGTGACTCAGAACAGTGTTGTAGCGGTCCGTGGTTGAGCCGGACGGGAGAGGAAGAACACACAGTGAAATGGACGCACAGGGACAAAGCACGAGGGCCTCTGTGATGAGCTGGCCAGTCTCTCACAGAGGTAAGGCCGGAGACCGAGGGGCGCGTGGAAAGAGCTGTGAGTGGGGTGGGAGAGTTTTGCAGCAGGCAACACTCCCGTGGCCCCAGGCAGCCTAAGCGGCCGCCAGTCCGCCACATTGGAGCCATGGCAGTCGAAGGACGGCGCCGTAGAGGGGAATCCATGCCGGGAGGTCTTCTTGGGAGGCACTGGGCACAGTGAGAACCTCAAGGGGCCAGTGGATGAGCCGTGTCTGCTGTGCCTGACTCCTGGACGCGTGAAGGGCGTGGTACCTTGGAGGGAAGTGGAGAGGGTGGCCGGAGAAATGGCGCCCTTGCTTCCTTAGATTTCGCCTTCTCGAGGGGGGTGGGTGGCCAGCAGGCACCTTTCCTCCCCTTGAGCGGAAACCGGTTGTCCAGGGCAGCTCAAGAGGAAGACGGGCGAAGAGGACGTCGCCACTGCCTGACTGATGGTGTAGCAGTGTGGCGAGGTTGATTGTATTTTTATTTCATTTCATGTGTTGTGTTTTTTTGTTCTGTGGTTGTGGTGGTGGAGTTATAGGCGGGTCGCCTATGTTGTAAAGGGGGGGATAGTGTTGCGGCGACGCATTTAGCATGTAAATAGTGTTGTAGCGGTGTAGTTATTGTGTAGTGTAGTTGTGTGGAGGCAGGGAGCGGTGGGTCACCCAGGCCTTCCTGGGGAGTGAGGGTTGACAGGTGTCAAGATACGGTGACCTACGTATCTGTGTTTTCGGCGATGCGCAGTCGTGGTGGGGTGTGTTTGGGAGATGTGGCTGGTTGTTGGAGGGAGAAGGAGGCGAGGAGTGAGAGAGAGAACAGACAGAGGGACACAGCGGTGCAAGGCTGACTCCTGGGCGAGTGGAGGGTAGGACCTTGGAGGGAAGCGGACAGGGTGGCCGGAGAAATGGCACCCTGGCTTCCTTAGGTCCCTACCCTCACTAAGGGGGTGGCTGACTGGCTGTGTGGAGGTTGTGGTGTGCATCCTGGGAGCGTGAGAGGCAGGACCTTGGAGGGAAGTGGACAGGGTGGCCGGAGAAATGGCGCCCTGGCTTCCTTAGGGCCTGCCCTCGCTAAGGAAGTGCATGGCTGTGTGGAGGTTGCTGTGTGTGGACTTGTGGAGGCTGTGTGTTCTGGGTGAACCTCTTGTGGGGAACTCTGTGCCCTGAGGCTGTAATGTTGTGCTGTACCCTGTAAGCGTAAGTGTTTGTAAATATACCAGGAAAGGAGAAGTGTTGTCTGTGTGTGATTTGTTTAAAGACCCCCTTTTCCCGTCCTGCCAACCCCCGCTACACGAGTCCCAGGAGGGCTTTACCTCAGGTAAAGGAGAGGTAACGTGTTTGGCGACACCCTGCCTTGGAGGGAAGTGAAAAAGGGGGGTGTGCCGTAACAATATCTTGTCCAGCAGTCAAAGACCAGATGTTTGTGAAAACTTTAACGTGTTAATGCTGGATAACTATACTGCTGATATGCAAGTGGCATCGTCACGGAGTGAATGTGTCTGTCCTTGACCTCCACAAAGCTTATTAGCAACTGCGTGTTGACCAGCAGTTATGGCCGTTTCAGACAATGATGGTGCGTGGTAAGCGGTACTGTCTGACGTGCCTTGGGTTCGGCCTCAACGTGACTCCACTGGTCATGAAGGTCGTCGTCAAGACCATCCTGGCTCAAGACCCAGAGATTGAGTGTGTAGTTCTGCCTTACTTTGACAACTTGTTGGTGGACGAGGACCTAGTCAGTGCGGAGCAGGTCGCTGCGTATTTCGCTACCTTTGGGTTGGAATGCAAGCAGCCAGCTATGTGTGCAGTCAGCCAATGGCCAGCTGTGGTGGAGACGTAACAATCCAGTCGTTTCACTGCTGACACGAATGACACGCAGTGCTGTGTTCGCGTGGTGCGTACGTTTGGTCACGCACTTGCTGGTGGGCGGCTGGCTCCGACCAACAGCTGCATGGTTGAAACGCCGGGGGAACGCAGTGACGCATAGCTGAGACGACGTCGTGGAGGAAGACTTTTTGTGTGTGGCAACGCAGAAGGTTAAGAAAGATCCATGTCATGGCCTCTCTGGTGCGTGCAAGGCGACCGGGCAGTTGTGTGGACGGACGGCAGTGCTCTAGCTGGCGGGATTGTCGTGACGACGCCGCAAGGCAACGCCATCAAGGATGCATGCTGGCTACGGCGGAACGACACCTCACATATCAACATGGCGGAGCTGGATGCAGTGGTCCGTGGTGTCAACCTGGCCATTGCATGGAGCATACAGACCATCGGGCTGTGGACAGACTCTACAACTGTCCATTGCTGGGTTGCTGACGCTCTGAGTAGTGGCGCACGCCTTCGAACCAAAGCACACGGAGAGGTGTTGATCTGCCGCCACGTCGACGTCATCAGACAGCTGGTGACTGAACTGGGGTTGATGTTGTCTGTAACACTTGTCCGCTCTACAGAAAATCTAGCTGACGCACTTACGCACGTCACGGAGGAGTGGGTGCAAAGTAAGCAGCAGTGGGAGAACAGGACACCAGTGTAACCAGTATTGTTGACGTCCACGTGCAAGCTGGTCACCCCGGCATTCGGCGCAAGCTGTTCATAGCGCGGCGTGAGATCTCTCGGGCTGTGATGCAAGACGAGGTGCGTGATGCTATGAAGCCATGTGAAGTGTGCCGGAGCATCGACCCAGCTCCGGTGAAGTGGCAGCATGGGTCCCTGGATGTAATATAGACGTGGTTGCGTTTGGTTATAGAAGTCACTCATCACCTGCGTCACAACTACCTGTCTATTGTTGATTGCGGTCCATCCTGGTTCTGCGTGTGGCAGCAGTTACACACTGCTGGTAACCAGCTGGAACAGGTGTTCTACGAGCGAGGAGCGCCAGTCAAACTGCTCAGCGATAATGACACCATTTTCCGTGGGCAATGATTCGCAGCCTTTGCCACATG
The DNA here is from genome assembly GCA_029783475.1 of Metacarcinus magister. Taxonomy (NCBI): domain Eukaryota; kingdom Metazoa; phylum Arthropoda; class Malacostraca; order Decapoda; family Cancridae; genus Metacarcinus; species Metacarcinus magister. Next base: position 870,354 of record JAPQNM010000046.1, read on the forward strand.
GTGGGGCGTGTCCCTATGCTCCGGGGTGGCGTATACATTGACCAGCAATGGCATAGTGGAGAGGAACCATCGTAGAGTGAAGGTGGTCACTGCCAGAAAACACTGTTCTATCGCTGAAGCAGTCCACTTATACAATGTTACGCCCCATGATGGAATGACGGTGACTGAGGAGTATATCGTTACAAGGTGCAAGACTGTGTTTGGTCTGCCCAGGAACAGCACGCCGTGGATACAACGCCTGGCAGTGACGGAGGCAAGGAGTACACGACGGGAGATGCTGTGTGGGTCAGGCAGCGTGGTGAGTGCTGCACCTCAGTTTGGCAGCCCAGCGTTGTCACCACTCACCAGGGTGAACTCGCCGCAGGTAGTGGAGATGAACGGTGTTCCGCGGCACATGAGGGACCTAAGACACTGCAACTGCACTTCATTGGATGACACCAGCCAGCTAGACGTGCATGAAGCTAGTGACAATCCCCCGTTGTACATCAGCATACAAGCACAACAGCCGCAGCAGTACCCACAGGTGCAGCAACTACAGCAGACAGTGACGGCCGGACCCATTCCTGCTACGACTCTACTGTGATCTTGAAGATCAGGGTGAAATGTAAGGTGTGTGTGGTTGTGTGTATAACGAGGGTGTCAACTTGCGTGTATGTGTAATGGGTGTTCACGTGTTTGTATGGAGTGAGGGTATTGACAAGGGTGTGTGTGTGAGTACCTCTGCCCAAGGCAGTTGTTTGGTCAGTGTTTGGAAAAAGGGGATCATGAGCAGGAGGTGAGGCCGGGGGACTGGTGAGGTGGGGCAGCAGTGCATGTCCAACCCACGAGCAGTACAGTCGTCATCATCACACAATAAAGGACACCCGAGAAAGTACTTTTGTCATTGTCCACTACACCTTTTTGTCTCCACAACGAAGATGAGTGAGAGGTCATGTTTTCACTTTGTTTTTTTGTATGTTAGCATGTATGCATCGCAGTCTCATGAAACTTCACCAACAAGACCTCCGATCCTAATGCTTCACTCAATTAAATTTTGAAAGGTCAAGGTCAAAGGTAAAGGACAAAAAAATTCCATATCACCAATGGTATTCCCATTGGATGGTATGTTGGGCGCCACCTTCAGCACACCAACATGAAGCTGGCTGTCAGAACTAACAGTATTCTTAAAATTCATAACTCTGTCAAAAAGCACCACAACTTCACAAAACTTCACCAACTTGATCCCCTACCCAAAGGCTCCACTCTAATATTTTTTTTTAAAGATCAAGGTCTGGAAAAATTCATGAAATTCTTTAAGATTAAAATTGTGGAATTGGTCCAAACACTACAACTCAAAGATGCTGCTTCTCACACATTGAAAGAGAAACACTGATGAAATGGCTTAAGACATACTACAAGAAAGCAAAACACATTAGTGAAACTAACCACATTCAGGAGTAGATGAGTCCAACAATAAATGGAGAAATATGCAGATAAGTTATCTTGAGGAACAAGCTCCAATCACAGCACTGCATAATGTCTGGAAATATAATTACATTATAGTCCTTGCCTTGATAGAATGGTCAACGAGACTGACCAGTAGTTTACTGATCTAAGAGCTGATCTCATGAAAGGAATCCAGGCTTGTCACTCAGCCTCTATAATTTTTCTCACTCAAGAGTTATCGACAAATGATAACATATAATGTACTACAAAATCCACCAGAAATTAGATTAAATCCTATCAGCTATAAATGAGATCTAGCTAGAAAGTAGACAAGTACCACTATTGACCTACCCATTGGATACAGGAATACAGGCTACTCCATTTTGATGTGTTTATAAGTCAAAGAGTCAAGTGGCACTGATCATTCTTGTCCAAAGTTGCAGCTGTGAATGATCCTTTAGTGCCTTAAGACATCTCTACATGGCTGAGAAACACACACTCAGTCACGTGGCACTTCTGCCCACTGAAAACATTATCATGGATGCCATTGACCATCAATAGATTTGCCAGACTTCATTATCTTTAAACTGCCTTCAGATGGCAGGATATGCTGTCATACAGTCTAAATCCATCAGATTTTTCAAGGCAGCATGACCCAAGATCACCATAGAACTCACACTTCTGGTGTTCATGGTTCTACAGAACTCTGGACTAGGTCTCAAATGTTTTGAATGTCTATCAACAATTCTGGCACAGACTTCACTTCACTTCATTACACAAGAAAAAGATTAAATTAACTTCAAGGAAATATTTGAACAAGATGTGGAAAGTAAAGAGAATGGAAAAAAAAACTAATTAAAGTATTAAAAACAAAAGAAAACATAGTCAGAGACGCAGCAGAGAAGAAAAAAGATTCAATAATATTTGGATTAAAATAGGTACATATGGAAATAAAGAAAAAAATGATACAAATAGCATAAAGGAAATACTTAAACAACTAAATGATGAGGAGAAGGATACTAAATTCTTTCCCATTATCACCTCTTCTTTCAGTCCATTCTAAGTATCTATACTTCTTTTTAGGAAAACTACTTTTTGTGTCGTTCAAGCAAATTCCTTTTTGCAATTTTTTCTTGTGTCCTCTCAAATATCTAGCTTCTCCTTTTCTTTCAATATTATATCTTTTCTATATGTTTCTTCAAGGTTGTTCTTCAATCTATGTATTATAATTAAGTCTCTTCTAATTCTTTTTTCTTTTAGTGTTGTAGAAGCAGAATGTTTAGTCTCTGTGACTCCATATCTTTGTGGGAGTTGACGGTTTTGATAATTGTACCTTTGAGGTAGTAACTTGTACTATATTGGTAATGGTTCTGTGCTTTCCCATGAGATAATTTCTCTTGGAAAACAATGAAGTGTATATTGATCAATGTTTTTTGGTAATCGGCAGATTTTATAAATTGAACTATATAGAAGAATGTTTCACTATGCAATCAATCATGAGATCAAAGAAAATTGCATTTGTTAATTAGCAAGGACGGCAGATCATATAATATAGATGAGAAAGTACCCAGACCAAACCAATGGTGCTTCACTCTAAAGTTGTTTACAAATGCCCTGCTGCCAAGACTAAAACAATCATAGTTATGTGTTAGATAACCTCAATCCACTTAAACAGTGTAATCAATGCACACAAACACACCAACTCCTGAAACAGAAGTGTAGAGTTGAACATGTCAAGTACTTTAGAGAAGTCACACCTAACAACACCAATGACATAGCCAACAACAAACCAGAAACATACTCTATCATCAGTCACTAAGACAACATAGTATACCATTGTGCTCCGTCTACAACAAAACTGATTCTGTGGTAACAAGTCATTATGTTGTAGACACACACTTTTAGCTACCTCACCTCAATATGGAGATAAAGTTAGCCTACTAATTTTGAGGTTAGGACTATTTTGCTTAAACAAGTTTCTGGAAGTTGATATATATTGCATGATATTCTGCAACCTTAATTCTATCTGACATGTAAGTATTAACCTCGGGAGAAGACTCTAATGTTATCTCCATATCACCCACACAATGTATTCAGCTCGAGTGTTCCTTGAGGTGAAATGCCTCTCACACTAAAAATTTACATACACCAAAAATCCTACTGGGGTCTGGTGGTAGCAATTTCATACTGATATTCCCTTAGTATAAAAAGGGAGAGAACAGGTCAAAACACTATCACAGTAAGGAACACATTTACTAACGAACATTTCTTACTAATACTTAATGATGTCATACTGCAACAATCTACCCTGAACACAATACAGAAATCAACTTTTCATACCAATGCCGTTTTATTATCCAGCACCTTTGAACAGCACTCAGTATATCATATCTTTCTGATGTTCTCACGCTGAGGCGAGCAAGGGAGCGAGACGGCCCCTGCGCAGCGATCACGACTCACAGATTAGCACTGGATGGCGGATGCATGGCCAATATTGTCCATCACATCGGGAGGGCCCGCGCCTCACGCATGGTGTTGAAAACACGGGTAAATCTTACTAATAGCGGCTCCTCACGGATCACCAAAATATTGACATAGGTGATAAGGTATGTAATGTACAACACGTTTGTGGTGGTTTTATTTTGGGGACGGCCTTAGTTTGGCTACAGAGGCTCTTTAAAAATTTGGAAGCTGCCTCAACTTCTAAGGCGGGGTTCCCACCAGGCCGTCACCGTCAATCCGTACACCGTCCGTGACGTCACTGACGGTGGCTGTAATGGGAATCGAGGCTATATTCTCCCTCCGTCGGCCGTCGATGACGTCATCGTGACGGCCGTCAAAAGTTAAATAATTTCATCTTTTGACGTGATGACGGCAGCGGTGTTGTCAATGTCCAGGGTGTTGGATATCTTGGATATAACGAAAATATCAATTTGAAGCATTTTCACACAGAAAATAAAATGAGGCCTCATGAGGTAGATAAATATTTAATTGTATTTGCATAAATTGTGTGTATTAATGTGATGTGAAGACTTTTATTGGATGCATCTGGAAATACGGCACAACGCACATCCTCCCCAGACGACGCTCATCTTGTCTACCAAGCGCCATCTTGTGAAAACACACCTCTTCACTTTTCACTCTTCACTCCTCTACTGGATTCCACCAGCAACAAGAAGCTATACTATCAGGTACGGCAAGAGTTTTATGCATAAGTACACATATAGTAGGGCAAGGTAGGGTAAAGCGAACCACAGGTAGGATGGTTTTTAACTTGCAGTCTCCTTATTTCATATGTTCTTTCAAATAGTTTCTATTATTTGAGAAGAACTCGCAGTAAACTCGATGTAGCTTCATGAGGCTAGTATGAGGGACTTGGGAGTTCAAGTAAGCAGTGATTTGCATCCCAGGGAACAGTGTATTATAGCTAGAAATAAGATCACTGTTGTGTTGTGATGACGGATGGCGGTGCCGCGGTGACGGTGACGGAGCTCATCTCCTCCGAGAGAGACGGCCGTCGTGTTTGTGACGTCATTGACGGGATGACGGCTGACGGTGACGGCCTGGTGGGAACCCCGCCTTAGTCCACACAGATGTTAAGTTATGGTTAGGTTAAGGTTGTTAGGTTAGGTTACGTTTATGTTATGGTTAGGTTAAGTTAGGTTTGGTTCAGTTATATAAGATTTTTACATTTTATTACCCAAAAGTTAGAGTTCTCAACCTTAGATTTTTTTCTGGATTTGGGTAATAAAATATAAAAATCTTATATAACCGAACCTAACCTAACTTAACCTAACCATAACATAAACGTAACCTAACCTAACAACCTTAACCTAACCATAACTTAACATCTGTGTGGACTTGGAAGTTGAGGCAGCTTCCAAATTTTTAAAGAGCCTCTGTGGCCAAACTAAGGCCGTCCCCAAAATAAAACCACCACAAACGTGTTGTACATTACATACCTTATCACCTATGTCAATATTTTGGTGATCCGTGAGGAGCCGCTATTGGTAAGATTATCCAAAACACGCACAGGCACAGTGTGGACGGGCCTTTAAGTAACACACGCGGCTGAGACTTTATTTTTAGTTTCATTGTCTCACACACACACACACACACACACACACACACACACACACACACACACACACACACACACACACACACAACAGTATCTATATTATAGTCACACCATACCAAAGGCAGCTAATGTAAGTACCAGTAAACCCGAGGCTGGGCTCACCAAACAACTTAGTACACACCCACCTTAGTCACGTTACTGAGGCTGTCGTGGTGTGTGTGTGTGTGTGCAGCAGCCCGGCCTGGTGAAGGAGTGGTTGAATGGCAAGTGGCAACAGGTGGTTCCAGGTGGCCAGGTGAGGCAAGGCAGCTGCTACACCTCCCTGTATCACACACATTGACTTCTGTGACATCCTGTAATACAAAACTTATAATGAATCTGTCTGTGGTTGCTTTGCGGTCATCACACTGATACAGTGTAATAGTCGTGTCAAGATGCGGGGGATTGTAGTGAGTTGCATGAAATTTGGATCTGGCAAGAAAACTAACAAGTGTTTCTGACTAACAATAGTTGCGGCAGTTCATGGTTAATGGTCCTTTTGTTTTGGAAGTAAAGCACACGAATAAGACTATCACACGGTGGCAGGGCCGGATTTAGCTTACAGTGGCCCCTACTCTACCCACAGTTTTTGCCCCCCCTCCCAGGGGCTTAAATAGAGGCGCTTTTTTCGTGAGCGAAAACCAGAACCCGCACTGCTGGGAGTGTCCGCGCTGTTGGCGGCGGCGGCAAACGTAACATTAATATTCTGAATTTACGCTATGTAATAATTTCGAGTCCCGCGACGGGAAGGCAGAATTAAGCCCAGAAAGGAAAATTCCGCACATGGCAGAAAACAAACATTTTTTTTTTTTCGTGGGCCCCTCAGTGCTTGGGGCCCTACGCCATGGCGTACAGGTTAATCTGGCCCTGCACGGTAGGTGAATGTCACACACACACACACACACACACACACACACACACACACACACACACACACACACACACACACACACACACACACACACAGTTAATTAAATATACTAACAGCTAATGCCACGATTGACTACATTTAAATACATCAAACTTACTAATTCTTTCATCAGGATTAGATGTAAAGGAAATACTATTTTTTGTGTAATGAATTCAGTCGCTTCCTGAATCAGGTCTATAAAGATAAATGTTTCAGAAATGTAAAAAATCAGTGATACTCAACTCTTCCTACACGTAAAGAAGAAGGCATAATATTATAAGTATATATGTACGAATCTATAAATATGATTCAAGGGCGGAGTGGGAACACAAAGGGAGCTAGGAATTTAGTTTTGAGCGGCCCCGTGATAGTTGAAATAATGTATAAGTATCAAGATAGAAACACAATGATTAAGACGGATCTCAATTAATTACTTTTTATTCCTACGTCATTGCTGCGGTATTGTCACGTCAGTTATGTAGCGTTCCAGGGCGTTCATACAGCAGTAAAGACAATGTAGGTACTGCTAGTGTTATATAGGCAACAAAAAAACTTTCAATATAGTACACACACACTCACACACACACACTCACTCACTCACTCACTCACTCTCTCACACTCACACTCATACTTCCTCTCCCTCTCCCTCTCCCCTCACCACCCCTCCCACACACCACACCACACCACACACACACCACACCACACACACACCACACACACCACACACACACACACACACACACACACACACACACACACACACACACACACACACACACACACACACACACACACACACACACACACACACACACACACACACACACCACACTCACTCACTCACTCACTCACTCACTCACTCACTCACTCACTCACTCACTCACTCACTCACTCACTCACTCACTCACTCACTCACTCACTCACTCACCTCACTCACTCACTCACTCACTCACTCACTCACTCACTCACTCACTCACTCACTCACTCACTCACTCACTCACTCACTCACTCACTCACTCACTCACTCACTCACTCACTCACTCACTCACTCACTCACTCACTCACGTCACTCACTCACTCACTCACTCACTCACTCACTCACTCACTCACTCACTCACTCACTCACTCACTCACTCACTCACTCACTCACTCACTCACTCACTCACTCACTCACTCACTCACTCACTCACTCACTCACTCACTCACTCACTCACTCACTCACTCACTCACTCACTCACTCACTCACTCACTCACTCACTCACTCACTCACTCACTCACTCACTCACTCACTCACTCACTCACTCACTCACTCACTCACTCACTCACTCACTCACTCACTCACTCACTCACTCACTCACTCACTCACTCACTCACTCACTCACTCACTCACTCACTCACTCACTCACTCACTCACTCACTCACTCACTCACTCACTCACTCACTCACTCACTCACTCACTCACTCACTCACTCACTCACTCACTCACTCACTCACTCACTCACTCACTCACTCACTCACGTCACTCACTCACTCACTCACTCACTCACTCACTCACTCACTCACTCACTCACTCACTCACTCACTCACTCACTCACTCACTCACTCACTCACTCACTCACTCACTCACTCACTCACTCACTCACTCACTCACTCACTCACTCACTCACTCACTCACTCACTCACTCACTCACTCACTCACTCACTCACTCACTCACTCACTCACTCACTCACTCACTCACTCACTCACTCACTCACTCACTCACTCACTCACTCACTCACTCACTCACTCACTCACTCACTCACTCACTCACTCACTCACTCACTCACTCACTCACTCACTCACTCACTCACTCACTCACTCACTCACTCACTCACTCACTCACTCACTCACTCACTCACTCACTCACTCACTCACTCACTCACTCACTCACTCACTCACTCACTCACTCACTCACTCACTCACTCACTCACTCACTCACTCACTCACTCACTCACTCACTCACTCACTCACTCACTCACTCACTCACTCACTCACTCACTCACTCACTCACTCACTCACTCACTCACTCACTCACTCACTCACTCACTCACTCACTCACTCACTCACTCACTCACTCACTCACTCACTCACTCACTCACTCACTCACTCACTCACTCACTCACTCACTCACTCACTCACTCACTCACTCACTCACTCACTCACTCACTCACTCACTCACTCACTCACTCACTCACTCACTCACTCACTCACTCACTCACTCACTCACTCACTCACTCACTCACTCACTCACTCACTCACTCACTCACTCACTCACTCACTCACTCACTCACTCACTCACTCACTCACTCACTCACTCACTCACTCACTCACTCACTCACTCACTCACTCACTCACTCACTCACTCACTCACTCACTCACTCACTCACTCACTCACTCACTCACTCACTCACTCACTCACTCACTCACTCACTCACTCACTCACTCACTCACTCACTCACTCACTCACTCACTCACTCACTCACTCACTCACTCACTCACTCACTCACTCACTCACTCACTCACTCACTCACTCACTCACTCACTCACTCACTCACTCACTCACTCACTCACTCACTCACTCACTCACTCACTCACTCACTCACTCACTCACTCACTCACTCACTCACGTCACTCACTCACTCACTCACTCACTCACTCACTCACTCACTCACTCACTCACTCACTCACTCACTCACTCACTCACTCACTCACTCACTCACTCACTCACTCACTCACTCACTCACTCACTCACTCACTCACTCACTCACTCACTCACTCACTCACTCACTCACTCACTCACTCACTCACTCACTCACTCACTCACTCACTCACACTCACTCACTCACTCACTCACATCACTCACTCACTCACTCACTCACTCACTCACTCACTCACTCACTCACTCACTCACTCACTCACTCACTCACTCACTCACTCACTCACACTCACTCACTCACTCACTCACTCACTCACTCACTCACTCACTCACTCACTCACTCACTCACTCACTCACTCACTCACTCACTCACTCACTCACTCACTCACTCACTCACTCACTCACTCACTCACTCACTCACTCACTCACTCACTCACTCACTCACTCACTCACTCACTCACTCACTCACTCACTCACTCACTCACTCACTCACTCACTCACTCACTCACTCACTCACTCACTCACTCACTCACTCACTCTCTCTCTCTCTCTCAGTAGACGTTAATACTGTCATACTTGTAGTAAAACATCTAAATAATACAAAATAAACTGGTTCAGATGGAATATCGCTAACATTTGTTAAAGACTCCTTATATGTTATTGCCATATACCTCACCTGCATAATAAATACATCCTTTGTAACAGGTGTTGTACCAACGGCCTGGAAATGTGCTACGGTGATTCCTATTCATAAAAATGGAGACGTCAATAATGCTAGCAATTTCAAACCAATATCAATACTGCCTATTCTTTCTAAAATTATGGAAAAGATCGTTGCCTCCCAGTTAATAAATTATTTAGAGTTTAATAATCAGCTCTCCAACACACAACACGGTTTTCGGCCCAGACTCACGACCGAAACTGCCCTAGCCACCATAACTGATAATATCTATAACAATATGGATAATAGAAAATATCATTGCTCACATTATGTGACCTCTCCAAAGCATTCGACAGTGTCAGCCACTCAACACTGTTTTGGTATAAGTTAATTCTGGTTGAACGACTACTTAAGAGATAGAAAGCAATGTATAAAACTTAATGAAACTGTATCTTCTGAGGAAAAAATTACTTATGGTGTTCCACAAGGCTCCATCCTCGGTTCCATTTTATTTACTGTCTATGTAAATGACCTTCGGGACCACCTAGTGGATGGTACAGTAGTCCAGTACGCTGATGACACTCAGTTTCTTCATGCTGACAGTCTAAGCAATCTGGGAACACTTATTACTAACACAGAAACATCTCTTCTTGCTATTCAAAAGTATTTTCTAAGAAATGGTTTAATGCTAAATACTAAGAAAACTCAATGTATTTTTATAGGGAATAATCAGCTAATTTCACAGATTCCAAATGACACTGTTATACGGATGAATGACACGATTATCGTCCCAAGCACAAATGTAAAAAATTTAGGCTTACATTTTGATCAATACATGAATTTTAATATACACATAAATGAGTTAAATAGAAAAGTAATGGGCACTCTAATATATATGAATAGAGTTAGTGGATTCTTTAATAAAATAGCAAGAAAAATATGTATAGAGTCATTAGTATTAAGTATAATTAACTACTGTATAAAAAATTGGGGCACAACAAATAAGTCGCAAAAAGCTAAAGCCCAGAAACTACAAAACTTTGCAGCCCGGGTTGCTGTTGGTGGCCTGAGGAAATTCGATCAT
>JAPQNM010000046.1:891249-913749 GCA_029783475.1 Metacarcinus magister
GTGGTGTGTGTGTGTGTGTGTGTGTGTGTGTGGTGTGTGTGTGTGTGTGTGTGTGTGTGTGTGTGTGTGTGTGTGTGTGTGTGTGTGTGTGTGTGTGTGTGTGTGGTGTGTGTGTGTGTGTGTGTGTGTGTGTGTGTGTGTGTGTGTGTGTGTGTGTGTGTGGTGTGTGTGTGTGTGTGTGTGTGTGTGTGTGTGTGTGTGTGTGTGTGTGTGTGTGTGTGTGTGTGTGTGTGGTGTGTGTGTGTGTGTGTGTGTGTGTGTGTGTGTGTGTGTGTGTGTGTGTGTGTGTGTGTGTGTGTGTGTGTGTGGTGTGTGTGTGTGTGTGTGTGTGTGTGTGTGTGTGTGTGTGTGTGTGTGTGTGTGTGTGTGTGTGTGTGTGTGTGTGTGTGTGTGTGTGGTGTGTGTGTGTGTGTGTGTGTGTGTGTGTGTGTGTGTGTGTGTGTGTGTGTGTGTGTGTGTGTGTGTGTGTGTGTGTGTGTGTGTGTGTGTGTGTGTGTGTGTGTGTGTGTGTGTGTGTGTGTGTGTGTGTGTGGTGTGTGTGTGTGTGTGTGTGTGTGTGTGTGTGTGTGTGTGTGTGTGTGTGTGTGTGTGTGTGTGTGTGTGTGTGTGTGTGTGTGTGTGTGTGTGTGTGTGTGTGTGTGGTGTGTGTGTGTGTGTGTGTGTGTGTGTGTGTGTGTGTGTGTGTGTGTGTGTGTGTGGTGTGTGTGTGTGTGTGTGTGTGTGTGTGTGTGTGTGTGTGTGTGTGTGTGTGTGTGTGTGTGTGTGTGTGGTGTGTGTGTGTGTGTGTGTGTGTGTGTGTGTGTGTGTGTGTGTGTGTGTGTGTGTGTGTGTGTGTGTGTGTGTGTGTGTGTGTGGTGTGTGTGTGTGTGTGTGTGTGTGTGGTGTGTGTGTGTGTGTGTGTGTGTGTGTGTGTGTGTGTGTGTGTGTGTGTGTGTGTGTGTGTGTGTGTGTGTGTGTGTGTGTGTGTGTGGTGTGTGTGTGTGTGTGTGTGTGTGTGTGTGTGTGGTGTGTGTGTGTGTGTGTGTGTGTGTGTGTGTGTGTGTGTGTGTGTGTGTGTGTGTGTGTGTGTGTGTGTGTGTGTGTGTGTGGTGTGTGTGTGTGTGTGTGTGTGTGTGTGTGTGTGTGTGTGTGTGTGTGTGTGTGTGTGTGTGTGTGTGTGTGGTGTGTGTGTGTGTGTGTGTGTGTGTGTGTGTGTGTGTGGTGTGTGTGTGTGTGTGTGTGTGTGTGTGTGTGTGTGTGTGTGTGTGTGTGTGTGTGTGTGTGTGTGTGTGTGGTGTGTGTGTGTGTGTGTGTGTGTGTGTGTGTGTGTGTGTGTGTGTGTGTGTGTGTGTGGTGTGTGTGTGTGTGTGTGTGTGTGTGTGTGTGTGTGTGTGTGTGTGTGTGTGTGTGTGTGTGTGTGTGTGTGTGTGTGTGTGTGTGTGTGTGTGTGTGTGTGTGTGTGTTTTACAATGGACATTCTAGGCCCTCGGTGCTGACTCTACACATATCACTATCGATATTTCTAATTACTGACACACTGCCTCTTAACTGCATTTCACAGTGTGTGACTTGGCTGGCGAGGACCACTTTAGGTAACACGGGACGCAGCCTTTACTAGTTATCTGTGTGTAACTACCACTGTACACCTTGCCGGGATACCATGTAGCTACGTGAAAAGGTGGTGGAAACGCATACTACTTATAACGATAATGATGATGATAATGATTAATGATAAAGTGGCACACACACACATACACACACACACACACACACACACACACGTACACACACACCTCTGCAGTAAACACCCAAAATTCTATCACCTTTATTCTTTTTCCTTTTTTCGGCCGGACGTTTCGTGAAGGTGGTGACGTTGACCTTCAAAAGAAGAACAAAAACACAATGACGTACCGACTTTGGAGCCGCCAATCCGGTGTAGGCACGCGCCGCCAAGCCCTCCATCCACGGCCTTGTGTGGACACAGTTGGGAGGAGTCTCTGGTTTCCACGCCATATAAATAGTGGTCATCACGGAGAGCCATCACAGCTTCCCAGCTCTCACTTTCCTGTTTGTACTTGACTTGACTTACCAGCTGCTTCAGTGAAACAAGAAGACACACAGCTGTTGCCTCCACCCTCGTGCTGCTGCCGAGCCAACCAAGAAAACAAAGACGCATCATCCACCCTCCTGCACAGGCGCCATGATGCTGCTGTGGGTGTGTGTTGGGGCGGTCATCGCTGTGGGGTCAGCCTCCGCACAGACAGAGGCCACAGACCCGCTGGAGTGTTCACCTGAGGAGTACCTGGAGGCTCAGCGGGCAATACCTCGCAGCCTCAGCGTTTTCTACACGCCGCTGCTGACGGAGGACTTCACCGAGATCCGCAACACTCTCTCTAATGAGAACTCGATGAGGTGGCACGTGAACTGCATCCTGTACGACAAGGCGTGCAGCAAGCTGGGCAAGTCCATGCAGTGTAAGTACGAGTACCTACTCTTGAGGCCACCGTGCACGCCGGCTGGGCACCACACACGCACGTCACAAGCGGCGCCAGTCTTAACAACACTATAGAACTAAAGTATTTAGGTCTCCATAAATATAATTAAATGTTAAATTCTCAGAAATAAAGGGCGTGCTTCTATGCAGTTAATAAAGTCGTGCTGGTACGGCGCTGACTGCGTTCGTTGTTACACACACACACACACACACACACACACACAAACGTATAACTTTACACATATTCAGTAGATACCTTTGCCTGTTACAGATTTCGTGACGAGCCAGAGTGGTGGGCGTGTGTGCAAGTCATGTCAAGTGACATGCGTGCAGCGCCGCATCAGGACAGTGTTGCACGAGATCCACTGCAAACATCCAGTCATCTCCCAAGAGATCAGAGACTACTTCCTCCGCAAAGATGAGGTCGACATCATGAACTACTTCCTGGGCAGCAACCCAGCCTGCTAACCTGCGCCATCCTGCACCCTGCACGAAGACTGTGGACCACTGACCACATGCACCGCGGTGCAGCTGAACCCCTCAACGTTGTAACACACTGCACTAGAGGTTGTCATGCATGCAAGCAACACCGTAGCACACTAACAGCAAATTATTGCCTTTTTGATAACTTATGACTTTGAACAAATAAACAATGAATTGCAACTGAAATTGAATTTTCTTAACCCTGCAAGATCATTTGCATTATGAAAGCAGCTAGATGTGCGTGCGTGCACGCGCATGTGTGCGCGTGTGTGCACACGTGGCTAGCGCGCGGGACAGCTCAGAGTACCAAGTGGCCAAAGATCACCCACATGCTGCCATCAACACTATACTCGATTGAGACTGCAAAGTGAGAAGCAATAAGCAGCTTCCCCGGGCAGCAGGAGCCTCTCAACAAGAAAAGAGGTCACTTTAAAAAATCTAACCTGCGCTACTAACAGGCGGTGGCCGACCATCCAACGCCGCCATTAAGCCTACCGGCGCCACAGGCAAACTATAGTACTACTGCTCCCTTCTACAGCGTCAGGCGATAATCTTTTGCACTACTAAAACTATTATTAATACCGTGAACCCAACGGTGAAACTAGATTCTTCCAGCACATAGTCAATAATATATCACTAATAATAATCTACAAATAAAGGAGACAAGTCACCAGGTTAAATGACACTTTTGCCAAGTTATCCTGCCGTGCCGAGCCGCGCCATGCATGAAGTGGTTTCTACGATGATTCGCCCACCTCGGTAAGTCCTCGGCCCCGCCAGCTTGGTGTTGTGCAGTACAAGTTTTAGTTTCCACCAAACTAACGTTAACTACCAAGTACAACCGGCCCCCCCCCCATCCCCCTGATAACAGCTGACGGGTCAAGTCTGTTCTTGCAAAGTAAACAAAGTCCTCGGTTAAATTTCGTAAATACATATAATAGGTTAAAATGTTTATTAAAAGTTTAAGGACATGGTAAAATATTCCTATTTACAGCGTGAAAAACTAAGCTACATTCTGCGTTGAATCCTGCCAATGACACTAACTTACTTATTTAATGTTATTAGCAGACTACTTTAAAAACAATACGATGAACACATTGAGGTCAGAGGTCTTCGTGCAAGTAATACCTGCGAGGGTTCACGCCTCGCGGCAGCCTCTGTCCTCGATGCTGGTGTTCACTCCTCGATGGATGCCGCCCTTCCACCCAGCCAGACTCGGCCTGGTGCGGGCGGCCCATCGAGGGGTGGTGCCCAGCTTCCCATTGCTCCCCACTACCTCCCCGCCTCGGGTGTGGGTGTTGGCGCCCCTCCCTCGTCCTGTGGTGGGCCTGACGACTCTGTTCCTGCCACACATCCTCCTGCTGGCGAGGTCTTAACATTTCCTGCGCCGCTCTTTCTCGATGCAGACTCTGTTGCTCGCGGTGGTAGTCACGAGGCTCCAGATTCCCGTGTTGAACATACAGCGGATCCACGGTGTCTGATCCTCTATGTTCACGCTCATACTCTCTGGTATGAGTCTCCAGTACACCCTCATGGTCCACGCCACGTGGGTGTCCGGGCGGCGGCGGCGGCAAAGCTTCCTCGGTAAGAATCCTCATGGAATGCGGATCTTCGGTGCTTAGGTCTGCTGCTGCAAATGGTCCGTCTTTGTCTCCGATAGCCCTTCTTGCCCGAAGAAGGTCATCTCTGGGAAACTGTTGCAATTCTTGGTTATCTTCCGTCTCTTCGCCTCGCTCTTCATCGTCAGTGATTATTAATTCTCCTGAAGTATCCTGGTAGTCACTCATTTCCTCGTCACTGTCTTCATACTGGCCTTGGATAGTCAACATTTTCGGCCTGTTGTACCTTGGCTCCACCTCCTTCAAGTTTTGCTCTTCCTCAGCTGCTGCCGGAGCCTCGTCCTGCTGGGGCTCCGTGGCGGAATGATACCAAGCCGAGTTTTCTTGCCGAAGGAATTTCTGAAAAGTTGTGCATAAAGTTACTTCAAACCGTACACAATGATACTTTCTAAAGGAAGATAATTATTTTTTATCTAGAGTTCTATAAAGCACAACTAAACAAAACAGATTAAATCGACCTTTCTAGTTACACAATAGAAAGGCATAAAGTCCTGAAAGTAACCTAAGATCTATACAAAATTCCGCATTAAATAGATTCCTTCAATAACGGCACCTTAGTCATACCTGCAGGGGACTTCTGACCTCGTGGTGGTCACACAAGGCAGGGTCTTGGGCGTCACAAAGTCCCTCTGCTGGCGGGGCGTCCTTCCCTGGAATATAAAGATATTCAAAAGTTACTGGATGCTACTTTGTGCCAAATGGGCGTCAAACGTGTGTCAAACGGAACACCATCGTAATTCACTAAGCAATAAGACCTTCCATTATCCCATTATGCACAGATCCGTCATCAGAGCGGTACAAACAGTCATCAAAAGTGCAGGTTATCAGTTTAGTTTTTATCAAGAGAATTTAAGAATCTCACCGCTCAGGAGGAGGAAGGAAACCATGCAGAGGGAGAGGAAGGCGAGGAAGACGAGACCCTTCTTGGAACACAACACAGAGCGGAGGTGCAGCCGTGACGTCCACTTGGCCACGGGGTGCAGCAGGTCACCGCCACAACACGTTATCACCTGCGGAACGAAAACAAAATCGAACACTCGCCACTTCAAAAGGAGTCAAATTATAACATTGCTTAAAATTCTTATTAGATCCGTGCTGGAGCCTCAGTCCTATAACAACTATATTAACATTTTATTATTCATTAACTAAGCGATATACGACTGTACATTACAACTCACCTGGATTGGAGAGTCGTAAGAAAACTGCGTTGTGAAGGCCATACGAGGACTGACGAAGCATGGCGTGGCACAGGGCGTGGGTGGGGGGCGTCTGTTCCCGCCCACACATCTTGGCATCATAAAATATCTCTTCCGTTTCAACAAAGCTTTCAATATGCAGGTAGAAACTTTTATCTTTTCCACAGCGCGTGTTCAGCGGCAAGAACGTTAACAGATAGTAGTCGGTTTTAAATACATAAAACCATAATGCTCATGTAACCTCTACACTTACTTCAACCTAGAGTCAAATTGGTAACTAAGCCAATATCTCGTTTAATGTGTCAACTACGAATACAAGTAGATTAAAATTACTCGGTACACTTAACTCTACAAAATAGATACTCTATGACCTCAAAAACTTATCCATTTTCTTAAATCATAAAAAAAAAAAGTAAAAAGAACAATGGAAAGTCTTAAACGTGTTTAAAGGAGATTAAATACCTCCGAACTAGGTAATTATAGAGCATATAGTTCTGCTAGGGTTAACGAGTGTGCTGCCCCTCACCAAAACGCTGCCGTGAGCTAGGATCGAACTCAACCTTAACCACAGATCCACCCGACCCCCCCTTCCCCCCCAAGTCAATGCTAGTGATCAGATGGATAGTAACAAGGAAAAAAATATACCAGATATGTAGACAGCAGAAACTATGTAAATGCTGACTGGACCTCAATCAGTAAAGATCCAGCAGGCAAAACCTGAACAGAAATTACAGTACAGAGATAGGTTCAGGGAAGGACAACAGTGAACTTTAAATTCATTAATTCTCAATATGTTAACGTCCACTAAGTAAAGTCTGTATTTACTAAAAGTTTGTTCACTCAAAACTACCAGCGGTAAGTAGCCATTACTGCATCGTTAAATATCACCAAACCAGACTGAGATAAGCCGCTCTGTTACTACGATCACTAATAGTTTCACGCTTTCAGGTTCGTTAGAATGTCACTACGAACATATGTAAAACTAATATTTCCTGTGTAAATTGTCCTCCAGTTTCATTGTGTTAAAACTAGTTACACAATCTAGTTTGTCAGTACAACCAATTACGTACGAGTCCACACCTTCCCATGCCCCGCCTAATCAGTATGAAGTAGACAGTCACCCACACTGGGCACCCACCTCAGGTCTGGTGAAGCCTCCGTGACGGTCACCATGCTGGTGGAGCAGCTCCGCGGCCTCAGCAGACTACCACCACCACTCACATCCAGGTGACTCTGTTGGTGCACATCACAATAACTACACAACACACACAACTAATAAGAGTATAGCATCAAAAATATATTGATAAAAGGTAGGGTCGGATTAAGCTTACAGTGGGCCCTACTCCACCCACAGTTTTGGGCCCCCCTCCCAGGGGCGTAACTAGGTGGGTGGGTGGGGAGCGAAGCAAGCCCTTGCACCTCGGGGTGGGGGAGTGTCTGGGGAGGGGGGGCGCGCTGCAAGGCCCCCAGGAAAATTTATATTTATGAACTTTTTGGTACATTGAGGCCTATTGAGAGACCACAAGACACATTTTAAGCCCAGTATTCTATTTTGGAGGAATTAAAACCCAGAAAGGAAAATACCGCATAGGGTAGAAAAACATTTTTTTTCTTCTTTTTGTGGGTCCCTAAGTGCTTGGGGCCCTACGCCTTGGCGTACAGGTTAATCCGGTCCTGATTAAAGGTAAACTGCCCCCACCTACTGAACTCATTATTTTCCAGTAGTCTATTGTGAAGGTACACAGAATCGCTCTGCTTAATATTCCAACAAAACTGAACAAAAATCAGTATAACATACTTTTTATGCTAATCAAATTACTTAATAATTTCTGGACACCAATAGGATGGATTTGAATTATCCCAACTGTGCGTTACGGTCATTATTACACCAAGCACCAGACTCTCCAACCTCATGGATCTCAGGTCAATAAAAAAACTTTTTAAAGTTTATTCCTAAACATTGCAGTGACGTCACACACGACAGCGTTAACTCTGCACCAAATGGATTCTTGAAACTCAATCTTAAGACCCAAGACTCACGCCGCCCAAACTCCACACACGCGTAGACTCTGTATGGAGATTGGACAGAAGTTTCCGACGACATAACGGTGGCGCCGCTGCCTCGATGCATCAACTACACACCTTACAGCGGCGACGTGGTTATGGTTATGGCAAGTATTATGAAGATGCTTTCCTTGACGCTAAAGGTAAACATTAAAAAGAAAATTATAGACAGACTAATGCCAACTAATTCAGCTTCTATGATAACTTTCAACATTCTGATATCAACCCTCACCGGTATTTTGACAGTTAATAGAAAAAAAAAAAATTATTTATGCTTACCGATGAAGACATGAACAATTACTTTTTCTATCAATAGTTTTAAGAATATTGAAATTTATGCAGAGCTGTAACATATCGTAAAAAATGTGATAAGCAGAGCACATTCACAAATAATTATACAACTGGTGCATGCTATGAACAGAACACTCACTCCAGTTTGATAAGTTTGTCAAGTGGTCATTTAGTGCAGCCGAGGTGGAAGAGATACACATGACAATGATAGAAGCAATGATAAAAGGGTAATCAGTTAAGATATAACAAAGTGGTAATCATCCACATCAACGAAACTAATCAAGAGGTATTGCCGCCACAACAGTCCTGCATCAAGGGTCCACAAGGCTGGCGTGAACAACACAGTGCAAGTGGATGGGTGTTAACGACGGCGAGAACCCTACATTAAAACTAGCACCCCCCCCCCACACACACACTAAACACCAGCACCTATGTCAAGTGCACGTGTACATAGAAGCATGGCAAAACAATGCAGTAGACAGGCCACAGACTTCTCTCTACTGTATAATGGACACTACAACTATAGTAGACACAAGCAATCACCAGTCTACCAAGAATACCATAAGAAAATATGAAATAGCAAATTACTTGTGAAGACGCCGTCACATTAACCAGTGTTTTGACAGTGGGGTTTCCCCCATCTACAAATCTCGCCATTACTTTGTTTCTTCTTTACTGAACTCTGAACGCAGTACACACCATGGCGCATGTTATCTACTCATATAGAACCCTTCTCCAATTAAAGAAAAAATGTGGTTATCCTGACAGTGCAACTATCCACACCTTGAAATCCCTGAAATTGTTCCACGCCCGCGGCTGCAAACAAGGGAAGGACATGCTTCGGAAGTTACTCGAACTCAGACCCCACCCACGGTAACAACACCTTGGACCTAATCCTCAGTAACCTCCATCACTACTACCAACCACCACTACCACTTGCACCGTTTGGACGCACCAATCACCTCTCCATACTCCGGACCACCAAGCCTACAACGTCTTTCAAGTTTAAGGTCACCACCACTGAAGCAATCATCAATTATCCTTACTGTACCTTGAATTTATTTTCAGCCGTAAAGCTGCACTTTCTTAATAAACCGATTATCATGATTATAATGATTACTCGACCTCTTCCCACACAAAAAAAAACCGGTAGGGTGAAGCTCCGCGCATGTAATAAGCTCGTAACTTTCTCGAACACAACAATTAACTCAGTGGTCGAGAACGAGGCGGAGCAAGAAGGAAACCAGCTCGTTCCGTTGTATTCCCATGCAGGTGAACATTAAACACCTAACCTCCCTCAATTTTAACTTAGAGAATAATGAGAACTACCAACCTATAAATTCCTCCAAAATGATTAGTTATAAACCCACTGTTGTAAAGTAATTAAAGTTTCCCTATACTCACGTAGCGGCGGCCATTGATTCCTCTAGGGTGGTTCATGATTGGAGTCTGTAACATTATGTGCTGCAAGTCACAAACCGACACACCCGGCGGCTTGGGTGGAGGCGGGTGGTGCAGGCAGGTAGGCTTGAGGGAGGCAGATGCACGACGCGGCTCCAACGATCACGATAACCACACACGAAACGAGGACATTCACAACTTAATGTAATAGTAGGGAAAGTAACCACTAGGACAGCTGCAAAGTGGTCTTAAGAACGCGATACCAATCTAGATCAAATAATTAAAAAGTTGACGATAGCAGCAGCGGCGTGTCTGTACCCGCATCCCAGGCTGGCGACCTACTGTGGGTTCTTGCTGGTGAAGCGTCCTCGTAAACGCGGATCAACGTCTCATTACTTCGAACCACTGCTCGAAACTCCTGCTCCGCGGAGGAACTCAAGTACTGGTTAATCATCTTATACACAACGTACGATCCAACAACAGTAGACATCATTCATATTAATATTGTTTTACTAATTAAATCATATGAATAAATGTTATGCAATGCTTCTCCAGTTCTTCTTCACCTTCTTATCAATTCTCTTAACTAAACACTCAACCAAACTATTTGATTCCCTTAAAGTAGCACCCGTCAGGATAGACATAAACACATGACTGCTGATCCTTTATTAGAATGTTGGAAAGCATGCGTGGAATAGTTAGTGTTTCCCCACAAAACGGACTGGAGACTGGAGCCGCTTGGATCCACGTGCTGAGGAGGGGAGAGTCACGCTGATGTGGTGGCAGGCTCAGTGCCACACAACTGTAACCTTAACTTAGGGAATACAGGACTACACTCTTAGATGACGTGTACGGTAACACACACACACACACACACACACACACACACACACACAATATGCTAATAAGTTTTACGTGACATTAATTTGTAAAACAAGAATCCCTCATTTAATACACGAAAAGTTTATTCAGACAAGAATAATTTTTGTTAAATCTCCTGTTTTAATATTTATTCGTTCACTGAAATACGTAAGTGACACACGTATAATATTTATTATTAAGCAAATATATATGTGTAAAATAAAAACTTGACATTTCTGACAATTAGGGAAGGTTAAAGTACTTGTTTTTTTTGTTTTTTTTACTTACAAACCATCCAATGTTTAATGTCACGTGATCAAGTTGGCGTCAAAATAAAGTTGCCACAACAGTAACAGTTTGACAAGAGGAATCCTCACAAAGTACACGACACCATTCTTATACATCACGCTAATCTTAAAGGAAAAGTTTGTCTCCCTCGCTGGACCATCGACCCTAAACACCCATAGTTGTCAGGCGGCGGACGACAGCTCAACCTCGAAGGACTTGTAACTTCATCAAATAACCAACTAGAAGCGTCACGTCAACCCCATCTAGTGCGGCGCCAATAAACTAAACGAGTCAAGTAAACTAATGGTAATGAGAAAACATTAGGATATAACTGATCAGAAGGAAGACACGATGGTAATAAGTGTTCGTAAAGAGATTCAAGACGCACTAATCCAAGCCGCCTCGATGCTGGAGGTCGGGTGTTTGAAGGCGGCGTAAGGTTTAGCTAAACAAGTCGAAGCTTGGATAAGGTTGGCTGCAGAAGGAGATGGAGTGTTGGCACGGCGGGACACACGCTAATCGAGGCTCAGGTAAGGCAGGTCGTGGCACCCGTAGTGTTTAGGGTTGACGGGCAGAACTTCAAGGTCCAGCATCTCCATCAGTCCCTCCACCATCTCCGCCACCACAGACCGCCGCGACCTTCTCCTGCCAGGGCTGAAGGGATGTCTCCTGCCGGTGCTGGAGTCATCTCCGTTGTGGAGGTGGAAGCGATCTGAGGGTTTGTCTGTGAGGTTCCAGTGTCTTTTGTGCCTTTTACTCCCCGTCTTATGTTGGCTGCGGCTGTGGGTGCGGTGAGTGAGGTTTGTGTTGCTGCGGGAACGTTTGCTGATGCTGTGGGCTTTGAGAAGGCGTGTCGTAGGCTTGTCGCTGCCGTGGAGACACTTTCTGGGGTCTATTGAACAAAGGGTTTCCTTAGATTTTTCTGCTTCACGATAATGTCGACCATGATTCTCGGCACTGCGAAATAGTTTGGTAAAGATATTTTCCATGAGACACTTGGTGGGATTGTCAGCCGTGAGGGAACACTTCTGGAAACAAAACAAAAAGGGTTTGATTAATGCGTTACTTCCCCAGCCACGTTAAGCTCCGTGTGACGTACATGTAAAGGCAGTATTACATTATGTTATGAGGGAGGAGACCGTTGCCAAACCTTACGATCCCGCCACAGCCTCAGTTTTCTCTCCTGGAACAAAACATTTCCCTCGACGGTGTTCCTCCAAAATATCTTGTGGAGGACCAAACGTGGCCGACCGACGAAGCGGAGGCCGTCCAGCAGGTCAGCCTCGGGAGGGGGCGTGGCGGCGCCTCGGAGGGCACCAGACACCAACCACCTTGAGAAGGCGGAGGGCAGAGCTGCGTTCACGTCTCCGCCTCGCTTCCCAAACCTCATGGGTCTTCTGGGAGAAACAACAGTAACAACACCAACAACAACAACAACAACAACAACAACAACAACAACAACAACAACAACAACAACGAGACAAGCGTGAGTTCTTGTTTTTCCTGCACAACACTTGAGTTATAGAAGACCAAGGATACACACGTTTAATTGAAAGTTCTGATGCCGTTTTTATTAGTCCTCCTACATGCTGCTGCACCAGGTGTCATGTGTCATGGGAGTGAGGAGGCCTGTGGGCGTGTGTGTGTGTGTGTGTGTGTGTGTGTGGGTGTGTGGGTGTGTGTGTGTGTGGGTGGGTGGGTGGGTGGGTGGGTGGGTGGAATAGTCTCTCGAGTGTTGTGTTGTGATGTTGCTTTACAGAGAAGTGTTGTGAAGGTGTTCTAGGGACTCAACACATGCAGGCCAATCGAGTTAAACAAAGAGTCATTCATACATAATCTACAGGAGAGCGCTACTTTCTCCGCCAAGTGAGGCAGGTGTGAGACGGGCGTAAGGAATGCATGAGGAGGGTATGAGGAGGGTGTGAGGAGGGTGTGTGGTCTGTCCTCTATCATACAGCTTCGTGGGTTCCTGATGAGTGCCCCGCCGTGGGGAGTCACCTTGATGTGGTGGCGGGGCTTGAAGCGTGGTCGGCGGCGCCCCCTCCTGCGGGACCCTGTCCGTCTCTGTAGGGTTGGTGTCCGTCGGCCTCGTGGACCAAGCACTCCCCCTTCATCACTGGTAGAGGAGGCCTACCGGTGATGTTGCTCGTCCTTACCCGTCTACATCTAGGGCAGGACTAAGCCTCCCAGCGTGTTTGCCGTGCGTGGCGTCCTGTATACTCCCCGCGCTCCCTCATCTGGGAGTTGAGTCCACCGCAGGGCAGGAGGTAGTTCCCTGCGGTGGACAACACACTTCTTTGGTGGGGGAGTTGGGGTAAGACAGGTGGTCCAGTGTGGCCCCGCTGGATCAATCGGCTGGTCATGCGTTGGCTAGGGTCAAGCGGCTGCTGTCTGGTGGGCACCGCAACGGTCCCGCGGCTGCCACCTCACTCCAGGCAGTGGCTGCGTATACTTCCCCCACTACCCCTAGGGCTGTTGGGAGCCGTCGTGCCTCAACATACATCCCTCCCTTGTTGGGCTCCGTGGTGGGTGGGGGGGGTGGGGAAGCGAATGTTTTCTTAATATTTTATGGCATCTTCACCACCACTTTCGCGACCAAGCTCGCTCCCTGACGTCCGCTCGTCCCCGGCTTCTTCTTCTCGATCTTCCCTTATCGCCACGCTTGAGCCTTTCCGGGCCACGGGTGGTGCAACTGGGACCACTGTCCCCTCCGCTTCGAATTCTACAGATTCGAACCGAGAATTTTTGAATTATAAGCCTAGAAAACAAAGACGCGTTAACGCACAGAAGGGCTTTTCAGGCCCTCTCATTCAGACTCTACCAGGTACTTTCGAGCCGGCATATTACGAACAGTTCCTTGTCATCAAGTCTCTTGATGGTGTGTCTGTTATGGATCTAGACATATTTGACGTACATCGAGCACTCATTAAAGTTTGTGGACGCGAGCCTAAGGTCTCCTCCCAAAGGGATGGTAGTCTCCTAGTGGAGGTGTCGTCCCCGGAAGAGAGTGCTCGCCTCAGAGCGATCTCCTCTGTCCCTGGAACGCAGGTGGCGTGTACTCCACACGCTACCCTCAACCAGTGTAAGGGGGTCATCTTTTCTCGTGACGTCATGCGCTACTCAAACGAAAAGCTTCTACACGAACTGAGTGATCAGGGTGTTGTAGGAGTTGATCGTCTACAAAGGAAAGTTGATGGAGTTCTTGTTCCCACCCCTACCCTCTTTCTCACTTTCGACCGACTCAAACTGCCTGAAGTTGTCAAACTGGCGTGGCTCCGCCTCCCAGTAAAAGCATACATACCGTCCCCTAGGCGATGCTATCACTGTCAGGCATTCGGACATGTCAGTCGTTCCTGCCGTAGGTTGCAAGATGGCCTACCAGCGGTGTGCCCGTCCTGTGGTACGACGGATCACGATGGCACGACCTGCCCTGGTCCTGTCTCCTGTTTTAACTGCCACGGACCTCACCCAGCTTACTCAAAAGACTGCGACCGCTACAGATTTGAGAGGGAAGTACTCTCCATCAGGACCACGGAGAAAATTGATTTTGCCGAGGCAAAGCGTAGAGTTCTTATTTCGCATATACGTCCAGGAGTGACTTATGCAACTATGCTTTCCTCTCTTCCAAATAGACGTCAACTCCGCAATACGACTGCTACAGTGCACCAAGTGGCTAAGCCACAAAATGATTCCCATAAAAATGCTGTTGCTCCTGCTGCTCTGCCCTCTACATCTATGGAGGTGTCAGAGGAACTCACTCAGGCCCCTACTGCTACGCCATCACACCATAAGCGTAGCAGAAGTGAGGACTCCCTCGAGGAGGTGCCCCTTCCTAAGGAGGCACGATCCTCTATACCCTCTGGTGGGCCTCGAAGGCCCCCACCAGTGTCGGCTCCGGCCGTCACTCCTACCCCGGTGTCGGCTCCGGCCGTCACTCCTACCCCGGTGTCGGCTCCGGCCGTCACTCCTACCCCGGTGTCGGCTCCGGCCGTCACTCCCACCCCGGTGTCGGCTCCGGCCGTCACTTCTACCCCGGTGTCGGCTCCGGCCGTCACTCCCACCCCGGTGTCGGCTCCGGCCGTCACTCCCACCCCGGTGTCGGCTCCGGCCGTCACTCCCACCCCGGTGTCGGCTCCGGCCTTCACTCCCACCCCGGTGTCGGCTCCGGCCTTCACTCCCACCCCGGTGTCGGCTCCGGCCTTCACTCCCACCCCGGTGTCGGCTCCGGCCGTCACTCCCACCCCGGTGTCGGCTCCGGCCTTCACTCCCACCCCGGTGTCGGCTCCGGCCTTCACTCCCACCCCGGTGTCGGCTCCGGCCTTCACTCCCACCCCGGTGTCGGCTCCGGCCGTCACTCCCACCCCGGTGTCGGCTCCGGCCGTCACTCCCACCCAGGTGTCGGCTCCGGCCGTCACTCCCACCCCGGTGTCGGCTCCGGCCGTCATTTCTACCCCGGTGTCGGCTCCGGCCGTCACTCCCACCCCGGTGTCGGCTCCGGCCGTCATTTCTACCCCGGTGTCGGCTCCGGCCGTCACTCCCACCCCGGTGTCGGCTCCGGCCGTCACTCCCACCCCGGTGTCGGCTCCGGCCGTCACTCCCACCCCGGTGTCGGCCCCGGTCGTCACTCCCCCCCCTGGTGTCGGCTCCGACCGTCACTCCCACCTCGGTGTTGACTTCGACCAACACTCCTGCCCCGGTGACGGCTCTGGCCGTTACTCCCGCCCCTGTGTCGGCTACGGCCGTTACTCCCGCCTTGGTGTCGGCTCCGGCCGTCACTCCTACCCCGGTGTCGGCTCACGCCATCATCACTGCTCCTGCTGCTGTGGCCACCTCACTGGCCACTGGGCTAGGAAAGACTGCAAGACGATTGTCCACTGCCTCCACTGCTCTAGCCACTGCCATTAGGCAGGGTAAGAGCAAGAAGGATACTGGTGTTGGGAGGGTCTCCTCTAGGGGCCTCCCCACGCACCGTTAATTTTAATATTTTTAATATTTTACAGTGGAACCTTTGTGGGTTGGGAGGAGCTCAGTCTACTCCTCTCTCTGGTGCTGGGGGAGGAGGCACTCTCCCCGGGACATGAAGTGTTAAAATTCCTACAGGAAAGTGGCTTTCTCCACCTCCTGTAGATTTATTTTTCTTTTTATGTAGTATTTATGTAGCTTTTTAATTTTTAGTGTTTTTAGTACGGTGCCAAATGACCTCGATGTTGCGGCACCATGATCTATTGTCACCAATCAATCAATCAATCAATCCTGATGAGTGCTTCGTGTGTTTGTCTGTTGAGGTGATGACTGTAAGGACGTACAAATGCGTCACCTTTAGGATCGATGACACGCTAATGTACTAAAAAATTAGAGAGAAAAGAGAGGGAGTCGAACCACTCCACGAGCAACACCTTACACAGCAGGTCAAGGACAACACCAACAACACCAACAACACCAACAGCACCTCCTCACCCTCCCCCCCACCCATCACTCTCTTAAAGCCGCTGGGTGACGGGAATTTTAACAGTCAGAAGAGAAGAGACAGATGAATTAAAAAAAAAAATGGTTTATCGTAAATGAAACTCTTAGTCACACTCAATTAAATTCTTTCATTAATCTCAAGTGAACGCCAGCTGCTGGGTTGACGAGGGACAGCTTAGGTAAATAAACTGTGTATGTTATAACTATGCTAACAGTCACGCCACAGATATTTATGTGTTCAGGGTTGAGCGTCTTAAATAATCGTAAACTCATAGGACTAAGGAAATGGAGCTGAACACTGTGGCAAAGCGCAGTTTCGTGTGTCTCCTTTCCCTCCCCTTCACCTCTCAGAACGTATTGCCGTCGTGTTGTTCGGTAAGTAAGTAGATAAGTGTTGTTCGGTGAGGTCACATAACTCTGATTACTTGGGTTCATTACCAGACAGTGCATGGAAGCGTTGTGGAAAGGTTCAAGACAGTGAGCACAGCCGAGGTTAATTAAACAAGGCAGACAAACAACCAGTGATTCAAAAAACTGTCACAGGCAATTAGGGTCAATTCACTTTTACTTCAACCATTAACTTGTTCGTAATAAAAAAAATTATAAAAAAAGAGAGAAGAAAAAAACAAGAAAAACAAGGAAAGATCAGTGCAGAGGAGAGATGTCGAATCACTTGTTAATACTTAAAGAGGGATGTGTGAAGGGATTGGGTGAGAACGGGTGTAAGTATTGAGGGAGGACTATAGTAGAAAAGTGTGATTCTGTCCCCTTCATCGCAGTCTTCAGAATCAAGGACTACAGACAGATGAAAGTTAAGGAAGCGAAGGGGAAAGGGATGTGGATGAGGGTGAGGATACTACTGTTTGGGTGGAAGACATGCATTGTTGTGAAGGTGTTTGTAATACTGCGTTGAGTTTTAGCGAAGTGTAAGGAGGGACAGCTGGGAATATGCGGAATCAGGAATGGTAGTATTAAATGATTGTAGTAGTAGTAGTAATAGTAATTTATATACTAGGGAAACAATAACAATAATAGGATCCAGATAACACAAAAAGCTGAATTCCACAACCAAGAACACACCAAATGTAACGACAACCAGAGACAACACACATCCCACCAACACCTAAACTACTGTAATAACCACTCTATCACTGCACCTCCTACTCACTGATGAAGGAAAGTCAACATTCCAACCAGAGTCCTTAAATGAAGTCGATCTTTCGCCTCCTATCATGCATTCAAGTCTGAACCTTAACGGAGATTTAAGAGTGTTTTTCCCTAGATAGACAGGCAAGGGAAGACTGCTTGACAACGTGCCACTATAAATAGATACAAGGCAGACGTAGGGTAGGCAGGGTAAGTCCTAGCATTTAGACAAGTAGATGCAGAGATGGGTTGACTGATAGATATAAAGATACAAGAATATATAGTTGTAAGGAACAATTAGGTAAATATACAGTGTGAAGTTTGGTAGATAAGTAGAAAGATAGATAAATAGATAGATAAATAGACAGATAGATAGATAGATAAATAGATGAATTAATAAATATATAAATAAATAGATAGATAGATAAATGAAAAAACAGATAGAAAGATAGATATAGAGAAAAAAAGCTATATAGATAAAGACAGACAAAATAACAGATAGATAGATAGACAGACAAATAGATAAATCAATATATAAATAGACAAACAAAAATAGATACATATATTAACAAATACAGACAAAACAAATATAGAAATAATCAGATTGACAGAAAGATATAAAGACAAATAGATAAATAAATCGATAGACATACAGATAGATAGATAAACAAATTTGGGGAGGCGGCGGTGGCCTAGTGGTTAGCGAGTGAGGCAGACGAGCTCAGAGCCAAGAGTTCGAGTCCTAAAACGGGCTGGCCACTTTTCTTTGTAAAACCGCCGAGTGGCCAAAGATCACCCATATGCTGCCATAACACTATCCTCGACGGGACTGCAACGTGAAATGTATCGAGGAGCTTCCCCGGGCAGCATGAGCCTCTGAACAAGAAACGAGGCGTCACTTAAAAAATCTAACCTGCACTACTAACGGGCAGAGGCCAACCATTAAAAAAAAGCCTCCGTCAAGCCTACCGGCGGCATAGAACCAAGATAAAAAAGAAAAGAAAAAAAAAGATCGATACAATTCAAGCGAAAACATACAGGTCACACGTCGATAAATTTGAACACTATGTCGTCGCTACATTAAGGTCTCATTGCAGTATATACACAAACTTGGGAAGCTTTCAGAACAGAACAACGAAGATGACACACACACTCTCTCTCTCTCATTCTTTCTCCAGTGATAATCAAGACCTTCGCGGGGCTGGGGGCGGGGAGGACGGGGTCAGGACTGGAGGGAACAAGAATTAAAAGAACATGAGCCATTCTCCGCCCAATTAACGGTGCCACTTTTACGTGAGGTAATCATTTTTTTTTTTTTTTATTTATATATACTATAAAAGAATTCTCAGAAGTTTAAAAAGGCGTATCAGTTGTGGCATTTTTATTTATTTATTTATTTTTTTTATGAAAAAAATATATATTAAAAAAAATAAAAAGAAGACAAGGAAGAAGAGTTGATGGTAAATATTATGAAGAGTACCAACGATATAAAGTATGAGATGGATGGTTTTCTTCCTTATAAATAATGAACTAAGCATCACATTTCACCGTCATTTTTCACCTTTAGTTACCTGAGAGCGGTAGTTACCAAGTACATACAAGGCATCAAAGTTTAGCTCAGAGACTTTAGTAACAGAACGAACGAACTTTATGTGGCACGAAGCAAGGCAAGGCAAGACAAGGTAAGGTAAGATAAGGTAAACTAAGGCAAGGTATGACAAGGCAAGGCAAGGCAAGGCAAAGTATGTCAAGGCAAGGCAAGGCACGGCATGACAAGGCAAGGTAAGGTAAGGTAAGATAAGGTAAGCCAAGGAAAAACAAGGCACGGCATAGTAAGGCAAGGCAAGGCAAGGCAAGGCAAGGCAAGGCAAGGCAAGGCAAGGCAAGGTAAGGTAAGGTAAGGTAAGGTAAGGTAAGGTAAGATAAGGTAAGGCAAGGTAAGGTAAGGTAAAGTAAACCAAAGCAAGGTATGGCAAGGCAAGGCAAGGCATGACAAGGCAAGGCAAGGTAAAGTATGACAAGGTATGGCAAGGTAAGACAAAGCAAAGCAAGGTATATCAAGGCAAGGCAAAGGCAAGGCAAGGCAAGGCAAGGCAAGGCAAGGCATGGTAAGGCAAGGCAAGGCATGGTAAGGCAAGGCATGGTAAGGCAAGGCAAGGCAAGGCAAGGCAAGGCAAGGCAAGGCAAGGCAAGGCAAGGCAAGGCAAAGCAAGGCAAGGCAAGGCAAGGCAAGGCAAGGCAAGGCAAGGCAAGGCAAGGCAAGGCAAGGCAAGGCAAGGCATGGTAAGGTAAGGCAAGGCAAGGCAAGGCAAGGCAAGGCAAGGAAAGGCAAGGCAAGATAAGGTAAGGTAAAGTAAACCAAGGCAAGGTATGGCAAGGCAAGACAAGGCAAGGCAAGACAAGGTAAGGTAAGGCAAGGCAAGATAAGGTAAGGTAAAGTAAACCAAGGCAAGGTATGGCAAGGCAAGTCAAGGCAAGGCAAGACAAGGTAAGGTAAGGCAAGGCAAGGCAAGGCAAGGCAAGGTAGTGTAAGCCAATGTAAGGCAAGGCAAGGCAAGGCAAGGCAAGGCAAGGCAAGGTAAGGCAAGGCAAGGCAAGGCAAGGCAAGGCAAGGCAAGGCAAGGCAAGGCAAGGCAAGGCACGGCACGGCACGGCACGGCACGGCACGGCACGGCACGGCACGGCACGGCACGGCATGGCAAGGCCAGGCCAGGCCAGGCCAGGCCAGGCAAGGTAAGGCAAAGTAAGGCAAGGTAAGGTAAGCCAAGGCAAGGTAAGGCAAGGTAAGGTAAGGCAAGGCATGTAAAGAACATGTTTAAATAAAAAATAAAAGAGAGAGAGAGAGAGAGAGAGAGAGAGAGAGAGAGAGAGAGAGAGAGAGAGAGAGAGAGAGAGAGAGAGAGAGAGAGAGAGAGAGAGAGAGAGAGAGAGAGAGAGAGAGATTGACTGTCACCTTCTAGCACATCGACTACAGTGGAACCCGAGATCAGGGAAGGAGCAGATGACGCCACAACGCAGAGCCTCTACGTCACACCCTGGCAGTGACGACGACGAAGGCGACGACGAAGAGGATGACGAAGGAGGAGGAGGAGGAACACCGCCCACTGACCACGCCCACACGCCAACCAGCAGCCAACCAACGCACCACGCCTGCACGCAAAAAAACACATATATGGAGAGAGGAAGGATGCAAAGAAAAAAAAGTGTGAGAGACGAGAGAGAAAACATAAAAAAAAAAATGTGGCTAAAAAGTCTGAATAAAAAGTCTGAGTAAAAAGTAAAGATGAAAAAATATGGATAAGAAATTGAGTGTAATTAAACGAATATGATAGGATAAAAAAATTGAGATAAAAAAAAATTAGATAAAAAAATATGAGATAAGACGAAATTTTAGATATTTTTAATAACGACATTTTTGTTTTTTTGTATTAAGGATAATGTTTGTTTGTATGTCTGTTTGTCTCTGTTCTCGTTCTGTCTGTCTGTCTGTCTGTCTGTCTGTCTATCAATCTATCTGTCTATCTCTGTCTATTTATCTGTCTGTCTGCTGTGTGTATGCCTGTGTGCAATCTCTCTCTCTCTCTCTCTCTCTCTCTCTCTCTCTCTCTCTCTCTCTCTCTCTCTCTCTCTCTCTCTCTCTCTCTCTCTCTCTCTCTCTCTCTCTCTCTCTCTCTCTGTCTCTCTCTCTCTCTCTCTCTCTCTCTCTCTCTCTCTCTCTCTCTCTCTCTCTCTCTCTCTCTCTCTCTCTCTCTCAGAAGTAGCATTGCAAGGTTGATGCTCATGATGTCTTGTGTTACATCACGTTATTTGTAGGTAACACTCTCAATGTTATGTGTTGTGTTTCCACCTCACTAAAATATGATGCTCTCAGTGATCTCATTTTTCCTTTATAAAACACTACATGACTCTCTAATTGAGTACCTTTGCTCTAGGATCGACCTGTGACTAGTGAATTACAGGTGAATTACAGGTGAGGCAGCTCGAAACACACCTGTGCACGTGAGAGTAGCGGGACAGTCAGGTGTGTTACTTACCCCGGGACTAATTATATCACCTTAATGGGTCGCGTTTTAGTGTGGCCGAAACCAGTCTTACCAACGCGAACCAGCATGACAAGCAACGGTGTGCGCAGGGAAGACATTGTTTTGTTTCCTAATTGTAGCTTGCCTCGTAACCATGCACACACACACACATACACACACACACACACACACACACACACACACACACACACACACACACACAGTAAGGGGATGCCTACAGCTAGTCAGCAAGAAAAAATACACTGCAGTAATCTGGTCTCTTCCACTTGGATCACAAATGCGTCACAGAAGGCCAGAAGGCAGAATAACATTGAAAAATGATAACTGTACACAACTTTAACTCCCCAAGTGTCCATCCACCCCCGCTTCCCTCACACCTGCTGCTCCCTTCCTCCAGCGCGTTTCTCATATCAAGAGTTTTCAGAAGAGCAGAGTGCCACTTACAAAGCTTAATTAAAAGCGACAATCTCTCACCTGGAACAGCTGCGAGCGAGTCATATCTGTCGGAAAGAATTTGTAGGCGAGTGTATGTTGACGGTATCGAGGTGTTCTCTCTCAGTGTGTCTGTGTGTCTCTGTCTCGTTATAGTTGTGCATGCATGATGTGTTTCCTTGCAGTGTGTTGACTAAGGTGAATATAAGCCAAGCCTGACACACTCACACTCTTTATTCACTAACA
The DNA here is from genome assembly GCA_029783475.1 of Metacarcinus magister. NCBI lineage: Eukaryota > Metazoa > Arthropoda > Malacostraca > Decapoda > Cancridae > Metacarcinus > Metacarcinus magister. The sequence goes on from JAPQNM010000046.1 coordinate 913,259, forward strand.
TTTACGATGAAACGAACGACTGCTTACTTACAGCTTCCTAGAAGTGGGTCACTCCTCCTTATTCTTTTTGAAAATAGATCTGTTGTAAATGAGATCCCTCCTATCTTGGTAGAAAATAAAGCTATTCAATGCGTCAAGTCTACAAAATTCTTAGGAGTATATGTGGATGAATATATGAACTGGAAAAACAATATCAATCATATATGCGTTAAGTTGTGTAAGATGTGTGGTATTAGGTATATATAGAATTAGACACCAGCTAACAGAAGAAGCCCTAGTTAATATGTATTATACCCTGTGTTACCCCTATCTAATGTACTGTATCTCTGTGTGTGGCTGTACCTGGACAACATACTTAAAAAAAAATTTTCGGCACAGAAACAAATCATAAGAACAATTTTTTTAAGGGAAAGTATGATCCGATGGTAAACCTGTTTGCAAATTTAAAATTACTAAATGTTCATTCACTTCACAAGTATTTCCTCATAATG
>JAPQNM010000046.1:928749-963749 GCA_029783475.1 Metacarcinus magister
GTGAGGCTGTGCACACTACAAATGAGTGCACGCACGCACGCACTCACACACCAAGTCAAAAGTGTAAACTTGAATAAGGTGAGGTTTTTTTCTTTTCATTGCTACATTTATCAAGGTATTTTTGATTATGTGAATGGCGACTGATAATTATACTTCTTAAAAATATCAATGCGACGGTGGCGGCGAGATGAAGGAAGGCAAGTGTGTGGGGTATAATTTTACAAAGGTTTTAAAATAGTTAGTTAGTGAAAATTGTAATAAAATTTAAGTACTTAATTCCGCATAACATTACTATAAATATTACAACACCAACCGAAACACAAAATCAATTCAATCAAGCAATGTGAAAAGGTTTTCTTCCTGTTAAATTGAAGGGGAGGGGGTGACGGGGGGTAGGGAACACGACTGGACGAAGCATTGTAAAGACGTGTTCAAGTGTATACTATTGAGATGATGTGGTGCACGTCAACACGTCCTAGCGGCACACGGTGGTCCCACTACGGAAGACTGGAGCTAATGCACAAAAATGTTCCACCACTCACAATTTAAATGTAACACAAACCAAGCCAACTGATTGCATGTCAATAGAATATATCAAGCGATTACTTGTTATGCCTGAGTAAATGTCCTGTTTCTGGAAGGTCAATGTTCAAAGAAATACGTTATGTTCAATCAAACCTGAAATACGTCTGTCTGTTTACCACTTCATGAACAACTTTCAACAAGAGAGAAGCGCCAGGAATACGTTGTAACAATAATGAGACACTGGTGGTGGTGTTCCTTCCCCACGCGTCCTTACTGCCACCCACAACACTTCATCAACTGACTCATAGTTAGCACCATTGTTACTACACAAGTATTCTACACCCAGCGTCTTAGGCAGCAAGCAAGGGGCTGTGACTGATGACTGATGACTAATGACTGGTGAGGGGAAGCACTAACAGGAGATGCAGCGCAGGGCGTAGAGGCAGCAGGGCGGCAGGCGCGAAAGTGGCAGTGAGCTCAGGCCGATCTACGTTATATATGAACACGTCTCCATCCGCGCCCCCACCGCGGCCCCACGCGGCAGGACCACACTTGTTGGCTGTCTTCCTCGTGCCGAAAAGGGAGGATGGCGAACCGAAGGCTTTCCTATTCCCGGATCAGTCGTAATGATAACAGGTCGTCCACACTCCATACTCCCTCAGGGGCGTGCGAGGCGTAGAGGAGTGTGGTGATGCGCTAAGTTAGATTAGTAATGTTTCCTCCAGCTCCCCCAGGACACACCCGCCCATGTATTACGGCACCCATCACCACGCCCACCGTCCGCCGCCCGTCCTACGCCTGCCTTTGATACCATAGCCTGCTCATTAAAGCACGTTAGCGGCGTATTTTGACATCAGAAGATACAAGATAAGGCCTGAGTGCGCCATTTACTGTCCAATTATCTGATAGAGTGTGATGGTGCATTACTGCCACGCATAGGTAGGTGAGGTGGGGTAATACCGTCCGCGGGGGAACACCGTCCGATTGCTCCTGACCAAAGACTATTGACTTCATCGTGACATCACTCACTCTGAGGATGAAGAAGACGATTGCCGACAGCCCCGCCATTTAAATTCGCTATCACGCCGCATCTTTGTTTACCAGGTAAGAAAATAAAATTTTTGCTTGGCTGATGTATTTTTTTATTCTAATATTGTTTACCATGACCATGAATATGGCGTGATTCATTTGAAAGCTATTTAATGGCAAAAATAAGCCATATCTAGTCATATTCCAGTAAAATAAAGGGCAGCCTTTCGAATTTGTTGCTATGGGTGTCACTTAAAAAAAAAAAATTGCTGTTGGGGAATTCCGTACGGAGGAACATCGTACCCGCGAATTTTTGAAGTGCCGTACGGTGTTCCACAATTTATTTATTTTTTGTACTTTTCTATTATTTTACAATATCTAATGGCATTTATACTCTTCCATACTCCACCAACATTCCTTCACCATGCCAAGGAAATATTTACGAACTAGCAACAAGCAGCTGGACCCTAAAATTCAATAGGCTAGCCTATTAGGCTGAATCTGTTTTTATTTTTAAAATTTCAATCTTATAAATTCTTTTAGGCTTTGTTTCTGAATTCAGTAGATTATTTAAACCAATAAAGTTCATAATTTTATGAATTTTGAGGCTAAGAGGGTACTTTATTTTTCATTTTTTCAAGAAAGTGACTTGGTGTTGGTTGAGCTGGAGCTCGAAGAGGGGAGGAACAGTGGTGCGTCTGTTCATTATGTGAGCAAGATTTTGGCCATCGAGGAAGATGGCAAGTACGAGCTTTCCTTCCTCCGCATGATGTCGGTCTTTAAAAAAGACACCTTCTATTTTCCTACCATAGAAGATGTCAGCAAAGTGGAGCCACATAAATATAAGGGTGTCTTAATCCCTGTGAAGGGGAGCACAAGGAGGCAGACAGACCTAGTAAAAGTTTTCCCTCCGCTCCACTCGTTCAACATGTGATAGGGTAGGCTATGGTTTTGTAAAGTCAAGTCGCATTTCATATTTTCTTTATTTTATTTATGGATATGGATTGAGGTTACTAAATTGAATTAAATTTTAAAAATATCTACTGACACAGTTTAAGTTAAAGTTAATAAACTTCAACAGTTTTGGACAGGTATATAAAAATTAAAAACTACGTTTGGGCACATTTGAAAGCCTTGAAGTAGGCTATTGAATAAAAATAAATATTAAATTGAATTTATTACACTTAATCTAATAAATTAAATTAAATTGTTTTTTATTCAATAGCCTAGTTCAAGACTTTCAAACGTGCCCAAACATAGTTTTTAAGTTATATATACCTGTTCAAAACTGTTGAAGTTTATCAACTTTAACTTAAACTGCGCCAGTAGATATTTTTTTTATTTAATTAAATTTAGTATAATCTCAATTCAATCTAATTCATGAATAGTATTGTGTAATGTGGTGAAAGACATTCATATGTGCCTTAACATAGTTTATAAGTTGTATATAGGTGCTAAAGCCCACTCGATTGTACGAAATCTAACGTAAACTGTCGCAGAAGAATTGTCATACATTTTTTAAAATTTATTTTGCCGCAATAAATGTAAGTTTGTATTGGATTTCTTTCATTTCACCTATCAATAAGCAAAAGACATCTTTCTCATGTAATCATATTCATTTCAAACCCCTTCAGGCCATTAATATATATTAACAGGTAGCCCCAAAACCTTGTATGGTGTTCCCCCAGACCGAGTACGGAGTTACCCACCCATGGGGGAATTCCGTACAAAGTCAAAAATATTTTGATGTACCAAAAATCATATTTGGCATTGTCATAAACAATTCATGTAAATACCATAGATGGGCCATACTTTCAAGTTTATTTTTGACACACTGTGTACTCAATCTGGTTGAAACCTGATTTTTTTATTTAAAATTTTCCACTAATGGTACGATGTTCCCCCACCTCACCTACATGTGTGTGCGGGATAACAGTGGTTGTCTTAGTTGGAACATTCACTGAGGTTCTATGTGGAAAATTGTCTCTGAGGTCCAGCAAGGTCCATTAAAACATACCGGTTCTTTCCACACTCCATTTTTATCTCTATCTTACAGTCTTTGTTCTACATAGTACTTTTGATGTCACAGTAATTTGTGTAATTATCTTACAGATGTTTAGTGTGAAGGCACGAGTCCCCCGTGAAGAAGGGTCAGATGTCTCCTGATGGAGCACGGTTCATCTCTAACCTTAAAGAGCCAAGCCATTCCAGTTTGAGGAAGGATGAACACGAGAATCCAGTATGAAATGATGTCTTTTCACCAGTTTATATTTTTGATGTCTCATATTTTGCAAATTTCTTATTTACATTAATATTTATAATTGATTAATGATATTGAAATAATACATAAGGAAGATGGGAATAATGTGTGTTTTCATAGTGTATTATATGTTATAGTGATCCTTGGTGATTATATTTGAAATGGAGTTCAAGGACCATCACAACCAGTCATACTACCAGTGAGAAAAAGCGGAGAGCAGATTGAGAGGATTAAAGCTTGTAAGGACAGGAACAAATGTAAACTTGTGCCGTGGTCATCCCTTGGGTGTAGTTCTTAGGAAGAGACATTAGATAGATAGAAGTGGATGTGTGTAATATCATATGCTTGTAAGCCTGCTGGAAGAGCAACTATAGTGTTGTATTCTAGTGATTGATAACATAAGAACATAAGAAATGAGGAAACTGCAAGAGGCCAGTTAATGACCTACACGAGGCAGCTCCTTGCCCCCCACCCTTGGAATAATCCAATATTTAGCCATCCCACCTGTCATCCCTATCCATACTCTGATCCAACCGTCTTTTAAAGCTATCTATTGACTCAGCACTTACTACGTGTCTACCCAGCCTATTCCAATCGTTCACCACTCTGTTAGTGAACCAATATCTACCTATGTCTGTCCTGAATCTAAGTTTTTCTAGCTTGTACCCATTTCCACGTGTCCTATCCTGACTACTAAATTCTAAAACCTGATCAATGTTTACCCTTATTAATTCCTTTTACCCATTTGAAAACCTCAATCAAATCCCCTCTTGCCCTCCTTCTCTCTAGGGAGTGGAGATTAAGACGTTTTAACCTATCTTTGTAGGGTAAATTTCTCAGCCCCTGAATCATCTTGGTCATTCTTCTCTGGACTGCCTCCAAGGAGCCTATATCTTTCCTATAATAAGGGGACCAAAACTGAGCTGCATAATCTAAGTGGGGTCTTACTAGCGCTAAATACAACCTCAGAATGACCTCAGAACTCCTATTTGTCACACACCTACTAATAAATCCCATTATCTTGTTGGCTCTATTTCTAGCTATAATACACTGTTCCCTGGGGCGCAAGTCACTGCTTATTTGAACTCCTAAGTCCCTCACACTATATGACTTTCCTAAGGTATTGTCATTTAATGTGTAGTCTACAGACCTATTACCTTTACCTACACTCATAATGCTACACTTGTTAACATTAAACTGCATCTGCCAATTCTCTGACCACTCGTACAGCCTATTTAAGTCTTCCTGCAGCATCCTAGCATCATCTAAATTTAATGTGTTGGTTTATATTTGTTGCAGAGCAGTAACTCCGCACAGCTTTCAGTTTGGGTAACATTTGGCATGCCTATATGCTGAGTGAAAGGTTCTCCTCCACTATATGGACATGGGATGCCTATATAGTGGTGGTGTTTTGGTAAATTCTGGTTCACTTCACTACAATTACCACTTGCCACTAATCCAGATCAGTGCATGTGTAGTGCTTACTCATGGCCATTAACAGTTTATTAATCAGTTAATGTCAAGTTTTTATAGCTGAAAAATGTTGCTTTAATTTTAATTAATATATATGATATACACATATATAGCAAGCTGTTGTCCCCCTAAAGGGAGGTAGTCAAGACCAGACACGCCAGGGTTCATGGAGACATTACTCTCCCCTCCCCTTGTGTGCCTTTTCTCTTTGTTGGAGAGTATACAGAGTAGGGTGTTCCCAGACCTTTTGTTGCCTTTGAAGAACTGCGGAGATTACGGTGGTAGTATTCATACAGCCCAACACACTGGGTTTCAGTTTCCAACATTACTTTGTTACAAGGCGACTAAAAGGGATAGAGCTATGGATCTGGGAATCCCTTTCTCTGTATTCTCTCCTACGCAAAGATAAGCCACAGAGGGGGAGGAAAGAATTAAATGTTTCCCCAAACCCTGATCACCTTGTCTTGGCAACTCCTTCTTTAAGGGGTTTATTTAGATTGATAGATAGGTTTTTTTTACAAAATAATGTTTAGGTAGTGTTAATGAATATCTGAGTTAAAGTCTCCCTGTCATGCGGTAATAAGCTTTATCAGTAGTTCAATATGATTTGAGAATAATTTTTACCTTGTAAATGGTATGAATATTTGTATGTGGATGCAACTTTCCTTGTGGTGGGTGATGGCATTGTGCATTAAGTAGGAATCTAATAAAAACTGAAAACAGGAAGGGATTAGTTACATTTTGTTAAGTTTGATCTGTCATTCATTGAAATGTACAATTTTTCATTCTAAGATAATAGAGGACTTAATTTTCGGTATAATTTTATAAAATTCAATGTTGCATATTTTTTTTCCGCTCATCAATAATTGTGTTTGATAATAATCTCCACCTGGCTTCCTAGATATTACCATGAAAGCATCTAAGAATTTATCTTTTTTTAAATATTTTGATAAATTTAATGAATTATCAGGATCTTTGATTTTCATACCAGCAGAAAATCATTTCATTTCAATTACTCATTCATTTACCACTACTCTCCATTCACTTCTATCACACACAATCATTCTACCTTACTCCACAGATATTCCTCTCATTAAACGCTCTTTTCACACCATCCATCCATCCCATTCTTGGCCTTCTTCACAACCTCACACCTCTTGTTTCTGACCCTATTATTCTATTAACCAACTGATCCTCTTCCATTCTCTCCATATGTCCAAACTACCTCAACACAGACTGCTCTGCTGCACTAGTTCTCCTCCGCACCACACCATTTCTCACTCTGTCCATATGTGTTATTCCACACATACTCAGACACCTCCTCTCCATTATATTTAATCTTTTTCTCTGCTACAGTCATGCTATCATGTTTCGGCCCCATATAGGTCATGTTTGCACAGCTAGTTTATACAACTCTTTACATTCATTACCGTCGTTCTACATCTAAACACCTTTCCTACATCATCCCCTTTGTTTCCAAGTCCATTGATGATCCAACCAATTATTGCTTGGCTCTTTTCTCTTTTCTAACTTTATTTCCTCTTTTCTGTGTCTATTCTTTCTTGCCTCCCACTGTCCATTTCTTTTCCTTATGTGCTGAGAGGATGAGAGGCAAACTACGAGTTCAGTCATGAACGACCTGGTGATACTATGGCCACGGTATACCCTCCCTCTTTCATTGCCCTTACTCCCCATGAGGAATATGAGGAGCAGGTCTGTTATATTCCCCATTTACATTTGGCTTACCAGGACCAGTTATGATTAATAAAAATTTACAGGCGCACCTCAAAGAATTAATCCCCCAGACTTCCTTGACCGACAAGGAAACTTTTCCCCTCCATTTCCAAGCCCATTGTCATGGTTCAGGACCTGAAATTGTGACATGATGCAGCGTTGCATTGGACTTCAGTCTCTGGTCCAACCAATTTTCGCTTGGCCTTTGCTTTTTCTAGCTTTATTTCCCCTTGTTTCATGTCTTTTTTGCCTCACCTTCCAATATCCTCTTTTTTTTTCTTCCTAAAATGTGAGAGCCGTGCTGAGGGTGTGATGAGCAAGGTATACCATTGTCTTCCATTGCCCTTACCCTCCATGAGGGATATGCAAGGACATAGCCAGGTTCTAAGGTTAAGGGGAGCAAGCACATCAAAAAAAGGTGCCATAACACATACCATACAATCTTATTATAACAATTGATTATACATTTTAATTTTGTGTTTAAAATCAAAACACGAGGGAGATACAGTGTCAAAGGAAGTACATAATTGTTATTTAGTATCTAAAATTAGAACACAGCAAAAAGTTTTAGAGTAAGCTCATAAATCTGATCTAAGTGAGATATGAAAAAGATGAAACTCCACGGGATGGTCCAGTTTGCATGGTTACCAATATCGGTAACAAGAAAATACCGGTAATAGTCAGTTTCCTTCATTGACCAGTATTATCGGTATTTGTTTGTATAAAGAAGTTGCGTGTGACGTCACTGTTTTGTGCGGAAGAGTCATAAGAACATAAGAAATGAGGAGACTGCAAAAGGCCAGTTGATGACCTACACGAGGCAGTTCCTTGTCTCCCACCCTTGGAATAATCCAATATTTAGCCATCCCACATGTCATCCCTATCCATACTCTGATCCAACCGTCTTTTAAAGCTACCTATTGACTCACCACTTACTAAGTGTCTACCCAGCCTATTCCAATCGTTCACCACTCTGTTAGTGAACCAATATCTACCTATGTCTGTCCTGAATCTAAGTTTTTCTAGCTTGTATCCATTTCCACGTGTCCTATCCTGACTACTAATTTATAAAACCTGATCAATGTTTCCCTTATTAGTTCCTTTAACCCATTTGAAAACCTCAATCATATCCCCTCTTGCCCTCCTTCTCTCAAGGGAGTGGAGATTAATAAAACATTTTAATCTATCTTTGTAGGGTAAATTTCTCAGCCCCTGAATTATCTTGGTCATTCTTCTCTGAACTGGGGGCTGGGTGGCTCTATGGTACAGTGCTCGGCTCGTGACCTAAAGGTTGCGAGTTTGATCCTGGCTCACGGCAGCTTCTTGGTGAGAGGGTAGCACTCTCGTTAATCCTAGCAGAACTATATAGTCTATAGATACCTAGTTCGGGGGATTATTGAATTGAATCTTCTCTGAACTGCCTCCAAGGAGCCTATATCCTTCCTATAATAAGGGGACCAAAACTGAGCTGCATAATCTAGGTGGGGTCTAATTAGCGCTAAATACAGCCTCAGAATGACCTCAGAACTCCTATTTGTCACACACCTACCAATAAATTCCAGTATCTTGATTTTTAGCTATAATACACTGTTCCCTGGGGCGCAAGTCACTGCTTACTTGAACTCCCAAGTCCCTCACACTATATGACCTCCCCTCTGTTTCCAAGCCCATTGCCGTTGTGGAGGGACTTAGGGACCACAGATTGAGGTCTGATGCTGTGAAGCTTCGGACTTCAGTCTCTGGTCCAACCAATTTTTGCTTGGCCTTTTTCTCTTTCTAGCTTTGCTTCCCCTTGTTTCATCTGTCTTTTCTTCTTAACCTCTCACTATCCCCTTTTTTCCTAAAGTGTAAGAGCCCTGCTGAGAGGATGAAAGGCTAACAACAAGTTCAGTCATGAACGGCCTGAGGGTGTCATGGGCACAGTATACCCTCCCTTTTTCATTGCCTTTACTCTCCATGGGGGTTATGGGGAGTAGACCAGTTATATCCCCCACTTAAACTCGGCTCACCATGGCCAATTATGAATATTTCAATTCAACAGGTGCACTGGGGAATGCATCTCAAAAAATTAATCTCCCCGACTTCCCTGGCTTTGACAAGGACACACCTCTAACCACGGCTCTGAAAACTCCTCTAACCACCCACCTGTCAATTCCCTCGTCTCAACCACCTCCTCTTGTACATATTTCTCAAACACCAACACCAACCCCAACATCTATATCTGTATCTTCCTCCAGTATAACCACCTTTGAACCATATATACCACCAAAAAGTAAAACTACTCACCAACTCTCCACCCCTTTTCCTACACTGAATTTTCTCGTTCCTACTTTTTACCTTGCTCTCCAGAAATTGTCGATTTTCACAAAGTTGACGGAAAAAGTGCTAGTGTGACGGCGCCTTTAGTGAACGTGATTAGAAACCTCGAAGTGTTGAGACACCGCGGATGTCGTTTTTATCTGTAACTATATGTTTATGTATATAACTAAGTTTTATTTTATTTTGTAATGTAATTAAAAATAGTGAAATAAACTTTATATTTAGCATTATTTTGTCACTCATTTAGCATAATTTTACTCAATCTAGCATTATTTTAGTTTGAATGTAGCATAATTCTGCAAAAGAGATGATAACACTGGTGCACTGCTGTGGGTAGTGAACGGAAGCGACTGTGTCCAGCCCATCTATCATTTCACATGCTCTGCCCACAATCAGCTGATGTACCTAGGCTCCGCCTCCCTCCTTCCTCTCACGCACGGAATAGGTCAAAAGAAGAAGAAGAAGAAGAAGAGTCTGTTGAGTGTTTGTATTGTGGAGAGGATTTTATGAATAAATACACGAAAGGATATTGATATGCAGATTTTTATAGTTGAACGTCTGTTTGTCAACAAGGCTCCGAAACCAATATTTTAATTTTTAGATGTTCTAACCTCACCATTATAGCCTAACCTCACTATATATAACCTGACTACATTTTATAACCTATCTTAATATGTTTATCAAGTCAGGTTACATATGGTGAGGTTAGGCTATAATGGTGAGGTTAGAACACCTAAAATTTAAATATTGGCGCGGAGCCTTTGCTGGCAAAAAGACGTTCAACTAAAAATCTGCATATCAATATCCTTTCGTGTATTTATTCATAAAATCCTCTCCACAATACAAACACTCAACAGACTCCATGGTGGTTCAAACACTCTTTTTCTTCTTCTTTTGACCTATTCCGTGCGTGAGAGGAAGGAGGGAGGCGGAGCCAAGGTACATCAGCTGATTGTGGGCGGAGCATGTGAAATGATAGATGTGCTAGACACAGTCGCTTCCTATACAAACCATGGATCATATAAAGATCTTCCCCTCCAGCCGCGTTCATATGAAAATCCTCCCCTATTATACCCCTAATATTTTCATACAAATAAAAAAAAATCAGAATTGAGAAAACAACCTTTTTTACGCAATGTAGCCTATATATCAGGGATATATATATGTATATATATATATATATATATATATATATATATATATATATATATATATATGAGTAGTTAGGCTTAAATGTCAAATTATAGCCTGTTATATCACTGTTGCGGAGACGCATTTAGCATGTAAATGTTTTAGACTTGCTGGTGGAACAAACACAGACTCCGACCCTTGCCCACACTGCCTCACAGTCCCTGATGACCCACTAATACACTACGTCCTTCACTGCCCAAGTACCTGCAGACTACGTTCCCGGGCTGCCGAGTCCCCTGATCCCGAGTACGAGCAGGCTGCACGGGTGGTCGCCTCTTCACCTCTAGCAGCGCTGCTCGACATCTGCACAAACTACCCTCCACCTCGATAGAAACCCTAACCATAATGTACATACACTGACGGGCTCTTAGTCAGCCCGTGCTCTTCCTCCCGGAGGAGCGATAGGGAAAATGCTGGTGGTGTAGGAGAGAGTAGTTCGGCGAGCCTGTGCGAGCTGACCTACATATTTGTGTTAGTGAGTAAGTTTGTGTGTTTTAGCCATGCGCAGTCGTGGTAAAGTGTGTTTAGGAGATGTGGTTGGTTAATAGAAAGAGCAAGAGTAGCCTATCAGAACCCAGCCAAGTTTATATAAGTTGTAAGGCATTAGGAGAGGGAGAAGGAGGCCAAGAGAGAGAGAGAGACAACAGACAAAAGGACACAACAGTGAGAGGCCGACTCCACGGGCGCGTGAAGGGCAGAACCTTGCAGGGAAGTGGACAGGGCTGGCCGGAGTAATGGCACCCTGGCTTCCTTAGGCACTGCCTTCCATAAGGGAGTGGCTGACTGGCTGTGTGGAGGGAAGTGGATCCCTGACGCGTGAGAGGCAGGACCTTGTAGGGAAGTGGACAGGGCTGGCCGAAGAAATGGCACCCTGGCTTCCTTAGGCCCTGCCTTCGCTAAGGGAGGGGCTGTATGGAGGCTGTTGTGTAGATTCGTGGAGGCTGTGTGTTCTGGGTGAACATCTTGTGGGGAACGCTATGCCCTGAGGCTGTGCCAGGGCCGGTTTTAAGCCTATTTGACCAATTTAATCAAATTGGGCCCCGCGCCGCAAGGAGGCCCCGCACACATGTGTTAGTTTTAAACTGTATACGATATTGGTAAAGAAGCTAACGTTAGCCACAAAATCATTGTTATTGTCATCAAAATAATAGATCTCACTCACGTGCGAGAATTTTCTGTGTTGTCAGAAACAGGAGCACCAGCCTTTAGTGCTCCTATTGGGTGGTTGGTTGGAGGCTGGAGGAACAAACACAGCAGGGTTGCTAAACCTGATACTATTGTACCAGATTTGGCACTTTTGATGCAAGATTGTACACCGCTTCGAATAAACTGAAACAGAGCACTGATGGAGAGGTAGTTACTGCAACAAGTAGGTGTAGATGGTCATCTGTTAGCTGAAGAACTTGAAGCTCTGAAAACTTTTCTGCCCACCATTGTTGCTAAGCCTCAAGCTCTGTTTGAATACCTGGTATAAAATCCATGCATCATCAAATTTTTTAAAATCATATATAAAAGAAAAGTTACCGTTCTACTCTTACGATATTCATGTGAATATCGAAGCGCGGCATACATCTTTAATGTTGCTTGGAAAACTTTATCACTTTTATCAACGTTTACCGTAGTTCTTATTAAAGTAAATGTTGCAATAACTGTGTTCTAAATACAATATGAAGGAATATAGCAATAAAAAGAGGTATTTCCTATATAAAATAAATATTGTAAACTCCATTCAAACGGCAGCACTCATTTTTCAACTTCCAGACAGGTCATCTGTCAAGCGCGTACACACACACACACACACACACACACACACACACACACACACACACACACACAAAGTGTACGAAGTAAAAGAAGGAAGGCATGAGGAAGGATTAACAAAGAAAAGAGAGAGAGAGAGAGAGAGAGAGAGAGAGAGAGAGAGAGAGAGAGAGAGAGAGAGAGAGAGAGAGAGAATGTGTGTGACCAAACCACTGTGTTACTTTGAAAACGTTATCACTTGTCAACTTTCACCGAAGTTCTTAGTAAGGTAAATGCTGCAAAAGCTGTTCTAAATACAATATGAAGGAATGTAGTAATAAAATGAGGTATTTCCTCGATAAAAAAAATTAATACTATAAAATCCATTCAAACGGCAACACTCTGTTGACACAAGGCAGACAGGGTGTGGCCAGCCTCAGGTCAGGCCTGGGCGAGTAGGCCTCGGCCTGGGTCATTCATCTGTCACGCATTCGACTTCCAGCCAATCAGAGCGAGGGAGATATGGCACCGTTGGACCCATGGGAATACTGGATTTTGCCCCACCAAAAATCTCTGTTAAGATTTGCCGGACTATAGTAAACAATCGATTCGCTGCATTTCCTAATGTTTTTATTGCTTTGAGGATTTACTTAACAATGCCCGTAACAGTCGCATCGGGTGAGATAAGTTTTTCTAAACTAAAACTGATTAAAACATACTTACGGTCAACAATTTCACAAGAGACTAAACAATTTAGCGATGCTATCTATAAAAAGTGACATTACCAAAACCCTTCACTTAGTTTCACTTAGTAGATTTCGTCAGTTAGTGACGCAGCTGAGCTGGAGCTCCACTGTGGCCAGGTGACACCCACTCCTTGACTTTAAAATGATTTTGAAAGATTTTGCAAATAAAAAAGCCAGAAAAGTCTGCTTCTAAAAGGTCCGTGCATAAACAATTTGTCTGTAATTGTCATAACTTGTAATAAAAAATCTAAACTTTTATATTGTTTTTAAACTTTTAGTATATCAAGTAATTAATGCTTTTTGGCTAAGGCGGGCATACTACACGAAATTTAAAACATCAATCTTCGACTTTTATAGAGTAGAGGGCCCCATTATCAATTTTCTAATTGGGCCCCGCAATTCCTAGCACCGGCCCTGGGCTGTACTGTTGTGTTGTACCCTGTAAGCGTGTTTGTAAATTTACAAGGAAACGAGAAGTGTTGTCTGTGTGTTTTAACCCTTTCTCGTCCCGCCAACCCCCGCTACACGGATCCAAGGAGGGCGTTCCTCAGGTAAGGAGAGGTAACGTGTTTTGCGACACCCTGCCTTAGTGAGTGAAAAAGGGAGGTGCCGTAACATTACATTGGATATTGAAGTGAAATATGATGCCATAAGTTATCAAAAGCGTTCCTACAGAAGCGATCACGGCACAGGGTTTGCTTTGAGATAATGCCTGCACACTTCTCTGAAAAAAAAACTGTTGCAATCGATAATGGTCTTCTCAGATATACCAACTCGGTGACTTGGCCCTCCCCCCCCCACACTCTCTCTCTCTCTCTCTCTCTCTCTCTCTCTCTCTCTCTCTCTCTCTCTCTCTCTCTCTCTCTCTCTCTCTCTCTCTCTCTCCTATATAGTTCACGTACACATGGCAGCGTTGGACCCATGGGAATACTGGATTCTGCCCCACCAGAAAGGTTTGCTAAGATTTGTTAGACTATAGAGGAGGAAAAGGAGGGAGGGAGGGAGGTCCCTATGGGATTAAGGAATTAACACCTTTTGCCCTGGATGTCCAGGAGGCAGTGGCGGCTATAGTACGTTCATTCCACATATAAATTGCATGAATCCAGAATGAAGCGTCAATCTAGAGTTGTAAAAAAACGATCCAGTCCTTATAGATACTGTACATTTGTACTTGGAACAATCTTTCGGCTGGCATTTCCAAGCATGTAGCCATCGTTTGGTATTGCATATTTCGTTCAGTTCATTTCTTTATCACAAGATGGACATTTCACTTCATTTTTTAACATTGTGCGTTACTTAAGGCAGTTAAATAGTTAGCAGAGAATTTTCAGTTAAGAAGTGCAGCACAAGTCTTGAAGGTATTACGGTCTACGGTATTCTGTAATCATGATCAACTAGAGAATATCACTTTATTTACATACCAGTCAGATGCTGGGGTCAGGTCATAATTGTAAAGTCAGTTGCTAGGGTCAGGTCATAATTGTAAAGTCAGTTGTTGGGGTCAGGTCATAATCCTCAAGTCAGATGCTGAGGTCACCATGGATATCAAGTGAACATCTTGCATCCCCCCATTCAGCCGTGCTTCTATCTACATCTTTCCCACACACCGACTTGGGGCGAAGATCTTCATATGGTCCCAAACAATTCTTTTTTTATTTACAATCTCCTAAGGCAACAAAACAGTAATTTCAGTCAAAAAGAGATGTAGGAAAACAGAAAAATAGAAGATCAATAAAAATTCGCCTCTTGTCATCTTCATCGAGTAGCAGCAGCAGCAGCAGCAGCAGCCAGCTGTGCGGGAACACTGAGGAGTGAGGACACCACCACCACCACCACTATAACACTTGCGCGGGAAGTGTATATGTTTGTGTGTATCCTCCACTGTCCTGAAAACATCTTGTGTCTGCCGTAACACTCACCTTGGCTTGCTAGTGAACAACACATTCCCTCCCTCCGTGAAGGCGTGCAGGTATGTGTATGTGTATGTGTATGTGTATTGTAGATGTTCCAGCCCCGCCTTACCTCTACAGTTGTTGTCGTCACTAGGTGTTTCATTCCCATTATTATTATACAGACATCAGAACACACACACACACACACACACACACACACACACAACATTCAAAATAAAACTACTATTGAGGTACAAAGCCACTCAACACTTGGTGGTAGGAGGTGAAGGGGTGTATGGGTGCAGTCACCACACTCACCACTACCACCACTGCATTACATGTTCCCGGGGTGTCTAGGGTTGTATTGTATTGTTTAACCTTCATGCACCATGTGTAGATTGTGTTCGATAGATGTCGTGCTTAGGTTTATTATTTTATTGACCATTGAGTCGCATTATTTGATATTCTTATTTTTCTTATTTCTTACAGTTGCACGTATTATAACAATGATCTAGAGATTTGAAGGTTATATTGTTGCGTTACCTGATGCATTCTGAGAAGGTTTTCTTAATTACATTTCTGTCGCAAATTCTTAGTTTCTGAGATATTCAATGTTTTCTATGAGCCCTTCGGATAATATGGAGGTAACATTAGCGTCTTCTGCCATGCTTAATGCTTACGTGTCAGATAGAATTAAGGTTGTAGAATATCATGCAATATATATCAACTTCCGGAAACTTGTTAAAGGTTAGGGTTAGGTTGGATTGGGGTTAGGGTTAGGTTATTTTAGTGTATGTACGATTTAGGCCTATTTAAAAAGATATTACTACTTTATAACAATATCTTTTCTCTAAGCTAAAATAACCTAACCCTAACCTTAATTCTATCTGCCATGTAAGTATTAACCTCGGGAGAAGACGCTAATGTTATCTCCATATTATCCAGACCTTCTTTTCGAAAAGTAAAGTTAAGTTTGGTTTGAACAAGGTTCTGTTATTTGTCAATATAGAAAAGGTTTGGTTGATTTAGGTTTCGTTACGTTATGTTAATTTAGAAGCTATCAAATGTTTTCTGACTGTGTTTGGACGAGGTGCAGATGCCATTTTCTTTCGTAGCCACACGCCATTTTGATGATGTAAAACTTTACCTTATATATATATATATATATATATATATATATATATAGTAAATCTAGATAACTACTGCTCGGACGATATCGATATAAATATGAAGTCCTACATACTATACACAGTGTACACATTTGTGAAGGTTTCAGGTGGTGCTAACCATTATAACCAAATATAGGACATTTATGGCAATCCAGAAAAGAATATAGGGTGAAATACCTAACTTTTGCGTAATGAAATATAAAAAGCTTATGTAACCTAACCAACCTAACCTAACTTGACATTCGCTTTGTGAGGTAAATAATGGTGAGCACAACCTGAAACTTTCACAGATGTGTTGAGTACACTATGTATTGTATGTACCACTTCATATTTATATCAATATTATACCAACAGTAGTTATACAGATTTACCATTTTTTTTTTTTTTTTTTTTTTTTTTTTTAAGGAAAATGTCTTACTTACTTGATTCTTACTTGATTAAGTGTTGAGGTAGCCTCTCACAGCCATGGTGATCCACCGCTGCTCCCGTGACCAGCGTCTCTTTTCTGTAGACATATCTGGTCCGGTATGGTGTTGGATGCCGCTCCACACACAGAGGTATATCCTGGTACTGGGGGCTTGTCAGGAACACTCTTCAGGAACTTGTCCAGCTGATTCTTAAAGTGTTCTGTGTCACAGTTGGTGGTGTTCCTGACTTGTTGTGGTAGGGAGTTGAAGAGTTGAGGGCCTTTGTAAGTGAGGCTGGCAGCCAAGAGGGTCCTCACTCTCCCTAAGGCTTGGCTGGGGAGTGTCCTTTGACACCAGATTCTCCCCACTCTGGGACTTAGTTTAGCTACTATTTTTGAGTCAGGGGGAGAGGAGTTTGGCACAAGTCTCTCAAGGATCTTCCAGGTGTAAATTATCCTGTACCTCTCCCTCCTCCTCTGCTGTGAGTAAAGTGATAGCTTTTGGAGTCGGTCCCAGTAGTTGAGTCCTTTGGCCTCCCAGATGTGTGCGGTGAAGGATCGCTGGACTGCCTCCACGTCTGCACCTTTGTGTGGTGACCAAAGTTGGCTGCAGTAATCCAGCATTGGTTGCACAAGAGCTTTCCACAGTGTAAGCAGGCAGGATGCCTCTCTTGTGTGGAAAGTTCTTAGGATCCATCCCGCTAATCTTGTTGCCTTTTTGGCTGTTTGGTGAATGTGGTGGTGGAAGGTGGAAGGTGCCGTCGTCACTCAGGTGGATGCCCAGACACTTTACATGGGAGGACGTTTATATTGGGTTGGTGGTGGTGTGAAAGGAGGTGTGTTGTATGATGTCTTTCTCTTTTCCACACCTAAGCAACTCAAACTTTTCATTGTTGAAAGACATGTTGTTGTTCCTGGCCCAGGTGTATATTGCATTGAGACCTTGTTGTAGCTGATCCACATCCCCAACCAAGGATACAGTCTTGCTAATATTTGTGTCGTCAGCAAACCATGATATCACCGAATGTCTCACTCCTTTGTCAATGTTCCCCATGATGTTTTTGATTTTTGGATTCATATCTGAAGCAGTTAACATGGTCCATCCTCTGCAAACTTAGGTGACTTGTAGTATACTTGGGTTTTTAGCTGAGGGAACATTAGAATAATGTGTTTGCATTGCTTACAGATCACTTCTGGAAGAGGTCTTGACTAAGCCTGTGACTCCAGCTCCATGTTGACATCATTATATTCATGTGATTGTGTGTCTGGGTCGGGTCTAGTCAGGTTGTCACCATACAGGCGGTGTGATCTTACTTGCATTCATCATTTTTCCAATGGTTATCAAGCTTCTTTTCCAATGTAATAATTGTTGCTGCATTCACCACATCATCCGGCAAATTGTTCCACGTGTTTACCACCTGGTCACAAAAAGCATACATCCTTCTATTTAGTCTTGAGCTTCTCTTGTAAATTTTCTTAGTGTGTGACCTCTTGTACTTGTGTCCTCTTGAATTATAAACATTTCACATATTTTTCTATCATAGATCCCAGTCAAAATGTTGTATGCTTCTATCATGTCTCCTCTGGCTCTTCTATAAACTAATGTAGGAAGGTCAATGTTTCTTAATCTTTCCTCATGTCAATGTTTTAGTGTGGGGATTAATTTTGTGGCTTTCCTCTGTACATTTTGAATAATTTTGATGTCTTTTGACTTATAATAATGGCTCCAAACCTGGTTAATGTATTCTAAATGTGGTCTTACAAGGGCAGGAAACACGTTTTTAAACATTATTTCATCTAGGGCAACAAATGCTCTAGTGATAATTCCAACAAGCTTGTTTTTTAACATATGAGTAGTGTACCAATTTATGATTAATAGTAATTTTTTTTTATCACCTGGCATGTCAGGTAGGATTTTTGGTAAAATTTTACATATTCACCATAATGGCGTTTGTTTACATCTGTGTCTCAGGACTGCACCTCGTCCAACATCCTACTTTTGGTCATAGAGAACATTTGATAGCTTCTATATTAACATAACCTAACATAACCTATATTAACCAAACCTTAACCTACATTGACAAATAACAGAACCTTGTTCAAACAAAACAAAACTTTATTTTTTGAAGAGAAGGTCTCACAGAAAACATTGAATATCTCACAAACTAAGAATTTGCGACGGAAATGTAATTGAAGAAAACCTTCTCAAAATGCATCAGGTAATGCAAAAAATATAACTGAATTCTCTAGAGCATTGTAGTGAAGATGTAAAATAATACCAGATTTTTTTTAACACTGCAGCCTATGAAATATATTGATCATTAAAAACATATAATATTTATACATCAAAGTAATTAAGAGAAATAGATTATATACATGTACATATTTTAGTGTAGTATTAATTACTTACAACCTGGTGGTGTAGTGGTTAACACACTTGACTCACAATGGAGAGGCCCTGGGTTTGAATCCCGAGTCAGGTGAAAACAAAATGGGTTTATCATACCTTTGCTTACCTAACAGTAAATAGGTATGAAAGCAGAGGATTTGTGATCTTGCAATTTCAGCAGGAGTGGAAGGCTGGGAATCCTGTCCTCCTGTGTGTGTGAATGTGTATTTACCTAGTTGTATTTTACAGGGTTCGAGCAGGGCTCATTATGTCCTGTCTCCATATCTATATTTATCCAACTTCTTCTTAAAATCATGTATGCTGCCTGCCTCAACAATCTCCTCTCTCAGTCCATTCCATACATCCACAGTTCTATGTGGAAAACTATACTTCTTCATATCTCTTGAACATGGACTCTTTCCAACCTTCTTTGAATGCCCTCTCGTACGTCTGGATGCATCTTCCGTCAGTATCACCAGGTCTTGTCTGTCTATCTTTTCTTTCCCACTAACGATTTTGTACATAGTTATTAAATCTCCTCTCTCTCTTCTATCTTGCAGCGTTAGCAGTCCCATTTCCTTCAATCTATCCTCATATTCTAGATCCTTCAGTTCCGGTACCATTCTTGTGGCTATCCTCTGGATCCTTTTCCAACTTCTTGACATCCTTCTTCATATGTGGAGACCACACCACTGCTGCATATTCCAACCTAGGACGCACCATGGTGGTCAGAATCTTCCTCATCGTGTCCTTGTCCATATAGCGAAATGCCACCCTAATATTCGATAACATCCTGTATGTTGAGCCAAATATCCCACTTATATGTCTTTCTGGCGACAATGTGTCCTGAATAATCAGCCCTAGGTCCTTCTCCTCCCTTCTCTTCGTAATCACTTCCTCCCCCATTTTATACTCCCATACAGGTCTTCTTAGGCTCTTTCCCATCTCTAACACATGGCATTTTTTGGCATTAAAATCCAATTTCCACTTCTGGCTCCATTCATAAATCTTATCTATATCTCTCTGCATCTCCATGTGTGTGTGTGTGTGTGTGTGTGTGTGTATGTGTGTGTGTGTGTGTGTGTGTGTGTGTCAGGTGCTTCCTCTGATAGACCAGAAATGGTTTCCGCCACACCCTGAGGGATAGAATGGTATTTGGAAAAATATTATTTCTTGTATGCATACTACATTAAACATGAATAAGTAAAGACATAATAAGACAAAATACACTCCTGCATTATGTGATGTATCAGTTTTGATATTTCACCTATATGATCAATCTGTTTTACTACACTTTTTTTTTCAATTTACAATCACTGTTTATTCATGTATGCAGTCGTTATCCTGAGTGGCTGGAGCACCACCTTTCCTGGCTGCAGGACTGAAGGGAAACACAGATTGGACTGTCTGTGATTATAATACCACCTACCATTACAGTAACACTTGTCCTGGCACCCCTTTCACCTGACCACTTGTCAGCCATTGAAGTAACTTATGCAGTGTATACCCTGCTTATAGTCACTTTATCACCGCCACCACATCCTGCCTGTCTCCTGGTCTCGTGTAGTCCTCTCGGTCCAACTCTCTGTCTTCCTACTATCATGGCGTTGTCTCCGCCAACACGTCCTGTCTGTCCCGTGGCTTGGCGGTGCTCATTCTGCCCTGGAAGTACAGCCTAAAACTGGCGGCTGTAGGATCCCACATCTACTTTCCCTCCCAAATCTGACATCTCTTTTGGTCCCGCCTCAAGATTACATCTTCTTTACTGCCAACAACAGAGACAGTGCAGGGGGTTGCAGTGGTGCATAACATTATTATCAAAGCTTACAAGCTTACAATTAAATCATGCCTTCATTTCTTTGCTTTTTAACAGAACCATGATGTTTAAATAAGAAATATGACCAAACATCATCTTTTGTAGTACCCTAGGATGGAAACCTTTACTTATAACACTAAGCCCAGGAAGTGTTTGGTTACACTTAAAGTCAGTGTTGTCAGGAACCTAATCTCACTGTTAACTCATTCATTACCGATGAATACCCATTAGGATTAGTGGAGAAGTTTGGCTGAGGGAATGTGAATTACTCTTGTACTTCATAGCTACATTTACATTACACACAGGGTTATTTTTTTTGGTTTGTACAATATATATGACTTGTATCAATGAATTGACAAATCTTGCAACTAACTATCAGTAGTGATCAATGAAGGGTTTTGATAACCTCTCCATCCCCTCCATTAGAGCAGTGGTTCACAAACTTTTTCAGCTTGTTACCCAATTTAACATGCCACATTAGGCGTGCTACCCCTTTCACAAAATGTTGTCAATATTGATGTATATGGCTATATTAAAACACTATATATATATTTTTTTCTGTCACCTCTCCATTAGCCCTAAGGGATAAATTACCCTCAGTTTGGGAACCACTGCATTATGGGCGTCTGGTGTTTGGTGTTTGTTTTGGCCCTGAAGGAGGTGACATTTTCTCCTGCCTTCTTAACTGTGGCACCATTCCTAACAACAGTACACATGGTAGACTGGGCCAGATTAAGGCCACAGGTGATGCAGTTTGCTCCTTCACCACACTCATGCTG
Source organism: Metacarcinus magister (assembly GCA_029783475.1). NCBI lineage: Eukaryota > Metazoa > Arthropoda > Malacostraca > Decapoda > Cancridae > Metacarcinus > Metacarcinus magister. The sequence continues at coordinate 950,218 of JAPQNM010000046.1, forward strand.
CTTCATAATATTAAGCTTTGTTTTAAGGCACAAGCTTTTTCTTGCATGCTTTGGCTTCACCTCGGATGAAGTAGAGCTTGCTGAATGCTTAGAAGACATCACTGTACCATACACTGGTAATAAATATCACAAAATATGTATTTTACGATTGCAACATACACCGTAACACTGTACCAAGATCAAGTGTGGCTCAGGAAACACTAGGCGGCCAAGTTGTGTAAGTTTTGTACTGAGGCATCATGGATCCTATGTGATCATCATCAAATGCCTGTACAAATGTGATGCCCTCCAGTCACTCAGGTCATTGATGCACGTACAGGGTGATTGCAAATAAAAAAAGGGTTGGTAAAACAGATGGATCATATATGCAAAATATTGTGAATGATGCATCATATAATGCAGGAATGTGTACCTAACAACAACAGGACAACCATGGGAACTTAAACATTTATTGTGGTGTTAAGTGTGGTTGTGCAGCTCACCTTAAACTTAAACTTAAACATTTATTGTGGTGTTTAGTGTGGTTGTACAGCTCACCTTAAACTTAAACTTAAACATTTATTGTGGTGTTTAGTGTGGTTGTACAGCTCACCTTAAACTTAAACATTTATTGTGGTGTTTAGTGTGGTTGTGCAGCTCACTTTGCATAACCATGGCATGCACAAGTCCTGTAGTAGGGCATAACTTTTGAACTCACTGATTTAGAATATGATTTTTTTCCCAGCAGTAGTGCATAGAAGGAGGCATGAATGGCCAGGCGACCAATGAGATGTTTGGTATTCCCGAGTGGGGTGGAATGAGAGGCCGAGGCAACTCTAGACGAGGCTACCGGAAAACACGGGGCCGGGGAAGAGGCAGGAATGCTTCAGAGAAGGAGTCACAACCCATCCCAGAGGATCTGGTGGACCCTTGCAAGGTGTTTGTGTCAAACCTGAGGCCTCAGGTGAGTCTCCTTGACTAAATGGTTGTACAATTATGTACCAGATACTACAGTTGGCTCTCATCCTTGGACACTCATTTGGACGGGAAAAACTTTATGTAACTTAAATTGTCCAAAGTTAAATACATCTTATGGAGAAGATAAATTTGAGTCTGGTATTATTTTTATTTTGGCTTTTTCCTCTTATTTTACTTGTTTACCATGTTTTTAATACCAATTATAATAATGATAATTTAGTCATTTTTATAATTTATAAATTTTAATGATAAAAATATCGGAGATAAGATACCTCTGTTATTGCATGTTTTTAGAATTAAATTTCAAAGCTAACACAAGTGTTGTGGGTTGTGTCTCAGGTTACAGAGGTTATGCTACGGGAAGCACTGTCCCACTACGCTGCAGTAGAGAAAGTTTATATTATTAAGGACAAGCATACTAGGAGGAGCAGAGGTTATGGCTTTGTCAAGGTGAAGACCCAAGATGATGTTGAAACGTGAGTTGTTCCTTGAAGCAGGTGATGGACTCTTTGTGAAGGTGTATGGCTTATTAGTGAGTGAGAGAGAGAGAGAGAGAGAGAGAGAGAGAGAGAGAGAGAGAGAGAGACAGACAGAGAGAGAGACAGACAGACAGACAGACAGACAGACAGACAGAGAGAGAGAGAGTGTGTGTGTGTGAGAGTGAGGGAAGACAGTGACACAATGAGTTAATGAAAGAGTGGCAAAGGAGTGTAGAGTGAGTTATTTTCAAGTGTTATAAGTTGTTCCTCCACTATGGTGTGCTCCAGCTTGCTTGCTCTGCGTGATGCTGATCGCTACGTCCACGGCCGAGAGCTTGTCATCCAGCTGGCCAAGAAGAAGATCAACCTCCCAGGGGACGACAGGTATGTGCGTCGGCCGCTGCCTGACCGAGAGTTTGACCTGAGCCAGAGGGACCCAACGCAGCCCTCCATACACATGCTGGTGGACGATGTCATCTTCAACATCTTCTCCTATCTGCCCATCAGGAACTTGGTCAAGTGTGAGGGAGGTGAGGAGACTGACTCTTGCTGTGCATTCAGGTTGTGCTGTGGATAAATTAATTTCTGTTCCTGTAGAAATATACAATTGATTTCCAAAAAAGGTATGACCAATTATCTTGTGGAGGTATCTTGATGTACTGTATTTGATGGCATATAAGACACTTTTTTTCCCCAAATAATGTCCCATTGGTGAATGCATGAGTAATGACGCGGCCTTGACGACCCTTGGAGGAGGTTCTCACACATCTGGTGTGACCCTTGGATCATATCAGGTGCAGGGAGGGAGAAGACATGAGTTAAATATGAAGCGACTCTGTTGTGGATATGACCCCCGCCCTCCACCCCATTGTGTGACTGTCCTGACGTGCAGTGTATCCCTCTTTAGGGTGATAACAGCCTGGTTTATAGATATATGTATATGTATTTTCTCAAGAAAATAGGTGGCCAAATTGAGATGTGTTATATGGTAGTGCGCTTTATAAGCTTTCAATTATGGTACTTCTTGAAGAAGTTCAAGTCAAAGGAAAGTAGAAAAAACAAAATATTGCGAAGTGTTATAGAGTTTAGCAGTAAGAAGGATGATTAACTATTGCATCACAATGTGGATGGAATTAAAATGAGAGAAAGTAGAAAGTGATATGCAGGAAGGCCGCAGGAGGAGGGAAAGCATGCAGCTCACAAGTCCAGGAGAACAGTGGCCATGAAATAGCAGCAGAAATGGCTAGAAATATAATTTGTAGCAAACTGAAAGACCCAAGATTGTCAGTTAAAAAAGGAAGTTGATGAGCTCGTGACTCTACCTTCCTTATAAGTTTTTGTGAGTGGCAAGGAATGATGAACAATGTAGTGTAAAGTGATCATCATAAGAGTGGATATAACACTTAGAACACTGGGTAAGGTTGAGGTTACTGATGAGTAATAATGATATAACTGAGGCCTTTGTAATACAACCATCTGCCACAACAACAATAGAACAGCCAAAAAGGAAATTATTCTGAGTGCATAAAGAAGTTGTTCAAATCTGTAAAATATAGTTTGGAATATCAAGACTTATGCAACATTTAATCAAAATTTTTGATGAAAATATGACTTTGAAAATATATTTTTAATGCAGTGTTTGGGTTGTCAAAATGGAATGTAGAAGGGAAGTGTTGTGTTTTTGTAAGACTGATGTCAGGCATTGGTACGGACTAGTCACTGTAATTGGTGATGCGTGTGTCTTTGTCTTGCTGATGGGAGCCACTAGATACAGCAAGTGTTGGTTGTCCAATCCAATCCATTGATGCAAGGTCTTCCAGACTGTGTTCCTTCACCAGTCAGTGCTTAACACACTCTTCTTGCCTTCTCACTAGCCAAGGAGGAGTCCACACATGTGATGCCACCTCATCTTCATAAATCTATCCAGGGCACCACATAGGATACTGTCTTATCCATACACACTGTTACGGATGACACAACACATGATCACTCGGTGCTAAACTCTGTTGCATGTGTAAAAACATTTCCAGAAGACTGTCTTGTCCAAAAAAAATAGTTTGGCAGAAGAAAAAAAAATTGCAGTGTGAACTGTGGTTTTTTTTTTCCATCAAAACATTCTTCAACTTATGAAAGAAACTATAAATTAGTTTGTGTTGATGGTAACACCATTTCACTGTAATTTAGTTTGTGTTGATGGTAACATCATTACCAGATGATCCTGGCTCAGTAGCATGAACGCCATCTATCAGTGTGCAGTAAAACCTTGTATTCTTGTTCACACACAGATTGGTCTGCTTGTTAGGTACAACTGTAGGCTGTTCATGTTGAATATTTTCATTAATGTGATTGCCTCCTTTAGGTTCAACTGATATTGTTAAACTACTCTTTTGTTTAGTCTTTTCTACTGTATACATTTCAACAAACATTAAATGGTTAATTACACTTAAAAAAAAAAAAAATCTTGAATATTCTCTGTTAAAATGGAGGTGCATCTTATATGCCTATATATCTTATATGTCATTAATTATGGTAATCAAAAGTTTTTCAAAAATGCAATATTTGTCAAGATTTGTTTATGTGAATGAAAGGTGGGGGAATTTATAACATTCAGCAGCAGTTTTATATATATATATATATATATATATATATATATATATATATATATATATATATATATATATATATATATATATATATATATATATATTTATATATATTTATTTATTTATTTTTTGGATTCTTGCATACTGCTTTTTTTTATTTCAAGTGTCAACATATATATTAAGGGAATGGCTAGTTTTATTTCAAAAGAATTGGTGACTGTAGATAGATTAAACACTTCATTCTTTCCTATTTGGTCAGTTTGTCGGCGATGGCAGATGCTGGTTCACAGACACTTCTCCAAGATGACCACCTTGGAAATCAACGAAAGCTCCTTGGATATAGCACCACCCTTTACAAAGGCTATCATTTCCAAGCTCCTCATCCTCTCCGGCCCCAACCTCAAGTCTCTCAAGGTGCAGAGAGCAGACCTTGTCACTAAACAAAACATACTCAAGATAATCAGTAAGTGAAGTGTTGACAGTGTGGAAGTGAGTCTGTCAGATGCAAGGGAAGAGAAAGCAACAGTTACTCCACACATTCCCCTCAGCTACCCACTCCAGTTCTTGTGCTGCTTACTGCCATTATTTTAGATGCTACATTTTTATTTTATTTTATTTATTTATTTATATTTTTGTACTGTAGATGTAGGTGACGGGACAGGGTGGATATCCCTATTGAGGGGTTGAAGCCAGGCTGGACAACAGTGAATATGGACATGGATGGAACACTACTAACATATCTTTTCCTGTAGGTTACCATTACGTAAATAGTAAAGAAAAAATGAAGGCTTGGATTTTTGTCTTTCCCTTCCCATAGGACTGCATGCAAACAGAAAGGCAGGATTGCTATGTTGATTTGTTGGAGTGATATTAATTGTTTACATTATTTCCATACAAGATTAGTTTTTATTTTGACCTTGTTTGTCTGTGTTGAATATTTTAGAAACATTAGTTCGAATCAACCAATTGGATGGAGTTATACAGCTTGGTTCAATCCTCTGCCACACCCTTTTATATATACTTATTGCTTCTCATGACTGGCTCTAAAGTTATTTGTCAGTGTTTCAAATCAAAGGTCATAACAGTTTTCACCTTTTCTGACTAGATGACAACCTTTTTTTCAGCCAGTTTTCCTCTGTCAGGTTTTAAACACTCCTCACTTTACTAGCATCAATCCTTGACACATTTCCCTCAATCATATATACTTATACCCTCTTGTGTCAGTATACTTCTTTCCATTATTATTTTGGTGTCATTGAGAGCCAATACTAATGCACACATGTTGTTGTTGTTGTGCAGGTCAGCTGTGCCCAGTGTTGGAGCATCTGGATGTCACCAAGGCACGAGGCATCAACTTTGTACAGATTTCAAGGTTGGCGGGAGGATGCAAAAATATCAAGTCATTCATTGCTAAGGTGTGTCATTTTGTTGTATTACTCATGGTTGACTTTCTTTTTCTTTTTTATTTCCACTTACTCTGTTGCTTGAGACTTATGAAAAGAAAAGAAATAAGTGTTCATGTATGTAGGAAGTGTGAGTGGTTCCCTGTTGCAGCATCTTACTTCACAAGGTGTTGAGGGGTGAACACTTATTTAATTGGAGTACATATCAAGGAGAAAAATAGTCTTAAAGTAGATTTTGTTCTCTGTTGAAACTATGTTCAATTATTTACTTCAAGGGCTGCCTGTGTATGATTTTTTCCTAAACCTCATTGTCTTTTTTTTTTATATGTAGTCAAATGGATGTGTGTATCAGTTGTTGAACAGATCAATTGTATATATGATGGTGTCACTCCACATGCCTAACCTCAAACTTTATTCCTCATCCCTTCACAACTATATAGTGATTAGTGTTTACTGTTCTGCCACAACTCCATTCACTTTAGATCTGTTGGTTTTGTTTTCCTTCCTTCCAGAGCTGCATTGACATCTATTTTGTGTTCCATCTTGTTGTTATTCATCGCTAATTGACAGGTGACGCGATACTGCATCAACACAATGCCTGCCTTCAAACAAACACTAATATAGATGGATTGTTTTGTTTTAGCAGTACACACTCACCAATATTCATGGATGGAAGGGTTGTCACATCACATTGGTATAGAAGATTCAGTTCTTTTAGGACGCAAGGTACCTTTAAGTCCAAATGTTACCTGTTTAATTTAGATAAATCAATGTGGTTTTTTTTGTTTTGTTTTTTATTTTTATTTTTTTATAATTTATTTATTTATTTACTTTTAATGTTGCAGCTGAACAAGCAATATCAAGCACTATAAACAAAAAAAGCACGTAATTGCAAATTGATACCAATATAAACCTCAGAATAAGTATTTACACCAAGACTTAGACTAAAAATATCAATGATGTATTCTGTGTTCAGCTTGTTCATAAAATTCCTCTTGGTAAGCAATATTTTTTCTTTCTTTTTATGCTATTGGAGAACCAGCCAAAGGCAATAAAAAACATTGTAAAAAAGTCCACTTGCGATTGCTGGTCCCCCAAAGAAGAAAGAGTTATATAAAAAAGGATGTCAAATTAGTGTTGCAGGTATCTTGATAATCTCTTAAATGAATTCAAGTCATATGAAGGTGGTGGTAGAGAGTTCCAGAGTTTACCAATAGAAGGGAAGAAAGAGTGAAGTCATAAGGAAGGTGGACAGAATAGGGATGAGAGTGAGTAGAAAATCGTGTGTGGTGAGGTTAGGTAGTCTTTCCTGTCCCAGTGTTGATTGCAGGTGTGACATAACCTTTGCAGACATGAGACTCATCTATCAGCTTAGTCACAAGCTTTCTGGAATAGTGGCTACCATATTTTACGGCTTATAAGACACTTACATGTTAGAATTATTTTGAATACCATAACACATTCAAATCAACTAATATTTTTAACTTGTGAGAAAAGAAAATGTATATGAGTGTATTTACTCACCTTCCTCACACACACAACTCCTCAATGTCACACATCTGTTAACAATATTGAATTCACTTATGTTTTCACTTAATCTACTCCCGACACCATTGAAAGGGGTGCACATTTGCTTTTGTTACGTTTTATATCGGCCATAGCATCAAAACCAAAGTTGAGTCCTTGACCAAAACTGCATCAAATGGAATGGTTACACACAGCTGACACTATCAAAACCAGTGTCCTTTTTAACAAAATACACCTTCGTCCTGGGGAATATAGTTTCACTCAGATTGATTTCTTGGCATTTTCTGTGCATATTTTGAGCCAACATTGTATTGTGTTTAGTAGCAAACTGGCAATCCTTTCCCCTTGCATTATACTTGGACCTGAAACCACCTATCAGGAAGGAGACAATAAGGGTGATATTGGCTGGAGATATTTGTGGCCTTATCTGCCATTGAAATAGTACTGCAATTTCTTTGTCTTTTTTTGTAATTTTCTGGTTTTCTAATGTGAGAAGTGTGAGGTTGAGAGGAAGGCCACAAATTGGATGGATGGATGTTGTGAAGAGAGCATTGAATGAAAGGGGAATGTCTGAGGAGCAATGAAGGATGATTGTGCGTGATAGAAGTGAAGGGAGAGGAGGGGTGAATGCAGGAGAAATTATGCAGATCTGGTGTGGGGAGGGAGAGAGGCATGAGTTCAATGTGAAGTGGCTGGGATAAACCTTAGGACTCTGTTGTGGATATGATACTTACCCTTGGACCCATTAGTGTGACGGTCCTGACGTGCTGTGTTTGGGTGGGTGTGCTTCTCTTGTCCTTTAGAAGCTGAGGGGATAAGTGAGAAGAGTGTGTGTTTATGTGTGTATGCATGCTGTCTTGGTTACTCTCCTTTAGGGCAAAAGAAACAGCCTAGTATATAGATAGATGGATTATTTGTGGAAATGTTTGTAGTTTTTCAGTGCATTCTCAAACGTTTGGGTGCCTTATCTTGACTAATTCTAGCAACAACTTTAAGTGGAGGCTATTTTGTTTATTTTGACAGACATCAGCTAACATATCTGCCTGAATTTGAGGAAACTTCTGTACAACTCTTCATTATGTTGGTATGATGTACAACTCTTCATTATGTTGGTATGATGTACAACTCTTCATTATGTTGGTATGATACACAACTCTTCATTATGTTTGTATGATACACAACTCTTCATTATGTTGGTATGATACACAACTCTTCATTATGTTTGTATGATACACAACTCTTCATTATGTTTGTATGATACACAACTCTTCATTATGTTGGTATGATACACAACTCTTCATTATGTTTGTATGATACACAACTCTTCATTATGTTTGTATGATACACAACTCTTCATTATGTTTGTATGATGTACAACTCTTCATTAGGTTTGTATGATACACAACTCTTCATTATGTTTGTATGATGTACAACTTTTCATTATGTTTGTTGTTGTTGCAGAATTGCATTGACTTTGATGAGAAGGCTCTGCATCAGCTTCTGGTAAGCTACCCACAGCTGGAGAGACTTAATGTTGCCGGCACTTCAGTGTATGGCAAGAACTTTAGCCTGCTTCCCACCAGCCTCAAGGTACTGTTCTGTTCAGAGAGGTAATGTTGTTTTCACAAATGATAGACACCAAATGTGATATTAATATTGATAAAGTGAAGCATTATGGCAGTATTGTGTAGTAGGTTGAGTGCATGTATAAAATTGTTAAGTTTTTTAATACTACATGTGTATATATGTATCTTGCAGGAACTCTGCATTGAAAGAATTCCAGATTTATGTCACCAGAGGAAAAAAATAACAGACATTGCAGACAAATGCCCCAACCTAGAAATTCTGGAGATGAAGGAATGCCTGTGAGTTTTTCATTACCTCTATTTTTTATTAATGAAACCTTTCATCATTCTCCCTTGTTTCATTTGTTATATGATTATCATAAGAATGCTATACAATGGACTCTAAGAACTGATATATATGGCAGAATTATTATTATTTTATATATATATATATATATATATATATATATATATATATATATATATATATATATATATATATACAGTCTGCCCCCCAAGGGTGCGCTTAATGTAGTCCGAACCCTTGCGCACCCTTGGAAGTTAATAACTTATGGGAAATTCACTAATGTAGTCCGAGACTCTTAAGACTTACCCTTTTTTCGCCCAATAACCCCCGAAATACATGATATAATGAAAGAATATACAGTACATATACACATGTGATTATATATGATTGATAATAGATAGATACTGTACTGGCGGAAGCCATTACAGTATCTAGGATGGAGTAGGAGGAGGAGGAGGAATCCCACATCAGAGAGAGAGAGAGAGAGAGAGAGAGAGAGAGAGAAAGAGAAAGATGACGTCATCACAACATGGCCGCCCGACAAAAGCTGAATATCTTTGTGTATTTCTCACATCTTATACAGGCGTGGGAAGAATGCAAAGAAAATCGGCGTAATTGAAAAGAAAGGACTAGTAACATCGGTAGAAATCTCCCTTTGTGTTGCACTTTCTTCCTATTCACGTCTATGGAAGGATAGAGGAACCGTAACACCAAGGAAGATGGGATCTACAAGGCGATACAAACCATAACAGGTCACAAGAAGAAGAGGAGGAGGAAGAAAAATTCCACATATGAAGCTTTAGAATGTTGAGTTCTTTAAAGGAGATGGAAGGAGGGAGAGAAAGACGAATGGTGGGGGGGGGGAGAGAGAGAGAGAGAGAGAGACTGCTTGCTGACAACGCGTCAAGGACTGGTGGAGAATGGCGGGATGTGTTGCCTCATCCCACTGCTGCCAGCTAGTAATTTTGCGCACGCTTTGAATTTTTTTCCACCCTTTGAACATAAGTGCCAAACCGGTACTGTCCGCACCCTTGGAGTGCGCACCCTTGGGGGGCCGACTGTGTATATATATATATATATATATATATATATATATATATATATAGATAGATAGATAGATAGATAGATAGATAATGAATTGTGCAAGGGAGGTTGGTGGTAGGAGGATGAATGTTGCATTGAATAATGAACAGCTTGCTGAGTTTGAATGTTTTAAATATTTAGGGTCCAAGAATATTGTAGATGGAGGAATAGAGACGGAGGTGAAGTTGAGGATCAATGATGTAGGAAAGGTGTTGGGAGGAATGAAGAAAGTGTTTAGTTGTAAAGCGATGGGAATGAACGTAAAGAGAAGGTTGTATGAAGGAGTAGCTGTACCAACTCCACTATATGGAGATGAAACATGGAGTATGACAGTAGCAAAGAGAAAGAGTTTAATTCAATGTAATAGAGATGAAGTGTCTGAGGAGTATGTGTGGAGTAACGTGTATGAACCGAGTGAGAAGTGAGGATGTGTGAAGGAGAACTGGTGTTATGAGAGTTGGGTGGTCAAGCAGAGCAGAGTGTGTTGAGGTGGTTTGTACACATGAAGAGAATGGAGGAGGACCAGTTGGTGAAGAGAATAGTAGGACCCAATGTGAGAGGAAGGCCAAGAACGGGATGGATGGACGATGTGAAAAAAACGTTGAATGAAAGAGGAATATTTGTGAAGCAAGGAAGGATGATTGTGTGTGATAGAAGTGAATGTAGAGGAGTGGTGAATACATGAATAAGCCTTGATGAACGGCCTTGATGACCCTTGGAGGAGGTTCTCACACATCTGGTGTGACCCTTGGATCATATCAGGTGCTGGGAGGGAGAGGACATGAGTTAAATATGAAGTGACAGTTTGTGGGTATGACCCCCGCCCTTGTCCCCATTGTGTGTGTCCTGACGTGCAGTGTTTGGGTGGGTGTACTTATCTTCTCCTATGGGGCCTCGGGGCTAAGTGTGAGTGTGTGTGTGTGTAAGTGTGTCTTGTCTTGGAGGTTAACAGCCTGGTGTATAGATAGATAGATATAACTTAGAAAACAAAGAAGAGATGGCATAACAGCATTGAAATGTTAAGGTATAAATCAATCCAAAGTAATGAAATGTGTGTGTGAGACAGATTCAGTATGGATTATGTTATTCATAGGGACTAGCAATGGTGCCCAACATTTGCCTGAGTGAGAAAAACATTACCAGTCTCCCATGCTGAATTTTGAGATGCCTTATAGACAGTTACTTGTGGAACCCATGCCTGTCTTGATGGCAAATGTTTAACCTGGAACCGTCACTCACAGAGTGTGTTATCCTACTTGTTTTGTCTAATGAAGAAAGGAAATATCAGGCTGAGTATTACCAATGAATGTGTCAATACTTCAAGATGTCACTTCTCTGGTGTTGTGGTGAGGCATTCTGTGATGGTGTTGATTTATTTTGTGTTTCTCTTACAGGATCTCCAAGAGTGACTTGGAATATTTTGGAAAGCATTGCCCCAATCTTAGCAAGCTGACAGTGTACATGCCTAGTGTTGATGCCATAGAACCATTGTCCTACTTCAAGAACCTCAAGGTATACTATAAATGACAAGGGAATCTCTCCCCTTGGTGGTCTGGGACACATGTAGTAGTATTTAGTAATTGAAAGATAGACCTCGGCTGTATTGAAATTATTAAGTTAAGGTTTGGGTAGTTAATCAAAGTATTGATGTGCTTTTTTGGTTGTATTTCATTTTAAAGTTTTAAAGTATATGGTTGTGATAAGAGTGCAACTTTAGTTTGTTTTGATGATTTATGCTCCAGACACTGTATGAATATTCTAATAATGAAATGATAATTTTGCTCTTTTATGTATGAGTGTGTAGTGTATCATACTCCCCTTCTTTGTCTGCTATCATACATTACACTACAGTGTTGCACCTTGCTATCTTCTATTACTGTTTTCATGGTTACTGCTCTAGTGTGGTGTAGTGCAATGGGTGAAAAAAATACTTTGAGGTGGTTTGGTCATATTGAGAGAAAGAAGAGTGAAGAGTTTGTGAAGAAAGTGAGTGTCCTAGGAGGAGAGGAAGGCCAGTTGTAAGATGGAAGGATAGGGTGAAGGAGTACATGCATGAAACAGTTGCTGATAGAGGGGGAGGGATTGAACAAGCAAGGAGGGAGTGTGTGGATAGGGAGAGGTGGAGGCTGTTCTGCTGTGGCCATCGTCTTGTGTGATGTTCCTGGAGTGAACAAGACATCATAGACTAAAAAAAAAAAAGGGAACTGGTCTAGTGAACTTAATGATGCATGTTTCCATCACTTTCTTTACTAATGTTCAAATGTACTGGTGTCCTCATTCGTGTCCTCACTGCCTCCTTCTTTTGACAAGTAAACATTGGAACACTACTTCAATGTCTTCCTATGACTTGAACTTAAACACAAGTAGCAAGACCAATGATTTACTGCCACCCACTTCATGCTCCAATAACTCATTTCATACACACTAAATTATGACATGGACTTCAAATGACTGCAATTGACAATTTACAGATAATACTTGATTAACTATTTTTTTTTACTTTACAATGTTACAAAAAAGTGATGCACATTCAGGAGAAACAGTAGATAGTAAGTTTTGTGACTTTCTTCTATATGTTCATTACCGTATGTGATGGTTTGTTTATATGACGCATTTGTTTTGTCAAAAACTGGTGTGAAAAATGTCCACAAATCATCCAATGTGAAGGTATGTGATGACCAATTGAAATCTTCCTCTCATATCATGTTCCTCAATACCAGATAACTACTTACCTCTTACAAATAATTTCAATACCAAAATACATTTAACACAATTAATTTAATACAATTAATTCATTAATATAAGCTCTGTGGCAATTTAAAAAGAAGGTAAGTATGAATGTGGGTTAAAGTTGTTGGAGCTGATTTGGAGGATTTGTGTTTTACTCAGTTAGAAGTGATTCACCTCCTTACCCATAACAGGCGGAGTGATGCTTCCCCTTCCTTCCTCTTCAACCATTCATTCATGAGTAGTTGTTTGTTCTTGAAGTAGGAGTAAAACACAGTGGTGTGTTTTGAAGTAGAAAGTGTTACTACACAATGTATGTTAAATTACTACTTACAAACATTAGACTATTTTGTAAGTGATTTTGCTTTCTTTCTACAGGAACTGACGCTGGTGGGTGACTTGGTGGACATGTCAGAACTCTTCCGAGGCCTCTTGAGTATAGAGGTGCTGTCAGTGGAGGCAGTGAGTGGTAGAGTGACTGTGACTCACTTTTTTAATGTTGTGTTAGGGAATAAAACTCCTCTTGGACATACTTCCTCATGCTACGTGTTCTGTTTTCACTTGAAATTTACTGCTGTCATGTATTTTTTCTATCTGTCACTATCTAATTCCATTTCAAGAATTCCCCCTAAAGGATGGCCTAAAGGGTGGCCATGGCTGAAGAGTTTCCATTTATTTCTGTCCTTACATTCCCTCCTTGCTTGCTCTCCTCTCATTCTCCCCAAATCCTATCACTTAACTAAGATTGTCTTCTTTCACCCACTCACTCTACTTTAGTCTTGTTCTCTCTTTTTGTTATTTTGTTCACTGCCATTCTTTCTTTGTGGACAAACCATCTTAGGATCCTCTCAATCACTCCACATTCCATTCTTTAGACATCT
>JAPQNM010000046.1:966249-996249 GCA_029783475.1 Metacarcinus magister
CAAGGTGGTGGAATGTTTTAAATATTTAGAATCCAAGATTTCTGTAGATGGAAAAATAAAGACAGAGGTGAAGTCTTGGATTAATGATGTAGGAAAGTGTTTTTTCTATATCATTAACCGTTGGCACCAGTAGGCATATGGAGGCACAGATGGACTTGCCTCGCCTGTTATTTGGTGTAGGTTTTATAATTTTTTATAGTGACGCCTCGAATGATTAAGTTCTCTCTTGAATATGTTGAGAACGAGTGAGGCTTATTACTGCTACAGCCTCAGATGCATATTAACGTTGTAATTCCCATCTGAGGACAGTATGGCAGCAATTTGGGTAATCTTTGGCCACTCAGCGGTAATATCAAATATTGAAAAGTGGTCAGCGGATATCGGGGATTCGAACCCGGAACCCTAGGCTCCCATGCCAGAACGCTGACCACTGCAAATGAATGTAAAGAGAAGGTTGTATGAAGGAGTAGTTGTACCAACTGCACTATATGTGGTTGAAATGGGCAGTATGAGAGTAGGAGAGAGAGGAAGAGATTAAATGTAAGGAAGATGACATGTCTGAGGAGTATGTGTGGAGTAACGTGTAGGATGGAGTGAGGAATGAGGAGGTGCAAAGAACTGGTTTTATGAGACAGTTGGCTGGACAAGCAGAGCAGAGTGTGTTGAGGTGGTTTGGACACATGGAGAGAATGGAGGAGGATCAGTTAGTGAAGAAGATAATGGAAGCAGATGTAAGAGTGTTAGGTTGAGAGAGCATTGAAGGAAAGAGGAATGTCTGTGGAGCAAAGAAGGATGAATGTGCGTGATAGAAGTGATAGAACTTTATGTGGTTTGTTTCCCAGAATTGTGTCCTGTTCATTGGGTGACATGTGTGAGAGACATCCTTGAGTGGAGGCGTTGGTGAGTGGTGGTGATGAGTGCTGTGTTCCTGAGCAGTGATATTATTCTATCCTGTGAGCATCAATGAGAAAAGTTATTGAAGGGGATGGGGGAAGATAGATATGTAGATGATGACTAATGTGAACTGTTTGCAGCATTCTGAAGGGTTGCATCAAGCTGAAGAGGATAGCATGCCCCAGCCTACAAGTGTCACATTCTTTCATTACCAAAGTGGATGAGATCATGAAAGGGCGATCAGGCAAGCTGGTGATTGAGGCGAGGACTGTTGGGATGCAGCTGCAAGATATTAAGTATGACAGGAACAAGATAGTGTTTGACTACTCACGTAAGTCTTTGTGTTCTGTTGTATTTGTTGACTTGTAGTTTAATTTTATGTATCACTAACTACCATAGGCTAGTTAAATGTCCTATGGGAGTCTAGGGGCTAAGTGGGAGGAATGTACATGTGTGTGTGTGCGTGTCTTGTCTTGGGTACCCTACTTTAAGGGGATAACAGCCTAGTGTATAGATAGATAGATAGGTAAATAGAGTTCAACACTGAGGCAACTTACAACTAAGTATATGTCCCAGACTTTACTTTGAGGTATTTTAAAGGTGCATTCCAAAATAATGATGTATGGTATATGATTAGCCTTGTGGTGGTGGCTACAACAATCCTATCACCATAATTCCTGTGGCTCATAAAAGACGACAAAAGGGATGGAGCAAGGAGTCTGGGAAGCCTCTCTTCTGTATACTTTCCTACAAAAAGACAAAGCACAGAGGGAGAGGGGAGAGTAATGTCTCCAGACCCTGTAAAGTGACTTGAAGGTAATAGGAAGGTGAGTGGAAGAGTGTTTTGTGAAGCAGAAGTTTGATATGTTAGCATGGAGTTAAACTAAACTGAAAGGGAAATGTGAATCTGAGTTTGAGTGTGTGAGTGGAAGGGTGTGAGGTGTGATCAGAGGAGGAGCAAGGGAAGGAGTGGCCTTCATGGTGAGTGTGGCAGTGAGACAGTGTGTGCTGGAACAGAAGGAAGTGTGATCAAGGCTGATGTGAGTGAAAGTAAAGAGGACGGTACAATGTAGGTTGAAAAGGAAGCAGTTAAGGAGAGATGGGTTAAATATTTTGAAGAAGAAAGGTTAAATGTAGAGAGGATGAGATTTTTGCAATGGAAGGGAAAATGTAATGAAAGTTTTAAGAGGGTTGAATAATGCACATATTACGAGAAAGAGGAAGTATAAAGGGAAGTAAAGGAGATGAAAGCAGGGAAAGGTGCGGGGATGGATGGGTGTGGTGGAGAATGTTTGTACAGTGACGGTACAAGTGTGATTGAGTGGTTAGTAAGATTGTTAAACATGTGTTTTATTACCAGTATGGTACCAGTTGACTGGGTGAGTGCATGTGTAGTTCCCTTGTATAAAGGTAAAGGTGATAGGTGTGAGTGTACTAGTTTTAGTAAGTATAAGTGTGTTGAGTGTAGTAAGTAAGGTGTATTGAAGAGTACTCATAAAGAGGATCAGAGAGGGTACAGAAGGTGTTATATGTGAGGATCAATGTGGGTTTACAAGAGTTCAAAGCTGGGTGGATCAGGTGTTTGCTGTGAGAGACAGGTGTGTGAAAAGTTTTTGGCAAAACAAAAATAAATATTTTGTGCTTTTATGGACTTCTAAAAAGCATATGACAAGAATTGTGAATGTTATACAATTGTCTGGACTAAGTGTCAGACTACTAAAAGGTGTGAAAAGTTACTAGGTGAATAGTAGAGTATGTGTAAGAGTGTGAAATAGTGTGAGTTTCCTGTTCAAGTAGGACTATGTGAGGGATGTGTGATGTCACTAAGGTTGTTCAATATTTATATGGATGGTGTGGTAAGGGAAGTTAATGTGAGAATGTTAGGTAAAGGTTTCAGTTTGGTAAATACTGATGATGGAGAGTGGAAGATAAATCAGCTTCTGTTTGTGGATGATACAACTTTAGTGGAGGATTCAGAGGAGAAAATGTGTCAGTTGGTGGAAGGATTTATGTGTGTGTGTGAGGAGGAATGTGAGTGAATGAGAATAATAGTTAAGTAATGAATTGCACAAAGGTGGTTGGTGGTAGGATGAATGTTGCATTGAATAGTGAACAGCTTGAGGAAGTGAAATGTTTTAAATATGTATGGGCCAAGATTATTGTAGATGGAGGAATAGATACAGAGGTGAAGTTTAGGATCAATGATGTAGGAAAGGTGTTGGGAGGCATGAAGGTGTTTAGTTGCAGAGTGATGGGGATGAATGTAAAGAGAAGGTTGTATGAAGGAGTAGCTGTGCTGATGCACTGTATGGGGATGAAACACTATCAGGAATCATCCTGATTCCTGATAGTCTATAAAAGATCTACATTTTTGTTACACAAGCTTACCAAGCATGATCCTGTCTTGGATGATGTCAAAAAAACTTGGTATAGTGTGTCACATTCTGATCTGAACATCTAATTGGTACACAAGAGGGACAACGGCAACCACTGATCAAGAACTAGATTTAAACAAAATTGTTTGCCTTAGTATATTTTATCCCTGTGTTGTGTTCTGCAAGAATACTGCTACAGTATTTTCTGTGTTGTGTTCTGCAAGAATACTGCCACAGTGTTCCCTGTGTTGTGTTCAGCAAGAATACTGCCACAGTGTTCCCTGTGTTGTGTTCTGCAAGAATACTGCCACAGTGTTCCCTGTGTTGTGTTGTAAAAGGCGACAAAAAGGACGGAGTGAGGGGTCTGGGAAGTTCCTCCTTTATATTATCTGCTACAAAGACAGGCTGCAGAGGGGAAGGGGAGACTAAAATCTTTTTGAGCACTTAATACCTTGTCTTGGCTGTCACTTTTAAATGCAAATATATAGATAGATAGACAACATGTATATTGAACTTTTGTAACAATGTGGATCTGTTTTTATATTTAAACAGAAGTTTGAAAGAATTGTGTTAATGCTTCAATGAGTCTTTTTTTTTACAGGTGACTTTTCCTACTGGTATGATCCCTTCATCTGCGATAGTGGTAAGTGTGAATGTTTCTGGATTACTTTACTGCATGTGTGATTGTTTTTACATGAATAATTGTTAAATAGTTATCTATTATGAAGGTTTAGTTAATTTCTGAGGATGGAGATTAATGTGTATATTCATGGACATTTATGATCCTGATTTATAGTTACCTATTAATTAACGGGTGAGTTTTTCACTTTAATCTTTTGCTTTTGCTTTATCATCTGGTGTGAGGTTGAGAGGATGGATGAAGGGTGTGTTCTCCATTCTCTTCTATTGCACACATTCATCCTTCCTTCCTTTCATTCAATGCTCTTTTCACACCGTCCATCCATCCTGTTCTTGGCCTTCCTCTCAACCTCACACTCTCACATTGGGTCCTACTATTCTCTTCACCAACTGGTCCTCCTCCATTCTCTCCATGTGTACAAACCACCTCAACACACTCTGCTCTGCTTGACCACCCAACTCTCTCGTAACACCAGTTCTACTTCACACATCCTCACTTCTCACTCAGTTCATACACGTTACTCCACACATACACCTCTCTTTTACTATCTATCTATCTATATATATATATATATATATATATATATATATATATATATATATATATATATATATATATATATATATATACCAGGCTGTTATCTCTCTAAAGGAGGGTAGCTGAGACAAGGCACACATACACACACCCATACACATATACACATACACTCCTCATACTCAGCCGCTGGGCCCTCACACTCCTTATAGTTAATCTTTCAAGACAATATTACACCTCTTAAACACAACTGATTTTACTCCCTTTCAATGTACCAAACTTGTCTTCATCCTTGCCTTGTAGTTTTGTTTCACTGATAGTAATCACATCCAGTTCTGTTTTGTGAATGATGTCACTTATTCCAGCTTTTCATGCGGATTATATCTATGCACAGTTAGGTGATGATAGATGTAACTGAATTTATAGAAACAAATTAACCTGATCAGCTGACTTGGTTGGATTAAAGTGGATAGCCAATAAGGAACTTCTATTTATTTATCTATTTGATGCCGAGTCCCAACAACTCCTTCCATTGGCAGAAAAGTTTATATTTGTCCTTACATTCCCTCCTTGTATGATATAATCCTCTTAATCTGTTAATCAATATCAAATCAGCAAACCTCTTGTGATACTTTTCAATAAATCCCTAGATTCTGTGAAAGTTGCAGACATTTGTAATCTAGCTAATATTACTAACATACAAAAGAAGGTAGACAAGGTGCTACCCAATAACTACACACCACACACCCTCACATCCGTTGGCGGTAAATTAATGAAACAATAATGTGATAAATTAGAGTTTCCTTGAAGAAAATATTCTGATTAAAATGCTCAAAATGGCTTTTGAAACAAATGCTTTTGTTTAACGAATCTACTTGACTTTTTAATGATGTATTCAACATTTATACAAGACGAGCAGTAGATGTCATAGATCTAGCCACACGGACAGCCTTATTAGGTCTCGTAGGTCTGCTGGTGTCTGTTCTTCCTTTGTATTCCTTTGTACTTTGTATTCCCCCTTTCTCTCACATACTCTAGCACTCTGTCCTCCCATTTCAATGCAGGCTGTCCTCTTACTTCTTAATTCATCCATTATGCAAATGACTGAAGCATTTCCATACATCCATCTTTCCATATGGTATTCTAATACCAATTTCTCTTTCTTGCTTATAAACCATTTTGTATTGAAATTTTGCTGTGTCTTATTATTCTTCATCAGTATCCTAATTTCTTTTTATTGTGTCCTGCCATAAATGTTATGATCACCTTGAGGCTAATTGACAAGCAGCAAGTGTAGTGCAGTGATGACATGGTGAATGTGTCTTTATTTGTCTAACTCCTACTTGGTATTGGTTGCAGATGACTCTGATTACTCTGATGTCAGCTTCAACACCAGCTGGCATGACAGTGATCTTGATTCTCCTGAACACTACCTCTTCGATGATGATGTAAGCAAACTAAGGTTGTGTTCACTTTTGAAACACTTTACTGGTCTCTTCTGCAGACCCTTGCTCCTACACCCTTGCTCTGGTGTAAACATGTTTCTTTGATTATTAGTAAGTAATGTAATAATATTTATGTTGTCTCCTTTCAGTTCCAGTTTGACGATGACCTTTTTGATGCAGCGGTCATGTTGGCAGCCTGGAATGTGCATGACTTGGATTTTTACTGAAGTGTGTGTCTGACACTTGGCATCAGGCACACTGCATTAAGCAACAGATACAATAATTCTTCTTTTTCGTGGTATCAAAGCTATTTTTATATACATTTTTTTCAGTCTTATTACAGTTATGTTGTAAGCCTTTGTTAATTGGAATAATAATAATAATGTTTAATATAAAGCTTCCTACATTCAAAATGACATCAAAATTTTAATCCGTTAGGAATTTTTATGTTAAATATAGGATTTCATCTTCATATTTAATTTGAATTACTTGTGGATAATAAATGGACATACATATGAAATGTACACTGGTGTCCAAATCCATAATTCTAATTTTCATAAATGTACTTTTATGTCATAAGAGTTTGGCATTGATAGTTGGTAAAAGTATTTCCTTCTTTCCATTTCTGAGCTAACTAAAGCAAGCAAAAGGTGACTGACTCCGAGGATTGCATTGGTGAAGAGTTGGTTAGTGTGAGGTGTGTGTATGTGTGTGTGTGTGATGTGCAGTGCATCATTGACTTGCTTCCACCACTTTCTCTGTGATAATAGGTATAAATATGCTGTAGTTCACGTAACACAGTGTACCTTTCCCCACACCAGCATGAGGCCATCTTGTTACAATACTTGGTGGTGTATTATAAAGGCCAGTATATACTGATGATCCTAATTAACATTACATTGAAGTGCCTTTGTGCATGCAGTGAAAAGTGGCATCATTCTCAAGTGCACTAGAGAACATCTGATGCTGCTTGTTAATCCTTTTCATTGTGGAAGTTTTGTTGCTTCACTAATACCACATTGTATGCAGGATAATATTTGAGGCTCAATCTGTGGCACATAGAGAGCAGCTCCTTCTTGAGGCTCCATCAGACCAGTGTTTGGCTCAAGGGGTGTCAGGCCATCTCAGACAGTGTGCAACCTTTTTTATATATATATATATATATATATATATATATATATATATATATATATATATATATATATATATATATATATTATATATATATATATATATATATATATATATATATATATATATATATATTATATATATATATATATATATATATATATATATATATATATATATATATATATATATATATATATATATATATATAAATATATAAATAAGAAACTCCAACTTTCCCAAGATAATGGTGAAAGTTAAAAGAAGCAAATGAATGATTGAATTCATATCACAAGTGTGTTGATTTACAAATTTGATATGTAGAACATCATCTAATTGTTTGATGGAGTCCACCTAGGTGAAGCCTGTTAGATGACTCCACCTTCAAGGTTAACACTTGAGATTCACTCACTATTATTGTATATTATTCTTTTCAAAGTTAACATCTTCGAATCTCAAAGTAAAGATCTACATTTTATGCTAGATTAACCTACTTTGTTTAATTATTTACATTTTTTTCCATTATTGTTTTTATGTATGCAGTTGATGGAGTGAAAAGTTGACGCCACCATCACCACCACCACAGTGTTAGGGTAAAGTCCACTTGGCTCTGTTACTGTTTGTGAGGTGACAACTAAGTAGTGGTCCTGTCCTGTCTTAGGAGAAACAACTCATACACCTCACTTCCATCATTGAAAAACTCATCATTTGCATATTGATCTATTCATAAGTTTCATGACTTTGTATTTACGTACTACAGTTCAGTTTTTCAAGTTATATGTAAAGGATGTACTGATTATCAAACTGAATAATAAACTGTTGCTCTGGCAGAGTATATTATATTTACATTATTACCCATCACTACCATGTAAGTGTATTATAGTCACATTATTACCCATCACTACCATGTAAGTGTATTATAGTTACATTATTACCCATCACTACCATGTAAGTGTATTATAGTCACATTATTACCCATCACTACCATGTAAGTGTATTATAGTCACATTATTACCCATCACTACCATGTAAGTGTATTATAGTTACATTATTACCCATCACTACCATGTAAGTGTATTATAGTCACATTATTACCCATCACTACCAAGTAAGTGTATTATAGTTACATTATTACCCATCACTACCATGTAAGTGTATTATAGTTACATTATTACCCATCACTACCATGTAAGTGTATTATAGTCACATTATTACCCATCACTACCAAGTAAGTGTATTATAGTTACATTATTACCCATCACTACCATGTAAGTGTATTATAGTTACATTATTACCCATCACTACCAGTAGATCGGCCTTTATGGAAACCATACTGGCAATCAGAGAGAAAGTTGTGAGCTAATATATGCCTCATTATCTTCTTGTTAAGGACAAGCTCAGCTTTAGAAAGGCAGGAAATCAAAGTTATAGGGCAGTAGTTTGAAGGATTGGAGCAGTCACCCTTTTTTGGGACAGGTTGAATGAGAGTAAACTTCCAGCAAGAAGGATAGGTAGAAGTAGAGAGAGACAACGAAAGAGTTTGGCCAGGCAGTGAGCGACCTCTGTTATGCACTCGGCACAAAGAGAAGGATCTCTGACATGGAAGCAATAATCATCCCAAGGAAAATCAGAATAGTACTGCCTCAGGTCCTCCCACTTAGCAGAGTTGAAATGCCAGAAGCACCTCTGTTTAGGCGGGTCCTGAGGCCGCACTGGAATGATAGGACAAGTAACAGAAATAAGATTGTGATCGGAGGAGCCCAACGGAGAGGAAAGTTTAACAGAGTAAGCTGAAGGGTTGGAAGTTAGGAAAAGATCAAGAATGTTGGGCGTGTCTCCAAGGCGGTCAGGGATACGGGAAGGGAACTGCACCAGCTGCTCTAGGTCATGAAGGATAGCAAAGTTGAAGGTTTGTTCACCAGGTTGGTCAGTGAAAGAAGATGAAAGCCAAAGCTGGTGGTGAACATTGAAATCCCCTAAAATGGAGATCTCAGCATAAGGAAAGTGAGATAGGATGTGCTCCACTTTGGAAGTCAAATAGTCAAAGAATTTTAATCAGAGGAATTAGGTGAGATATACAGCACAGATGAATTTAGTTAGTGACATTGAAGTCTTAGCCAGATGGTAGAAAATTCTGAAGATTCAAGATTGTGGGCACGAGAGCAAGTAATGTCGTTACGCACATATGCGCAACAGCCAGCTTTGGATTGAAAATGAGAATAGAAAAAGTAGGAGGGAACAGAGAAGGGGCTGCTGTCAGTAGCCACATAAATCTGTGTTTCAGTTAGAAAGAGAAAATGAGGTTTAGTGGAGGAGAGATGGTGTTCCACAGATTGGAAATTACATCTAAAGCCACGAATGTTGCAGAAATCAAAAGAAAAGTACTAGAGGAAGTGTCAAAACCAAAACTGGAATATACAGAAATATTATGGTCCCCGCACAAGAACAAGTATGTGTTGAAATTAGAAAGAATACAGAATTGCAACTAAGATGGTGCAAGATTTGGAAGACCTAACATATGGGTAAAGATATATATTGTTACGAAGGTAGGTATTCTGATGTCCTTATGTTCTTAACGTACAAATTGTCGTAGACCCAAAACTATTATTAATATATTAATGCTAATTGTCGTACAAGAGTTACCATCGTACAGAATGAAAAGTGTCGTATATATATATATTTTTTTTTCTCGTAACTACGATACATTTGCTTTGTGCAATATTCAACTACAAAATAATCACTAACAATGTAGTTATTGTTACATTGAGTGTGTGTTTGAATGGTGTGGAGTGTGTGTGTGTGTGTGTGGCGGTGTGTGGCAGCTTTGTTGTTGTTCCTCCACATGTGTGTGTGTGTGTGTCAGGCTGTGACGCGCCTCACCTGTGTGTATCTCTAGTGGTGGAGACGATAATACACAAGCCATCAAGTGTGTGGTAGTGGTGACGGGTGAGTGTGGTGATGGTGGTGGTGGTGATGGTGGTGTAGTGTGGTGACGTCTGCTGTGTATCACACACACACAGGGTGGGGGGGGGAGAGGGTGGGGGGTAAATTTATTGATAGATTTTTTACATCTTAACAATAATGCACCTGGATCTAAATAACACTTTTCGTAGAGTTTTTTTTTTATCCATTTCAGATGATTTTGACATTAATTTTCGTCACAAATGCATATATTGTAAAATATCCTCATCATAAGAACATAAGAACATAAGAAATGAGGAGACTGCAAGAGGCCAATTAATGACCTAAACGAGGCAGCTCCTTGCCCCCCACCCTTGGAATAATCCAATATTTAGTCATCCCTATCCATGACCCCGAGGACTCACAAGAAACCACCAAGAATTATATACAAGTATGACCGAGCAGACAAGATTAGAATAAGTGAAATTTTTCAGAATGCAACACAAAAGTACTTTTGCAACTCACCAAATGAACGGTCAGTTGATGAAAACTGGAAATTCTTCACTGAGACAGTTACTAATGCCATGTCATTGCTCCCTTCACAAACATCAAGTGGGAAACCCAGTTATCTGTATATTACCAGAAAAATTCAAAGGGAAATGAACAAACGTGACAAACTGTACAAAAGTGCTAGAGCAACACAATCTCCACAAGACTGGGAAAAGTATAAAACTAAAAGAAATGAAATACAACGTATGATGGAGAAAGCTTACAATGAATACATGAATGAAGTGATTGGTGATAGTTTACAGAAAGATACAAAGAAGTTTTGGTCATACGTGAGATCACAGAAACGAGAATCACTGGGTATCCCAACTCTGAGAGATGGTGAAAAACTATACGTGAGTGACCAAAAGAAAGCAGAGGCACTTAACAAGCACTTGTCATCAGTGTTCACAAAAGAAGATCTAGTTTCCACTCCTCCAAACAAAGGTCCATCACCATATCCATCCATCCAAGACCTAACCATCAGTGAAAACGGAGTAGTGGAACAACTAAGGAAACTCAACGTAAATAAATCAAGTGGACCAGATGAAATACCAGCAAGGATGTTGAAGGAATATGCTGAGGAATGTGGACCAATGCTGACTCATATTATGCAAAAATCATATAACACTGGAAGCCTTCCTGGAGACTGGTTGAAGGCCAGAGTAGTTGCTATACATAAGAAAGGGAAGAAATGTGACCCTTCCAACTACCGGCCAATATCGCTAACATGTATATGCTGTAAGATCATGGAACACATTGTCCTCAGCCACATGGCAAAACACCTGGCAGGCAACAACACCCTAATAAATGAACAGCATGGTTTCCGTGAGAAATTGTCTTGTGAGACCCAACTCATGGAAGCAATCCATGACTGGTCCCTGGGCATCAATCAGAAATGCCAAACTGATGTTATATTCCTTGACTTCAGTAAGGCATTTGACAAAGTGGCCCATCAAAAGTTGCTGTATAAGATTGACCATTATGGCATTCGAAGCAAGACAAAAGGATGGATACAGGGTTTCCTGTGTGGTCGCTCCCAAGAAGTGTCTGTAAATGGAACACGATCATCTCCATCAGATGTCTTCTCAGGAGTTCCACAAGGCTCCGTCCTGGGCCCAATCTTATTCCTGCTATACATAAATGACATCAATGAAGAGGTGACCTCCAAGATGAGACTCTTTGCGGATGACAGCATGATATACCGCTGTATTCACATGCAAAGAGATCAAGAAATATTGCAGGAAGACCTCCAGAAAGTTTTTAATTGGGCCAAAAAGTGGGACATGGTCTTCAACATCCAAAAGAGTTCCCACATGTGTATTAGCCTAAAGGAAAATACACTGAATTATACTTTTTCCATCAACGGGAAGGCTCTGACTAAAGAGAGCAGCTGCAAATATTTGGGTGTGACCATCACGGAGGACATGAGCTGGAACAACCACTCAGAACAGGTCAGGGCAAAAGCAGCCAAATCCTTAGGCCTTGTCCGCAGGACCCTGGGGGCGTGCAGCAAAGAAGTGAAGGAAGCAGCCTATACAGCCCTAGTAAGACCTCAACTAGAGTACGCTTCCAGTGCATGGAATCCTCACACCCAAAGAAATATCAAAATAATTGAAAGTGTTCAGCGGCAAGCAGCTCGTTTCGTGACACATAACTACAGCAGGGAGGCAAGTGTGACCCAAATGATCACCACACTGGGATGGGACACACTCCAAGCCAGACGCTGTTTCCACCAAGCGGAGATGTTTTACCGCATCCATAGTGGTACTGTAAACATCCCAATGCCTCCAGAAATCATAAGAAAAACACCTGCTGGAGCAAGCAACCCTGACCACCACTTGTACAGGCAACCCAGTACACGGGTTGACCCTTACCTGTACAGCATGTTCCCCTGAGCTGTACACTTGTGGAACAAATTACCCCAGGAAGCAGTCACAGCAGGCAACTTGCAGGGGTTCCGGAAGGCAGCACTACCAGCCATCCGCCAATCAACAGTACCACCTACCCTGAAGTGCCTGTAGAAGACAAGTTCTACATCCCAGGACAGCGACACTCGCTTTTTAGGGATTACCTAACTCAAGACTCAAGACTCCAACCGTCTTTTAAAGCTACCTATTGACTCAGCACTTACTACGTGTCTACCCAGCCTATTCCAATCGTTCACCACTCTGTTAGTGAACCAATATCTACCTATGTCTGTCCTGAATCTAAGTTTTTCTAGCTTGTACCCATTTCCACGTGTCCTATCCTGACTACTAAATTCTAAAACCTGATCAATGTTTCCCTTATTAATTCCTTTTACCCATTTGAAAACCTCAATCAAATCCCCTCTTGCTCTCCTTCTCTCTAGGGAGTGGAGATTAAGACGTTTTAACCTATCTTTGTAGGGTAAATTTCTCAGCCCCTGAATCATCTTGGTCATTCTTCTCTGGACTGCCTCCAAGGAGTCTATATCTTTCCTATAATAAGGGGACCAAAACTGAGCTGCATAATCTAAGTGGGGTCTTACTAGCGCTAAATACAACCTCAGAATGACCTCAGAACTCCTATTTGTCACACGCCTACTAATAAATCCCATTATCTTGTTGGCTCTATTTCTAGCTATAATACACTGTTCCCTGGGGCGCAAGTCACTGCTTATTTGAACTCCTAAGTCCCTCACACTATATGACTTTCCTAAGGTATTGTCATTTAATGTGTAGTCTACAGGCCTATTACCTTTACCTACACTCATAATGCTACATTTGTTAATATTAAACTGCATCTGCCATTTCTCTGACCACTCGTACAGCCTATTTAAGTCATCCTGCAGCATCCTAGCATCATCTAAATTCTTTACCGGTCTTCCTATCTTTGTGTCATCGGCAAATTTACTGATATCACTGTTTATTCCTGTCTCTAAGTCATTTATATAGATTATGAATAACAATGGTCCTAGTACTGATCCCTGTGGTACCCCACTAGTGACATTACCCCATTCTGATTTCTTCCCATTAATCTGTACCCTCTGTTCCCTACTAGTAAGCCATCCCCTAATCCACTCTAGTATCTTCCCACCTATGCCATGAGCCTTGACTTTACTTAACAGTCTCCTATGGGGTACTCTGTCAAAGGCTTTACTCAAGTCCAAATAAACTATATCATACTCGTCCCCCTTATCTATGGTTTCAAATACTTTCCTATAGAAGGTTAATAAATTTGTCAGGCAAGACTTCCCCTTGCTAAAACCATGTTGACTATGTCTAATTAGCTTGTGTTCATCTAAATGTTTTCTAATTGCCCTTGCTATGATAGCTTCTAACATCTTGCCTACCACTGATGTTAAACTAATTGGGCGGTAGTTACTACTTTCTGCCTTATCTCCTTTCTTGAATATAGGAACTACATTTGCCTGCCTCCATAGCCTAGGAACTACTTCTGTGTCTAGGGATTTTCTAAAAATCATCGCAATGGGTTCAACGAGTTCTTCTCTACATTCCCTAAGAATCCTCGGAAAAATGTCGTCCGGCCCTGGCGATTTAGTCTTTTTAAGTCTATCTATTTCCTTGCTAACTACTTCCCTACTTATGACTATTTCGCTTAATTTATCAACCTCTTGTCCCCTAAAGATCTGTACTGGCTCCAGTTCCCTACCCGATTCTTTCTGAGAAAATACGGACAAGAAGTGTTTATTTAATTCCTTACTAATTTCCTCACCATTTTCTATCAAGCTGCCATCCATTCCTTTAAGAGGTCCTATTCTTTCCTTTGTTTTAGCCTTGTACAGCTGATAGAATCCCTTTGGATCCTTCTGGGCATCTCTAGCTATCCTAACCTCATAATTCCTCTTTGCGGTCCTAATATCCTTTTTAACTTTCCTAGCTAGGTCATTATACTGCCCTACTACCTGTACTTCTCCCCTTTTAATTCTCCTATGGAGTCCCCTTTTTAATCCAATTTCCCTTCTAAAGCTGCTATTCATCCATTTTGGATCATTTCTATTTGACCTAATCCTCCTCTTAGGTATATACTGTTCCTGCCCTGTATGAATTTCCCTAACTATGCTATTATAATGTAATTCTACCTCAGTGTTTTGATCCTCCTCTCTGCCTACTCCTATTCCCTCCCAATCTATACTCTGGAGGTGGTATCTGAGGCCCTGGTAATTGACTTTTCTAAAATCTGGTACTAAAGCAGTGTTTTGTTCTACCTCCCTCTTTGCATTAATCTTGAATCTAATTTCGTGGTGGTCACTAACATCAAATCTAGCTCCTATCTCAACCTGACTGACCAAAGTTTCATTATTCGTGAAGACCAGATCTAAAATATTTCCCTGTCGCGTTGGTTCCCTTACAAGTTGTGTGAAAAAACCATCCTGGACGACATTTAAGAATTCCTCTGAGCACCCGTCTCCTGTCATACTATCCCAGTCTATTCTCCTATAATTAAAGTCCCCCATAATGCACACATTATTATACCTAGATGCCCTTGCAAGCTCCTGCATCAGGGGTGCACTAGCTGCTTCGTCTAAATCCGGAGGCCTATATATAATCCCTACAACTAACTTTATCCCTCCTATAATAATGTCAATCCATAATGATTCTGTATTCCTATCTGTTTTTATTGTGGTGTTGACATAGCTATTTAATGTGTTTCTAACGTACAGTGCCACACCTCCCCCTCTCCTCCCTACTCTATCCCTGTGAAAAAAAGTGTACCCATCTATTCCTACTTCAGATAAGAAATGTTTGCCTGCAATATCTTACCAAGTTTCTGTAATACCTATAATATCTAACTCTTCTACACATGCAATACCTCTAAGTGTGTCTATCTTATTTATTACACTTCTACTGTTTGTATACAAAACACTAAGTTCATGTACCTCCCTCTCTTTACCCCGTCCTTTGTCACTATTACCCTTACCTCTATTAATATTTAGTTTCCCTGACTGGACTGCCTAACTGCCCTCTCAAGACACTCACTAAGCTCCTGCACCCCCTTCCTACTGAAGTGTACACCATCCCTGGCATACAGCTCCTGTCTCCCATAAAACCTGCTCCACTCATCCATAAAACCTACCCCATCCTCCCCGCACATCCTCATCAACCTCTCGTTGAGGCCAAGGGCGTGTGAGAGCCACCAGCCTCTAACCCCCTGTCTAGGGAGCACCCCTGACACTATACACCTCCTACCACTCTCCTTTATCTCCCTCAGAAGCTCCCTATACCTATCCACTAGCTCCTCTGACCTTACCCTGCTTACATCGTTCACTCCCACGTGAACCACCACTAACGCCTCCTTTCCCGTCCCCTCCACTACCCTCCTGTATCTCTCTACCACGTCCTGCACTCCAGCCCCAGGAAGACAACACGTCATCCTCCTCTCCCTGTCGGCCTCACAGAAAGTCTCATCTAAATATTTAATCCTGGAGTCACCCAGAACTAACACTTCCTGCGACCCTTCTAACCTTTCCCTGTCCTTCCTCACCTTCCCACCTTCCTTCCTCTCCTTCCCATCTAACTTCCTCCTCACTATCTTCGCCTTGGGTGTCCTGTCCCCTTCTCCTGCTCCTACTTCTATCACGACCTCTTCCTCCTCCTGTGTAGCTAACAACCCAAACTTGTTGCTACACTCCACCTCACACAGGGGAGGAAATTCCACCTCACACAAGGGAGGGCTCACCCTCCCTTTCCCTCCCCTATCCACAACCCTCCATCCTCCATCCTCCATCCATCCATCCATCCCCAACAAGCCTAGGGACCTATGGGGATGTGGTGTTCTTGGGAGGGTTGGGGAAGACGAAATACAGTGATTTATGCTAAGAAAAAGGTGCCTGAATATAAGAACAAAAACCCTGTCAAATGCCTTGCTGAAATCTAGATATATTACGTCATAGTTTAAGCCTTTATCTGCTGCCTCATAGACTGCCTTATAAAATAATAAAAGGTCAAATTTTACATCTTCACCATAATGGCGTATGTTTACGTCTGCGTCTCAGGACTGCACCTCGTCCAACTCCCTACCTTTGGTCATAGAGAACATTTGATAGCTTCTATACCTAACCTAACCTAACCTATATTAACCAAACCTTAACCTACATTGACAAATAACAGAACCTTGTTCAAACCAAACTAAACTTTATTTTTTTGAAGATAAGGTCTCACAGAAAACATTGAATATCTCACAAACTAAGAATTTGCGACGGAAATGTAATTATGAAAACCTTATCAAAATGCATCAGGTAATGCGAAAATATAACTCTGAATTCTCTAGAGCATTCTGGTGAAGATGTAAAATAATACCTAATAAAATATTAGTGAGGCATGATTTACACTTAAACCAGCATTACACAGCCGAATTTTGGTCACCGAATGTGCACAAATATGCAAGTCATCCTGTGTCAGGGTCAGTTTGGCATCATTCTTGCATGTTCAAGGTCGTTTGACACATTGTCAGGATCCAACTTGCGACTTTTGAGTTGTCCACGACACCCACGAAAGTTTCATGTTGCATGAAAATTTTGTGGCTGGTTGCCAAATGTGCACGAATGAAAAATTGACGCTGAAATGTCCGCATCAATTGTGGGTCGAACTCACAGCGTTCAGGGAAGTGTCACCGAATTTTTATGGTTTTGGACCGTTGAAATTTGAATTTTGTCGGCGACAATGTCCTGGAATATTCCTGGCTGTCAGAAATCTTGGCACTGCGGGAGAATTGTCCCTGACGCTTCAGGGACATACCAAGACAATTTGGAGACAATACGCCAAATATTTGGTGTAAATACTGATAGGCAATACTGGTTTAATGTTTTGTTCATATCTGCTTTTTTCTATAATTTTTTCATTCTTTTTTCAGTGGGCCTATTCTATCTATATTTTTTGTGCATGAAAGAGTTGCTGTATGGATAGGGAGGGGTGGAGGCTGTTCTGTTGTGGTCATACCCTTGGGGGACGTTCAAGGAGGGAATGAGGCATCAGAAGTTATAGAATAAAAATAGAAAGTCAAGATTGAGGTTCAAGTTAAAAAGGAAGTAAAGAAAGTGTTCAGAAGTTCTGTAAATATATGAATATATGATAACGGGAATTTTTGGTAAATGTTTACAAAATGGAATTAGTTGATGGCATTCTGGAAATAAGATGTAATTTATTTTCCAGAAGTAACCGAGTCTCAAAATCACTTGATGTCCTATACACTCTATGCACACGATGCTGTATCTAATCTGTATTCTGTACGTATGTACATTCACTGTAGCAATGCAGAACATTTCAATACTGTACCCATGAACACATACCATGATCAACAAATTGGTAGTTCATGTATTACTCGGACCAGAACAAGTGATACCTGAGCCTGTTAAACTTTCACTTCCTTTAGCATGGTGGGATGCAGAAAGAGTCTGCCATTATTATCTGATGGAATTTTAGGAAGGAAACATTGCAGGAATATGAAGATTGATATGCCTGAATTATGTTCCAGAATAATTGAAGTTCCACTGCTAGAATGAGAGGATAAGTGAGTGGTTGTATTGGCGTTGATCCTCCACCCGAGTGTGAACATGTCCCAAGTTACCCGTGAGGTGATCACCCTCCAAGTGGGTCATCATGCAAACTTCATAGGAACTCACTGGTGGAATCTACAGGTTCGTCACCGTTAAGATGATTGTTGTGGCTTGTATATAAGTCATGATTTTCCCATGCTTTATTTTTACTGTTTTTTGGTCTCATTAGTTTTGTGTGATATAATTACATCAAAGAATGGATAGTATACATTTGATGGTGTGATGAGAATGTACATTGAAGAAGATACCAGTAAGCCCCATGGATGGTATCTATGAAGAGTGTGAGTTGTGCAGCTTGAATGTGCCTTCCATTCACTTCATTGAGCATCCATGGCTGTGTTATGCCTGTGTGTCTCACGTCCTCTTCATGATAAAGAAGGAAGTTATTCTATCTGACATCCTCTTCAAATATTAAAGAATGAGGCTACTTGCATCTTTTTTATGTTGAGGTAGTTGGGAGAGTTTTGTGTTTGATGTTATTGAATTAGATGGTTGGTAACATTTTATTATAATGTGGTGTTAATGCGATCAATGAAAATATATGATGTACTTGGTTTTCAGGAAGCCAGTTTTGTTTACAACACCACAGCAGCCACAGACATCAACCATGACTACCTGTTCCGGGAAGGCATCACACTGCAGGTGAGTGTTGGGTGGAGTCATGCCAACAACTTTACCATCTACAAAAAGAAAGGAAATGTATATTAATTTTTTTAATTTATCCTATGAAATGAATCACTAGATGGCCTTTCCCTCCATCTTACAAGTGACTAAAGAATGTTCAGTAGGTTGGGACATGAATCTGTACATTAACACTTTTATCAAGTGCTAACAACCTGCACCTTCAATTTGTATAATAAACAATAAAAACGCATGTATTTGTCAACGTCTTGTGAGCACAAAATATCTCCCAAAACCAATGTTCAGCTTATAAGTATAAACTATGAACCTTTACCACACACTAGTAAATCAAACCTTACTAGTATAACAAACCCCAACCAGCAGCCTCTTGTGCATCTGGCGCTCACAACCAACTGGCTTAACAAAGGACAATGGGTTAACAACTAAATCAGGAAAATAATGAATGCAGGTTAGAACTGTGTACATGCCATGCACTGCTGTACATTGGCCTTCCTATCCTTGGACATTGGTGGTACAGTGTGACATTGTCTCTGTTGGTCCTTGGTGTGAGGTCACTTGTGGGTGTCATCAGTGCCTCGACACCCTTCAAAATCATGACCACCACCCTTCACATGAACTGGAAACATCACTCACTAAGGGGAAAGGTAACAGGCACACATTATGCTACAAAAACAAACAAAAATTGAGTGATATCAAACATAACACAAAACTTAGCTAACACTTGCCTATAAGCTTTTACTCATCATCAATAATATCCATTGGTGATTTTTGTCTAGTTGTGACCAATCCTAACCCATATGTTATAGAAGGTGTCTGTCAGCAACCACAGATAGGCTAGAGTGTGTGGTTTTATTTTATTTAATTTATTACTACCATTTATAGTATTCCCTGCAGTGTGTAGGTGACCACAAGGGATGGAGTGAGGTGTCTGGGAAGCCCCTCCTCTGTGTTCTCTCCTATGAAGAGACAAAGTGCAGAAGGGAAGGGGAGAGTAATGTGTCCCGGAACCCTAAATGTCTTGGCTTCCCTTTTATGATGGGGTTATAAGCAGTGGTTATAAGCCAGGTATATAGATTGATTGATATATTGTTTTTATAATTATTATTTATTTATTTATTTATTATTATTTTAAAGTAATAGGCTGGTGAGCGCCACCGTCAACACTATGACAGACAAAATCCAGGAAACATGTATCAGAATAGACAATATGACAGAACAATGTGATTGACAAGTTATTTTGATTGTTCCTCGGTTCTTTTTAAAACTTGATATTCTTTGACAGAGGCAGGAAACCTACACACCTCGCCTCTTGGGCATTGATTTAAAAGGCAGCTTGCATAGTCTGCCGGCCGTTGGCACACTGTATGGTGACTTTCGGCCAGAACCTTCCACTAGTGAAGCAGCTTGGGATGGACAAGTGGAATTCATCCAGCAGCTGCCTCAAGAAAAGAATGAATTTCTTACAGACCTTGAACAAGAAGATGCAAGATTTCGAGGTCTAGCAGATGAGGATAAAGATATATGCATTGGTTAGTTTTCTTAATTGTAGTATTTCATGTGATGTAATAATGATCTTTACATAATTAAGATTGATGTCCTTTCCTTTTTCTGACGCCATTTTTGTTGTTTGTAAGTTGTGACAGTGACATCAGCTTGACTCTGGAAATTGGTAACAGTTTTTAGGTAGAGTCATGATGAGTGTGGGATTAACATTACCCACAATTGGTATGGATACATTCTCAGTATGGATTAACATTAATTAAACTCAAAGTCTGTGTTCCCCATCCTGACTCATGTTTGGTATTTCATTCATGATGAAAACTGGTAAAAGTTCCCATAAAATTTGCTGCTCTTTTATGATTTTATTGCAATTGACTTTTATTTCTTTTCAGACGACTCTAAAGCTTCTGACAGTGATGTTGTACCATCAAAAAAAATATATGATCTCACCAAGTCAGTGACGGTCTGGTCTGACTTTTTACGTCCACATTTACATCCCAAATCAATATATCTGTTGGATAATTTAATGATCAACGTTGGAAGAGCCTCAACAGAGACCAGTGAGAATATCTGGGGCTTTTCTGCTGGATATTCTGCATTTCAAAGAGAGGAAGTGGAAGAGGAAATCATAGATAGAATAAGGTGTTTGGCTGAGGCTTGCAATAGCTTACAGGTAAATGGTTGCAAATAAACAGTAAAAAGTACAATACAAGCATAAGTATGTTGTAACATTGCACATTCACTCCTACATTCTCTTTGTAGCACACTCCAAAAGGAGTTTGTTTTGTATTCACCTTTGACAATATTGAGATTTGCTTTTCCTTTGAAATCCATGTAACATCATTGCAAGTTTTCCTCCTATGAGGGAGCGAAGGAGGTGTTGTAGTAATCATTGTAATACTCATTGGACTGTGATTGGATGCAGCTAATGTTAAACATACATTCAGGGTTTTCAGATACTGAGTGACATTCATGATGGAATGGGAGGAATTAGCTGTGGTATCCTGCAACACCTTGGGGATGAGTATGGTTCTAAAGATTCCATAACATTTGCCACATCACCTCCGCATCTTGTTCCAACATCAGAACCAGCCAGACTATTGATGCAAGCCTCAATAGTTCAGGTAATAGAGACGCACACTATTTGTGCTTATACTTATATATTGACTGCAGGAAGGTGTGACATTTTAAGCAATTACACAAACCATTACAGCTCTCAAGAGGTGCTCTCAATTTTTCATTTCATATTTTTTTTATTAAGGCGTCATAGATCATATTATATAGAGATTGATTAATAAATGAATGAATTGATACACATAATATATATATATATATATATATATATATATATATATATATACTATATATATATATATATATATATATACATATATATATATATATATATATATATATATATATATATATATATATATATATATATATATATATATATATATAAATATATAAATACATATACATATATACTGTATATATATATCTATCTTTGCATGTAGTGGCAGCATGGTAACTGATGGGGTTTAACTGAGGTGTGAAATTGGCACAAATGTAGCTCCACAAGGATCTTGGTGAAATATATCAGCAACCAGAGGCATCCCTCACCAAGGTGGTACCTTAGCTCATCCCATTTCACGTGGTCACACTGTTAGTGCACCAATTTATGGCCCGTGTCCTTCTTGTAGAGCTCTGCATTTGCTTTGCCAGCTGCCTGTGGGATTAATTTATATAAATTGACTGAGCGTATTAAAAAGATGGGAATATGAGAGAGAGAGAGAGAGAGAATAATGTATGTGCATAATTTACAATGGTACATATGTTAACAGTCTTACACAGAAATGTGCCAGCTGTCTGGTCTGGTGATCCCTCTGAATATGCGCCAAAGTGTGTTGGATTTTGAGGCTCCTTACTCTTCATATGAACATTTGGTACTGAAGGTAAATTATAGAATTGTGTGTGAAATTGATAAATGTACATTTCAACGTTTGATCTGTCTATCTATATACCAGCCTGTAAGATTTACACACACACACACACACACACACACACACACACACACACACACACACACACACACACACACACACACACACACACACACACACACCCATGCACACACATATACACTCCTCTCACTTAGCTTCGATGCAGAAAAGAAGTGCAGCCCCTTCCCCCCCAACACACCGCATCAGCACAGCTACTCCTTCATACAACCTTCTCTTTACATTCATCCCCATCACTCTGCAACTAAACACCTTCATGCGTCCCAACACCTTTCCTACATCATTGATCCTAAACTTCACCTCTGTATCTATTCCTCCATATTTAAAACATTTCACTTCCTCAAGCTGTTCACTATTCAATGCAACATTCATCCTACCACCAACCACCACTTAGGAAAGTCATATAGTGTGAGGGACTTAGGAGTTCAAATAAGCAGTGACTTGCACCCCAGGGAACAGTGTATTATAGCTAGAAATAGAGCCAACAAGATAATGGGATTTATTAGTAGGTGTGTGACAAATAGGAGTTCTGAGGTCATTCTGAGGTTGTATTTAGCACTAGTAAGACCCCACTTAGATTATGCAGCTCAGTTTTGGTCCCCTTATTATAGGAAAGATATAGGCTCCTTGGAGGCAGTCCAGAGAAGAATGACCAAGATGATTCAGGGGCTGAGAGATTTACCCTACAAAGATAGGTTAAAACGTCTTAATCTCCACTCCCTAGAGAGAAGGAGAGCAAGAGGGGATTTGATTGAGGTTTTCAAATGGGTAAAAGGAATTAATAAGGGAAACATTGATCAGGTTTTAGAATTTAGTAGTCAGGATAGGACACGTGGAAATGGGTACAAGCTAGAAAAACTTAGATTCAGGACAGACATAGGTAGATATTGGTTCACTAACAGAGTGGTGAACGATTGGAATAGGCTGGGTAGACACGTAGTAAGTGCTGAGTCAATAGATAGCTTTAAAAGACGGTTGGATCAGAGTATGGATAGGGATGACAGGTGGGATGGCTAAATATTGGATTATTCCAAGGGTGGGGGGCAAGGAGCTGCCTCGTGTAGGTCATTAACTGGCCTCTTGCATTTCTTATGTTCTTATGTTAATTCATTACTTAACTATTATTCTCATTCACTCACATTCCTCCTCACACACACACATAAATCCTTCCACCAACTGACACATTTTCTCCTCTGAATCCTCCACTAAAGCTGTATCATCCACAAACAGAAGCTGATTTATCTTCCACTCTCCATCATCAGTATTTACCAAACTGAAACCTTTACCTAACATTCTCACATTAACTTCCCTTACCACACCATCCATATAAATATTGAACAACCTTAGTGACATCACTTGTACCGTCACTTTACAAACATTCTCCACCACACCCATCCATCCCCGCACCTTTCCCTGCTTTCATGATGTAATTATATGTGAAATAGATAAGTAATATCAAACACTGAATTAGAAAGTTGGACCCATGATCAAAAAGTAGTATATTATTACTGAATGAAGCATTGCATTTGACAGCCACTTGTTCAACTTTCAGGACCATAATGCCTACGTGACAAGCAGTGTCATGGCTGCCTTCCTGGACACCATCAGTCTGTTGTACCGCAGCCGCACCTCACCGCTACCACTTTCAAATGTGGTCGACATGTTAACTCTAACAGGGAGAAAAGTAAGAATTTTTAAAACATTGCACTTTTATTTATATTTGATATAGTTCAGTAAAGATTAATTTCATGATCATTACCTTACTATTGAGGTAACATTTGCATTTCATCTACAGGTTGCTGGAGGAAGCCTGTCCTTGCCTCTTGGCGTGAAGTCCAATCAGAGTTTTGAAGAATGGCTGCACCAACAACAAGAATGTAACTCAGTGTCAGTGAGTGGTGGATGTAATTACACTCTTGAACCAGTCAGTGAACTCCTCACAGTTAGAGGCATTCCAGCATCCAGGTTGTACAGGTTAGTGATTTCGTTAATTTGTTTGTGAAGTAGAATACTTGTTAGTAGTAAGAGTAATTGAGGACTGTGCCTTCATTATTAATACAACCTTGCCGCCTTCCACAAATGTGAGATGACATCCAAGAAAAGAGCGAAGTATGTACGTAGTTTAGAATGGAGACAGAGATAAAACTAAGGGAACTATAATCCTCCCAATGTAAGATGGCAAAAATCCCCCTGTTTATGGAGGAGCTTCTCTGAGCCTGTCAGTCCCTTACTGCTGACTGGTTGACAAAGTTGAGGGCAATTGTGGAGATATAGAACCACCTCCTTAAACCATTTCCTATGTCTTTGAATATTACCTATATATTGTATTTTGAGTCATCCATCCCTCATATTGGATCATGTGATGAGAAATATGTCATATAAGGGTAAAGGAGTACTTGCATGATAGAGTTGCTGATAGAGGGGAAGGAATGGAACAAGTAAGGAGGGAGTGAATAGATAGGGAGAGTTAGAGGCTCTTCTGCCGCTGCCATCCCAGAAGGAACAAGGCATCAGAGACTATAAATGGTTATATAGGTAGAAATTGTGCCAAAGCCTCTGGTTATGGTGATGGCAAGTTTGTATTGTAAACTGAAGGAAGTTTCCTATTGAATTTCAGGTCTGACACTAAGCTCCCTGGTAGAAGATCCTTTTCAAATGCTGCTCAACTTTATCACGACTTTCTGCAAACTTGCCGTAAGCCTCCAAGTATGCGACTGGTGACAGGTGCTGAAGATCCTCTCAAAACACTTGCACCCTTTCCCAGCATCTTTTCTCCATCAGTGACAGATGACGGATACTTACACACTCATCGCAACACTTCACTACCAGGTAAGAATGGTATTGAATTCTTTCTTTTGTAATGTGATAAAACACTTGTGGCTTTGAGCAAATGGAGTCCAGTTAGTGCTTTGAGTTTCCATCCAGCCACCTTTTTGAACATACAATTGATGCTGTTTGGTTTAGTATTGTCCACTACACAGTATTCTATGACATCTAATAACATGTTGTGGACATATTTTGATCTGAAAATTATCTTCAGGTTTTAGATCTTATCCAACATCTTTAGTGTTGCTGTTGGCTTTCTACTTGTTTAATAAGTCCTCTACCACCTCATCCCATGTCCTCTTTACTCTTCTTGTTTGACTTTTACGTTCCATTCAAAAATATATAACTAGTCTCACCCGAGCATTTTCACGTGTTCAGTGATGCACTCGATCCCATCACTCATTAACTCTATTCTTGGGCCGTCTGATGAATCTTTTTTATCTGCATCAAGAATACTGGCATCACATTCCCTTTATACTAAAAGGGATGCAGCAAGCAGGCAGGGGAGCCCATCCTCTGTACTGTTTCTTCCTACCACAAGGGATGGGCGAGAGGGAACATTAAATTCTCCCCAAACCCTATGTAGATGCCTTGTCTCTGCTAACCCCTTTGTAAGTGGGATATCAGCCAGGTGTAAAAGTAAATAGATAGATGAGTGTATTAATTATAGAGGGATAAGTTTGCTTAGTGTGACAGGAAAAGTGTATTGGAGAGTCCTGACGGAGATATTGATGGAAGTAACTGAAAGGAAGGTTAGTGAGGAGCAGGGAGGGTGTAGGAAGGGAAAAGGATGTGTAGATCAGATATTTACAAATGAATTGATGGTAGCTCCTGTACCATTGTTTTACTTAGCGAAGGATGAAAAGCTGTATGCAGCCTTTATGGACCTAGAAAAGTCATATGAGAGTTGACAGGGAAGCTCTTTGGAAAGTTCTGAAAATTTCTGGTTTTGGAGGACAGTTGTTGGAAGGAGTTAAGATATTTTACAGGGAGCCAAGTGTGTGTGTGTGAGAGTGGATGGAGAGCTAAGTGAAATTTTTCCTAAAGGAGTCGGGTTGAAACAAGGATGTGTGATGTCACCAGGGTTGTTTAATATTTCTATGGATGTGTGTATGAGAGAAATGAAAGAAAAAGTGGGGAATGTAGGTGAAAGGCTAAAAAATTAATGGAAATGGGTGGCCAGTGGTGGCATGCTTGTTTGCAGATGACATAGTTGTTTGCATTGTGAAAAATAACTTCAGAGAATGGTGAATTAATTTTATAGTGTATGTACGAGAAGAAAGGTGAAGGTGAATGCTGGGAAAAGTAAGGTGATGGTTTTTGAAAGAAGGGAAGTAGAGGTGGTTGACTTCAATACACCTTATAGGGTGAGTGTGCCAGCAGTAGGAAGGTGTGAGGTAGTGCTAGGACAGAGAATGGAGGAAGTGAAAGATGATTAGTATTTGTGAACAGTGCTATGCAAACATGGAGAGATGAAAGGAGAAATAAGAGAGAGGGTTGTGTAAGGCAGGTGTGTCATAGGATCACTTGCAAGGATTATGAGAGGAAGGAATGTATCCATGGAGGTAAAGAGAGGGTTAAGGAACAGTATTCTCCTGCCAACACTGACGTACGGATCACAGACTTGGACATGGAATAGTTCACGATAGCAATCAAGTGTGTGGTATGGAAATGAGTTATCTGAGAGGAGCATGTGGCGTGACAAGATGGGACGGTGAGAGTAATGAAAGTGTGTATGAAAGGTGTGGCATGGGACCTTGTGCACATGGAGTGAAGTGTGGTGTAGTGGAATGGGTGAAAAGAAATACTTTGAGGTGGTTTGGTCATATTGAGAGGAAGGAGAGTGAAGAGTTTGTGAAGAAAGTGTATGTGAGTAAAACAGAGTGTCCTAGGAGGAAAGGAAGACCAGTTGTAAGATGGAAGGATAAAGTGAAGGAGTACATGCATGAAACAGTTGCTGATAGAGGGGGAGGGATTGAACAAGCAAGGAGGGAGTGTGTGGATAGGGAGAGGTGGAGGCTCTTCTGCTGTGGCTATCCTCTGGGGGATGTTTATGTAGGTTTCTGTCAGGAATTATGTAGATAGATTGTTGTTATTGAAACAGCAATGTAAAATGTAGTTGTTATTGAAACAGCAATATAAAAAGTATAAAATCAGAGTTGTGAACCCCTGTGAGTAGCCCATCAGTGTCCAGCTGACACACTCACATGGGTTCATGCATTTTGCTTGGTTCAGGTTTCATTGAACAGACTATTGAGGGATTTTGTTCATAATTAGTGGTTTTGTAGCCATTGGTCAGTGAAAGAAAAAACAGGAAAAGTATTTTATATATTTGATTAAATATATCAACATATTCATATATGTACAGGCAATGCATCTTAAAACTAGAACTTTGGCTGATTCTAGTGTCAAGATGTAGAACATAGGACCCTATCTATCTATCTATTTATCTATCCGGTATCCCCAAAATAGTTGAGAAAATGAGTATGTGATCATTTAACTTTTAGCCTCTTCACATTTGCATTGATTGAACTCGAGTGGTTGCATGATGGCATGTCAGAGGAAGGGTTGAGCAGCTTGGTGAGGGCCACGAGTTTGATCTTGTACTACGTTGTTTTCAACCTGAATCTGGTGATTGGATTTATTCTTGCAAGATGTGTGGCAAACATATGAGCTATAATGACATGGTTCATGTCATAGTTACATTAGTTTGGGAAAAAATTGTGAAAATGCCTCATAACTAGAGGAAATGAGAAGACAGTGAGTGCATTGGTGTATAAATGGCATGATGAGATATACAAGGAGACCTCACCACAATCATGGAAACAAAAGCACATCCTAAACACTTCTTATAAGACTTTGAAGGCTATCAAATGGAAGTTATAAGTAAATCCGAGGCTTACAAACAAACATCTAAATTAACAAAATTCAAAACTGCTAAGAAATGTGGCCATTCATACCATTCTGAAACAGGTCCAACAAAGACTGAAATACTGTTCAGTGGAGGCATGTAGTAAGCCCGATGTTACTGGTGGTGTGTGCAGTGGCAGTAATGTAACCAATGAGGTTTAACCAAGGTGCAAGGCTGCAAGATTGCCATAAGAACACCTCCATAAGGGTATTGGGAAGAAATACCAGTAACCAGTGTTACCCCTTGTAAAGGTAATAACTTAGCTTATCCCCCACCTACATGTTGTCACACTGTGTGTATACCTGTTACGGTGGAACAAAAAGGGAGAACAGCAAACATCAGCTGTTGCTTTTAGAATTTTAACATAACAATCTATAGCCCGTGTCCCTCTTGTTGAGCTCTGCATTAGCTTTGCCAGCTGCCTGTGGCCCCGTAGTGGGGAGGACAAAAATGGTTATAGACGGAGAGGGGCCTCCACCTTGCACTGAGAGGTAGAATATGTTTGAGTGTGGGATCAATTAATGTAGAAGGCCAAAGTACTTTAAAAAGAAGGGAATCAAGGGAGAGGTTTCAGAGGAAGACTGGACATTATGGGGGTACAAGAAACCCATATAAAAGGATGTGGAGTAATAGATTGTATGATGGGGAGTGAGAATGAAGTATGGGAAGGTATGGAAAGAGTGGTGTAGTGTGGAGCGATTGAGAAAAGGAAAGGAAGGGTGTGCACTAATGTTTTCAAGGATATGGAAAGGCATAGAGACACACGGGATCTTTTTTAACATTTTTGTTTTACCTTGGCCAGTGCCCTTTTAATATAGATTAAATGGATGGAAGTGGTTCAGGATAGTGTGGACAGTTGGGAAGGGGTAGGAATAGTGTAACATGCAAGGGTGTGTGTGTGTGTGTGTGTGTGTGTGTGTGAATATGAAAAGCAGAAAGGAACGACAAGATAAAAACGTTTTGTTATGATGTGCACGAGTGTCTGATGGAGATTGGAAGAGGGAATAGAATAGTGTTAATTGGAGGTGTGAATGGAAGGGTTGGAAGCAGTGAGGTAGTTGGTGTGGTGGAGAAGTGAGGCGTGGATGGAGTGAATGAAAATGGTGAATACCCATGCAGAAAGGGGCTGATTTTTTCAACCTAAAATGATCCACAGGTACACATGGAAGGAGAGAGATAAGTGGGCGAACAGAAGAGTATGATTGATTACATTACAGTAGTGGATGAGAAACTGGAGAAGGATGTGTTAGATGCAAAGGCAGTGAGAGGGATGTATGAAGGGTCATCACTATGTTTTAGCTAAGATTAAAAAGGTAGATGGGAGTGTGGCAAGAAAAATGACAAGGGAAAGGATGATAGGAGAGAGGTTAGAGAGGAGTATGAAAGGAAGGTACTGAAATAAGATAGGATGGCAGTTGAAGAGAGAAAGTGTTAGTGAGGTATTTAAGGTGCAATGAGCGCAGCAGCAGAAGTGGTTGTGTGTAGAGCTTAGGAATGAGTTGAAAGGGAAGTGCATGGTGGACAGATGCGATAAAGGAGACTATAGAAAGGAAGAGGAGAGCATATATTAAAATGCTGCAAAGGAATGTGGAAGGAGAGTATTAGGAAAGTGGATGAAGAGTTTGGTATAAAGCTGAGGGAGAAGTGTAATGAAAATAAGTTGTTTGGAAAAAAATTAAGAAAGTAAGAGGAGTTAAGGTTGTGAATGTGGGACTTAAAGGAGAGGATTCAGTGCATGTAAGAGGTAAAAAGGTGAAAGGAGTATGGAAGAATCACTTTGAACATTTAGTAAATGAGAAGACAGAATGGGAAGCAATAGTGTCGAACATGGGTGTGGAAATAGATAGAAAGCATGTGAATGTGCAGAAAGGAAGTAAAGAAACAATAGACAACCTTAAATGTGGTACGGTTGCAGGTGTGAATGGAATAACTGCAGAAATGTTAAAATACGGGGGAGAAACAGTGGTTGAATGGATGTTCATGACATGACCTTGCAATGGAGACAGAGAAAATTACCAGATGTTTGGAAGAAACCAATTATTGTGCCACTGCATAAAGGTAAAGGTTGTAAAGAT
Organism: Metacarcinus magister; assembly: GCA_029783475.1. Taxonomy (NCBI): domain Eukaryota; kingdom Metazoa; phylum Arthropoda; class Malacostraca; order Decapoda; family Cancridae; genus Metacarcinus; species Metacarcinus magister. The sequence continues at coordinate 996,231 of JAPQNM010000046.1, forward strand.
AGTTGTAATAATTATAGAG
>JAPQNM010000046.1:1003749-1113749 GCA_029783475.1 Metacarcinus magister
TTAGTATTGTATCTGTGTATAGTTTGTGATGCCCCGTTCCCTCCCAGAATGTCCCCCTTGGTAGAAGAGCCTCCACCACGTGGGTATTCTTGATAAAATAGTAGTTACCTTCAGGTAGACAATTCCATCATTGAATCCTCTGAACACAATATCACCTCCATCTTCTTGCACAGTTGGTCGAATACGTGTGTCTAGGAGTTCCTTGATCATAGCTACCGTCTCATCATCTTCATCCTCACACGTGGCTGAAAATCACTGCTTTTTAATGTCTACTTAAATCACTAAAATACTGTACATTTTATAAAGCATACCAGCCTCACTTTCTCTTAACAAGGAAAAGCATGTTGAATTTATATATTCATATACACCAATGAAGACAGACTGGAAGGTTAAAATGAGTGAAGATGAATGCCAGTATGAGCCATCATAAAGAAAATGAGAATTTCAATTGTAAACTACTGAAGAGACAAGGCAAGGAAAACAGGAGGGATTGCATTTTAATGTTAAGGGATAAAAAAAAAAAAACCTAAGATATTAGTTAACATCTCCTTTAAGGATGTATAATAACAATGTTAAGTGTAACATTAAATGGAGGGAGTGTGTGGCTAGGGAGAGGTGGAGGCTCTTCTGCCATGGCCAGCCACTTGGGGATGTTTCCAGAAGGAACAAGGTGTCAGATACTAAAGATACAAAGATAGAGCAGTAAATGGTTTTTACAACTTGAACGGTCTTGGAATCCTTTTGAAGATGACGTTGTTGTGTTCTCTCAGACACATTTACAGTTTCACTTGGAATTGACATTACTTCTTTTCTCAAAATGGTATCTGACCCCTTGTTGATGTTCCTTAGCCTTCCAGATCCTTGTTTCTTCTTTGGGAAGAAGTGTTGCAGCTAACTTTGTAAGCAAATGAATGGTCTGCATGCCTGTGTGTGCATGCTCAGATATTCACTATGATGTTAGAACCAGGGTTGGGTCCAAGTACAGGCGACTGTATTTAAGTACCTGGATATTTTCAAGTACAAGTACAGTCACTTTGCTATGTACTTAAGTCCAAGTCCAAGTACATGTCATTGTACTTAAGTTCAAGTACAATTACAAGTACAGTCACTTTGCTATGTACTTAAGTCCAAGTCCAAGTACACGTCATTGTACTTAAGTTCAAGTACAAGGTGAAGGAGTGGAGAGTGGAGCGTGACAGGAAATAAACATGTCTGGCCCTGTCTAGACGGTGTCTACTGTAGCATGTTACCAATTGAGAATTACTACATAATTATGCTCCTTTATCCTATATTACACTACAATATCATAACACTCAATGTACGTATTTACCCGATAGTATCATCACAAAGTTCGCTAGAATCTATATACAGTATATAACTTTTGATTAAATACAATGTACTTGTTTGTACTTGAATGCACTTGGTATTTTTAAAGTACTTTGGGTCTAAGTACAAGTACAAGTAACATTTTAAACTCCAAGTACAAGTACAAGTACATGAAAATATGTACTTAAGTTCAAGTACATGTACTTGGACCCAACCCTGATTAGAACCTGTTTCCACCAAGGCCTTCTCTTCACTATTAAGGTTGTAGGCGTCATTCTGATGAACTACTTTTAGTGGTGCCGCCTCAAGGCCGTGGGTTTGGTGTGGCGCCACTGGAATGTTCTGTTGCCACATATTAAACATAATTGAACTTAACTTTTGTGACAACAAATGGAAGACACAGGCAACTCCACCCAACCCGACAACTAAGTTCGATGGTACTATAGTGATGATGGCATAAAAGGCTTTAGTGTAGAAAAATGGGGAATATATGAGCTAAGAAAGATCTAGTAAGTAAGTATTTGGTAAGTGCCAGGACAGTAGATACTTTTAAGAAAAGGTTAGACATTTATGGATGAAGAAAACATTAGGTAAGTGTTAGGTGCACAGGAGCTGCCTTGTGTAGGTCAACTGGCCTGTTACAGCCTCATTATTTTCTTATGTTGTTATGTTCTAGTACATCCTATCCCTCTGCTTGCCTGGGCTGAACTGAGACTGTCTGTGGCTTGTATTTAGCAGCCAAGACATCACTAAGTGTTGATAGCCAGATGTAAGGTACACTAATCTGCTTGTTGCAATACTTGATAAACCAAACTAATATACATCAGGTTTATTTAGGGCTTCACCAACGAGTTTATTTGTCAGATAAAGGTGTTTATGCTTTGTTCTGTTGTGGTATAAATGAATACTTAATGTTGGTATTTGTTAGCTTCCAAATGTCTGACTGTAAGCATGGGTTCAGCTATTCAACAAATTAGCTTTTTACCATTGATTACATGTATCGAATAGCTTGAATTCAAATAGTGAAGCTCTCCTATCTGCCTAATTCTCACGCTTTTTGAGACCAATACTGTACTCTGAGGTGGAAAGTTGACTCCCAATAAGCTGACACAAAACACAATGGATCATGTTCTGCAAGATCTACAAACCAAAGTACTTAATGAACAACATGTATATAATCGTGTTGCTTGGCTAGCAATCATAAGTTGACAAACATTGACCCAAGTACTGCTATTTTCATGCTGACTGTTCTTCTGAACTTGCTAACTACATGCCTCCCCCCCCTCCCGCAGCCTTGCTGCACAAGACTTTCTACTTCTTCTCATCCCTATTCTGTCCATCTTCCTAATGCAAGAGTTAACCAGTATCTTCACTCTTTCATCCCTTATACTGGTAAACTCTGGAACTCTCTTTCTTTGTCTGTTTTTCCACCTGCCTATGACTTGAACTCTTTCAAAAGAGGAGTGTCAAGACACCTCTAATGTTAACTGGACCTCCAACCCTTGTTTCTATTCTCCTAGTGTCCTCTTTACAGTGTTTAGCGACAAGTGGGATTTTTTAAAAACCTATTTTTGTCATCTCTTAGCCAGAACCCTTTTAATTAATTAATTAATAATAATAATAATAATAAAAAAAAAAATAAAAAAAACCCCACGAAGCCTGCCTTACTAGGTGATGATAATAATAAATGAGAATATGTAATGATGTTTGAGCAAAACAACCACGGGAAAGCTTGGTGCTTGTGCACTAACAACTACCTACTTTTTTTTATAACTATTGAATCAACTAACAAATATATATTTAGTTTATATAGTGTAGCACCAAACCTACCATGTTCATTGTCTGCCTGACCATCGGCATGAATTACTGGCAGACCAGAGGCAAAAAAGTCCATTATTATGGCAAAAGCTTCAGGTTTGATAGTTCGCCATTCTGCTTCTTCTTCTTCCTGAAAAATTATAGTAAGATGATTAATTAATATTATTAAGTCAATAGAATAAAGTCAGAACATAAATCAATTCATATTGAAAAACATGATAGCAAAATAAAAGATGCCATACGAGTACAATTTTTACATGCACTGATTAGATGCATTTCAAGATTGCGTTGTAAACACATCTCACTTTTTGTAATATGTCTTAATGTTTATGGTTATGGCTACATAACTTCAAATTCAGGAAAGATTTAAGTAAAATAGTGTTCACTAATAGGGTAGTAGAGGAGTGGAACAAACTCAGCAAGCATGTGGTAAGGGCCGGGATAGTAGATACTTTTAAGAAAAGGATGAAAAAAACATTAGGTAAGTGTTAGGTGCACAGGAGTTGCCTTGTGTAGGTCAACTGGCCTTTTGCAGCTTCCTTATTTTCTTATGTTACTATGTGATGCAGATCTCATACTTACCTTAGCTGTAGTGGGCAACATTTGAGATCAAGGCATCTTATTATGTACAGGGCCGGCTTTAAGCCTATTTGACCAATTTAATCAAATTGGGCCCCGCCCCACCAAGGGGGCCCCACACACACGTGTGTTAGTTTTAAACTGTATACAATATTGGTACTTAACAATGCCCGTAACAGTCGCATCGGATGAGAGAAGTTTTTCTAAACTAAAACTGATTAAAACATATGGTCAACAATTTCACAAGAGACTAAACAATTTGGCGATGCTATCTATAAAAAGTGACATTACCAAAACCCTTGACTTTATTTTGCAAATAAAAAAGCCAGAAAAGTCTGCTTCTAAAAGGTCCGTGCATAAACAATTTGTCTGTAATTGTCATAACTTGTAATAAAAAATCTAAACTTATATATTGTTTTAAAATTTTTAGTATATCAAGTAATTAATGCTTTCTGGCTAAGGCGGGCATACTACACGAAATTTAAAACATCAATCTTCGACTTTTATAGAGTAGAGGGCCCCATTATCAATTTTCTAATTGGGCCCCGCAATTCCTAGCACCGGCCCTGATTATGTATTTATAACTACTTTGCCTGATTACTGAGATGAATGAACAGGTGATTTAAACACACTATTATTTAAATGACAATATTAGTCATTAGTCTTACTATTGGAATCAATCAATCAATCATTGTAGACATACTCCAAGGGGCGCGTCACCAGCCCCAGCAATCACCCCGCACAAGTCTACATGCAGCCCCCTTAAGCCCCCTTCTCATACCAAGTAACTCCCAGCAGGAAGCATTGACTTGCCCCAGCCATGAACTTTGTGGGCGCCCCCTTGGCCTCCTCCACTCCGGGTTATCTCTTTCAGAAACAACCCGAGAAGCAGGATCAGCTTCTGGGTAACGTGCCACAGTGTCATATGTCCATATAGCCACACAGTAAGACAGTGTTGATGTCTCACAGCCACACAGTAAGACAGTGTTGATGTCTCACAGCCACACAGTAAGACAGTGTTGATGTCTCACAGCCACACAGTAAGACAGTGTTGATGTCTCATAGCCACACAGTAAGACAGTGTTGATGTCTCACAGCCACATAGTAAGACAGTGTTGATGTCTCACAGCCACACAGTAAGACAGTGTTGATGTCTCACAGCCACACAGTAAGACAGTGTTGATGTCTCATAGCCACACAGTAAGACAGTGTTGATGTCTCATAGCCACACAGTAAGACAGTGTTGATGTCTCACAGCCACACAGTAAGACAGTGTTGATGTCTCACAGCCACACAGTAAGACAGTGTTGATGTCTCACAGCCACACAGTAAGACAGTGTTGATGTCTCATAGCCACACAGTAAGACAGTGTTGATGTCTCATAGCCACACAGTAAGACAGTGTTGATGTCTCACAGCCACACAGTAAGACAGTGTTGATGTCTCATAGCCACACAGTAAGACAGTGTTGATGTCTCACAGCCACACAGTAAGACAGTGTTGATCAAACTGTAAAAATATAGCACCAACCTTTGTAATGGTAATAAATTCTGCGGCCAGGAACACTCCTCGAACTCCTTCAATCCGGAAAAGTAACTTAGCTAAAGGGGACCGCTGAGCTGCATTGAGGTTAGGGAAGTCAGCTGTCCCCGTTTCAAGTATCTGGAGAGAAGAAAAAAAAGCCTCAAAAGAATGAAGTAATATACCTTGAACTGTCATGCTCATTAAAAGAAAAAAGCTACCTGATATAATGCTTGAAATATCACGTTATATGAAGTCATTTATTGCAAGAACATTAAAGGTATCTATCTTCATATTATGTATCTATTAACCTACATCAATTAGTTTCCCTTTATAACTTTGTGTAAGGGTTGGCCATCCAGAAGTCTTCACTCAAACTCAAGGCCATTTGTTACCAATCATTATGTAAAGGTGTCATCCTGCAAACCTTAAACACTGAAACAACACTGAAATATTTGATCATTGCTTAATTGTTTCAGCCAAAGTGTCAGCCTAGAACCAGTAACCTCCACCCCAAGGCTTACAAAAACCTAACCATCGAGGTATAACACGCTGGGTGAGTTTTTTGTGGGGAAAAAATGCGTCTTGTATGGCGGGAAATACAGTAGATAGATAGATATAAATTCCTTACTTTATTAATTGTAACTTGGGAGTTCTAAGACACAAAGAATTTCATTTTATGTATATTACAATTTGATAATAAAGTTATCTTATCCTATCTTATCTTATCTAACTTTAAGCAACTCCATGTGAGGACCAAATGACATCCGCATCAGTAACTATTGGCTGTTAAGGCAAATACACTGATCTATATCTATCTATATATACCAGGCTGTTATCCCCTACAGAAGGGTAGCCAAGACAAGGCACACTTACACACACACTCCCACTTAGCTCCAAGGCCCCATAGGAGAAGAGAAGTACACCCACCCAAACACTGCACGTCAGGACATTCACACAATGGGGACGAGGGTGAGGGTCATATCCACAATGGTGTCCTAAGGTTTACCCTTGACACTTCATATTCAACAGACTATATTAGAATTATTAGTAGAATAGGGTCTAATAGTATTTAAGTTGCTTGTACTGGGGATGACTATGTGTGATACAGGTGAATGGAGAGTAGGATATGTAAATAGATAGACAAATATAATCTGAAAATTATATAAAACTCTCATAGTGAATCATACATTTTTTTTATCTTACAAGAACAATGAAAATTGTCGTCCATAAAGGTGGTAGGGTAAGGATGAATGCCTCCACTGTTATACTTAAAGGATCAGCCAGGACTCTATGAACACTAGTAGGACAGGTGCACTGCATTGGTTTGGTCATGTAAAGAGATGAGAGAATGACTGTGTGAAGCATTTTAAACATTTTGAATTAGAAGGCAGAATGTGAGAAGGTAGAGCAAGTAAGTTTACACTTGGTATGTGGTTACATGAGGTGTCATTAGGTGAACAAGGGTGACTCATGTCAACATAAAACCTGCCTTTCAAAACAATGATGATAAGGATCAACACTTCAACCTCAATCGTTAGGCACAAAAAGCTCAGCAATAGAAGATATTAATTTTCAATTTGTTACAACTATAAGTTCCAAAACATTAAATGTTAGGACATCCCTACCATGCTTAGTCCATCTATCTATACCTCCGACACCTCATCCATCTCCAAGGATTTCCCTCAAGGAAGCAAAAGTGTCCGTCTTTTGTTGTTGTGGTACTGGTTGTGTGTATGGTGAAGGGCAAGTGCTACCTGTCATCTATGTTCCTCCACATTACTGGTGACTTCACTCTTATATTCTCTCCTTCACCATCACTCATTCTCATTCATTGTCATCACATGTCCAAACCACCGGAGTGTTCCATACTTTGTCCATTCCACCACTCCACACTCTACTCCCTTTGGTGTTGCATCCATACCAGGTTCTCATACACATAGTTACTTCTCTTCACCCCATCTTAACACTCCACACACTCCCCTTACACACCTCATTTCCACTCCACCCATTCCTGACTGCATTCAAAGTTCATGTTTATGATGCCTATATGAGTAGGGAGGATACTACTACTTCTAATACGTACAGTGGTACCACTCTTAGCTTCCATACTTACATTCCTGTCATCCCTATCACCTGTTTTCATCTCACTGCTCACTCCCTTACCTCCTCTTCCATGACATTCTTACACATAGTTGATGCCAAGTACTTAAACTGTCACTTCCTTCATTTACATTCATTCACATTCATTCCTTCTAACATGATCCTGGTCAACTAAAACAACAATATGAATGAATATCAACCAAATTAAACAGGAACTACCACGTGTAGGCCTCCGGGCCTTTTGTAGCTTCCTTATATTCTTATGTTAAATTGTAAAAATTAATATTACCAGTTTGAAAACTTTTCTGAACATTATACAAGAAAGACCTCACCTGGACACCTGGTACAAACTTCAGAGAATTAGGGTTGGGCGTTTCTTGCACCTTTATGAACATGCAGCGTGCCGGGACAACAGGGGAATGTTTCTTCATAGACAGCAACATTTCCCTTGACAAACACTGCCTCCTTGATGCACTAACACTCTTACACCCATGGTAGCTTCTGCTACAAACAGATGCACATCTGAAAAAGATACATAATAAAGGTTAACATGCCTTGAAAAAAGCCCAGTAATTATTATGAAAGGTAAAGATGCAGTAGATGCGTTGACAGGTGACTTGCCTCGACAATACCCCTGCCTTCATCCTTAAATCCTGTGTCCCCATCCTTCAGACCATCTACTATACCCAATCCCTCTCATCCATATCATTACCTCCCGACTGGCTTTGGACTTTGGAGGTTGAATTTGCAGTGCATTATAAAGATAAGGAGATATCGAATGGGTCGTCTTATGAATCTTTAGCTATCACACTAACACACACGCATACAAACACACCTACTTCCCATGAACAATACAGGACTGGAATAGGCTCCCCCAACACATTTGAGACTCCAAAACAATACTCATTCATAAAACAAATTCACACACACCTGTCACCACAACATAACACCCTTACACTAACAATTATACTTGATTCACTCCCCTCCCTACACACCCGGTGCTCCCCTTGACCCCTTCCCCCCACCCTAACTCCATATATATGCACCACAACTGGCGTCCGACTCATTATTAATCAGAATCAGAAGATGGACCACAGGTGTAGTGCATGTGACAGACAGACATACAAACCGTGGAAGCAGGTGAACCTAAACTCAAAGATCGAGGAATGTTCTACCATAGTTAAGTAATGTCACTCGATCAGTGTTTGTTTAGTTTGTATTACTTATACAACCAACTCATTTGACTTGCCTAAATGTGAGGTGGCGAAGATAGTTGAGCCTGCGGACAGAAGTGTGGGCAACGAGAGCCATGTTGAGTTCAGTGAAGGTGGAAGGGACTAGGGGGGAGGGAGGGCGAACAGGACTTGTTGACAACACTTGATCTTGATCTTGATGTCACAGGTGACTTGAAATTTCCTCCAAGTCGGGCCTTTATATCGGCAGCTCCTGTGAGGGGAATAAGGGGGGAAAAAAAAGAGGAAAATACACAGAAAAAAAGAAACTAAATAAATCAAAGATGCATACTCTAATTACATGCCCTAATCTCTCAATCTCGCATACCACATTTTCTCCAGGAACTCTTTCACCGCGTCAATCATCCGTTCACTCGTCTCCTCACACAGTCCTAGCAACAACGCCATCCATTCCCTTCCAGTTCTTTCAGTCACCTCATTCATTTCACGTCCCATTTCTGCCAGAATCACACGCATCATTTCCATTCTGTCACGGTCATACTTCTCGCATTCTAGTACTACATGCTCTACCGTCTCATCCTCTCCCATATCACACATCTGGCACACTTTGCTGCGGGACTCTGACCATCTGTAGTTCCTTGCATTCACATCCATACACTGTGCCCTAGCTCGGAAGAGAAGATCACCACCCAGGCTTCCATCATACCACCTTACATACATTGGGGCCTCTTTCTCTCTGTACCATTCCAAAGTCTTCTTTCGTTCCATCTCAGTCTTCCACTTACTTAGTCCCACACTTTTCACTGTTTTGTCTATCTCGCTTTTCCACCTTTTCACATCCCACTCTAACCCTTCTCTACTTCTGTTCATCACCTTCCATTCATACAACCATTCTCTCCCTTCACAAAATTTATGCACCCCCCTAACGAGCATGCCACTCCTGTCTACCATGTTCAGACATTTCTTCTCCCATTTACTCCTCCTTACATTCCACAAATACACCTTCCGTGCAATTCTTGTATTCTCCATTCGTTCCAGCCTAACTTTATATCTCAAAGTTGCCTTTATCTGTCTCTCCCTGAACGTACTCCATCCCATGTCACCTCTCAAAGCTTCTACAGCTGCATACCTTGGTGCATTCAGTGCCATTCTTGCTACTCTATTCTGCCCTACTTCCAACTTGTCTATCTCCTTTTCACTCCATGCAATCACTTCCATACTATACATTACACTCGGAACAGCCACACTCTTCCATATCTCTCGCAACACGTCATATTTACTCGCTCTCATTCTTGCTGCACTCCCTAGTCTGCCAACCCACTGATTCACCATACTAATCTTTTCATTCTTAGCCTTCTCACATCCATTTGGGCTCATCCATATCCCTAGATACTTGTACTTACATACTTGCTCCAACTCTTTCACTCCAAGTCTCCATGTAACATCCCTCTCATCTTCTGATCTATTCACTATCATTACCTTACTTTTTTCACAACTAAAATTCACTCCAAAATCTCTTCCATACTCATCTACCACATCTAATAAGCTTTGTAGCTCCTCTGCAGACTCACTCATTAAGACTACATCATCTGCATATAACAACATGCATACCTTGTCCCTCCCGACACTCACTCCTGCATTCATTCTTCTCAACCTGACTGCTAGTTCTTCTGTGTACATACTAAACAAGATTGGTGACAGAATACATCCTTGCCTGACTCCTTTCTCACTCTTCACCCATTCTGTCTCTATATTCCCTAGTTTGTATCTAGCTTTGGTCCCAACATACACACTCATGACAATTTTGACTATTTTTTCACTTAGCCCAACCTTTTCTGAAACTCTGCAAAGCATTTCTCTATTTACCCTGTCGTAAGCTTTCTCTATATCTAGAAATCCTAAATACAGCTTGCCTCCCTCATTCTTTTTTCTTGCAATCATTTCATTCACGACAAATACATTATCTTCTGCTCTTCTGTCCACTCTGAAACCATTTTGCTCTTCACCCAGTACTCTTACTCTCTCAATCCATTTACACAATCTGTCATTCAACATAGCACAGAAGACTTTGCCTACTGTGTTCACAAGGGCAATTGGCCTATAATTCTTCAACTCATTCTTACTCTTGTATCCTCCCTTATGAATTAGTGTCACTCTACATTCATTCCACTTTCTCGGCACCTTCTCTTCTTCCCACACTTCGTTAAATAGCTCAGTCATTCTATCAATCATAACCTCACCACCATTCTTATAAAATTCATATGGGATATCATCTGGTCCTGCTGCCTTACCATTCCTCTGTCTTTTCACACATTTTTCAACCTCTTCCCTGCTGATCCTTTCATTCAACTCATTCGAATCCTTTCCTTCCAGTGTCAAGCACCCTTCTCTCACTTCCAATACCTCACCTACACCTATGTTTTCCCAAAACTCTTTTATTAACTCCCTGATTTCATTCTTATCTGTAATACATTTGCCATTCACTTTCAAGCTTTCGACATTTTCACTGTCTGACATGCTTTCCCCTCTCATGAATCTGTACCACTCACGCCCTCCTTCCATTCCCTTCTCCCTCAAGGCTTGAATAGCATTCCTTTCACACTGCACTTTCGCATCTCTTATCTTTCGCTTCGTCAATCGTTGCTGCTTCATATACATCATCCATACATTCTGGTATTCACCCTCAGCCTCTTCACTATCATGTCTCCTTTTCTTTAACACCCTACACTGTTTGTTTAACCTCTTACGTTCCCTTCTCGCATCCCTAATATCATCATTCCACCATGGCTTGTTCATTCTCTTTCTTCCAGTCATTCTTACAAACCCTATCTTACTAGCCCCAGCACTTCTCACATTTCCAGTCAATCTCTCATTCAGTTCATCTACACTCTCTGAGCTCCCCGTGCCCCACATTTTTTCACTCAGGCATACTTGAAAATTCTCCCAGTTAGCGTCCCTCAGCCTCCATTTCTTCTTCTGCACCTTCCTTTTCTTTTCATTCTTACCTCCCACCATACATTCCACCATAAGCATGTTGTGATCTGATACAATATCAATCATCCCGTCTTCATCTATCCACATCCGATTAACACTTTCACGCATCTTTCCATTCACTAACACAAAATCGATCGCAGACTCCTGATTCCTTGCATTCCAAGTCACACGTCCCTCTGCTAACGTCTCATTTAGATTTTCTAGATTCATCTCATCCATGAACTCTGCAAGCATCTCACCATTCCGATTCACTGGCTCACCAAGCATACCTAAATGTGCATTCATATCCCCCATCACCATCACTCTTTCTTCAACATGTTCTCTTACAATCTTCTTTATAATCTTATACTTCATGCTGTTCTCCCTTCTTGCTCTTTCACCCTCAACTGTCATGTACACCACAATCATTATCATTCTTTCACTTCTACCCTGCTGATCGATGTGTTCTACTCTTACAGCTAACACATCCTCACTCATGGCACTGTTTCCTACATCTATCTCATCAACCTTAAAATCCCTTTCTTTCCTGTGAAGGAAGGCTACGCCTCCTCCCAGTGTTTCCTGTTTTTTACGTCCCTTTCCAATCATTACATACTCACTACTGTCCATTCTTAATTCATCCCTCAAGCGTGTTTCAGTCACTCCAACCACATCCAATTTCCATTCATTCAACTCCTTGCATGCATCCTCAAACTTTCCGATGCCCCATCCTCTCACATTCACACATCCAACCTTCATACAGTTCATCGCTTGGTGGGTGTCTTCTCTTCTTCCTTTACCATTCATTCTATACTGTTGAGGCTGCCGGTCCATCTCCTGTTCCAATCGCGTCTCAGTCACACCTAACCTAACCTCTGGTTTTCCGGCCTTCCATTCTCTCGTACTCACGCATCCATACCATACTGCACTCTCATTCTCATTGCTCTGTCACTCACTCACTGCCTCCCATGTAGCCTGCCTAGTTCATCATTTCACATCAATCATCCTTGTACTCGTCTCCCCACACAGTCCCAGCAAGTAGCAACATAAGAACACAAGAACATAAGAAATGAGGAGACTGCAAAAGGCCAGTTGATAACCTATACACGAGACGGTTCCTTGTCCCCCACCCTTGGAATAATCCAATATTTAGCCATCCCACCTGTCATCCCTATCCATACTCTGATCCGACCGTCTTTTAAAGCTACCTATTGACTCAGCACTTACTACGTGTCTACCCAGCCTATTCCAATCGTTCACCACTCTGTTAGTGAACCAATATCTACCTTTGTCTGTCCTGAATCTAAGTTTTTCTAGCTTGTACCCATTTCCACGTGTCCTATCCTGACTACTAATTTCTAGAACTTGATCAATGTTTCCCTTATTAATTCCTTTTATCCATTTGAAAACCTCAATCATATCCCCTCTTACCCTCCTTCTCTCTAGGGAGTGGAGATTAAGACGTTTTAACTTATCTTTGTAGGGTAAATTTCTCAGCCCCTGAATCATCTTGGTCATTCTTCTTTGAACTGCCTCCAAGGGGACTAAAACTGAGCTGCATAATCTAGGTGGGCTAAATACAACCTCAGAATGACCTCAGAACTCCTATTTGTCACACACCTACTAATAAATCCCAGTATTTTGTTGGCCCTATTTCTAGCTATAATAGCTACACTGTTCCCTGGGGAGCAAGTCACTGCTTACTTAAGCTCCCAACCCCTTCACACTATATGACCTTCCTAAGGTAGTGTCATTTAATGTGTAGTGTACAGGCCTATTACCTTTACCTACGCTCATAATACTACACTTGTTAACATTAAACTGCATCTGCCATTTCTCTGACCACTCGTACAGCCTATGTAAGTCATCCTGCAGCATCCTAACATCATCTAAATTCTTTACCAAAACCATCCATTCCCTTCCAGTTCTTTCAATCACTTTATTCATCTCGCGTCAATCATCCTTTTTTTTCATACTAATGGCATTACATGGGATATTTTGAGAGCTAAAGGTGACATCCTTGAATGTCACCTATCCCAAAGCTCAACCCAAGCTTTGGAAGATATAAATCCCAGGATAATACAAGAAAGTCCGTAGACTTATTTCCGTTGTGGTCTTGAATACACACACACGCAGGATAGGATAGGATTTCCACCTGCTGGGATTGCAAGGTCACAAACCCTCGGCTTACATCCGTACCTATTGTACTGCTAGGTGAGCAGGAGTTGCAGCGTTTAAGAAGAAATCCATCTTGTCTTCACCCGACCTGAGATACTCGTTTCGCCACACAGTCCCATCAACAACACCAACCATTCCCTTCCAGTTCTTTCAATCACTTTATTTATTTCATGTTGTGTGTGTGTGTGTTTGTGTGTGTATTTGTGTGTGTGTTTGTGTGTGTGTATTTACCTAGTTGTGGTTTACGGGAGGGGAGTAATCTCATGACCCGTCTCTACATCTTGCTTTGTCCAGCTTAGCTTTGAAACTATGCACACTGACGGCATTAACAATTTCCTCATTCAAAGCATTCCAGGTGTCCACAACTCTGTGAGGGAAACTATACTTCTTAATATCCCTTACACACTGCTCCTTCTTCAACTTCTTTCCATGTCCCCTTGTAGTTCTCGTTTCCAAGTTCAACAAGTCGCCATCCACTTCATCCATTCCATTCACCATTTTATAAACACTTATCAAATCTCCCCTTTCTCTTCTACTTTCAAGCTTTGGAAGCTCCAGTATCCTCAATCTTTCCTCATATGTTAAATCCCTCAGTTCCGGCACCATCTTGGTGGCCGCTCTTTGGACCCTCTCCAATTTTCTAATATTCTTCTTCGTGTGAGGAGACCACACTATCGCTGCATACTCCAGTCTTGGTCTTATCATGGAACTGATCAGCTTTTTCATCATGTCAGCATCCAAATACGAAAATGCCATTTTGATTCTCCTCAACAGATTTGTTACTTCTCCCGTAATTTTATTTATGTGCCTGTCTGGAATCAAGCCCTCCATAATTGTCACACCTAGATCTACTTCCTCCTTAGACTTCTCCAGACCAACTCTATCCATTTTGTAATCACAGTGCACTCTCTTTTTACTTCTCCCAAATTCCATGACCTTACACTTATTCAAATTGAACTCCATTTGCCATGTTTTACTCCATCCATCAATTTTATCAAGGTCCTCTTGCAATTTCATACAATCCTGTACATTCTCCACTTTCCTCATTAACTTTGCATCATCAGCAAACAAATTAATGTAACTGTTGATACCATCAGCCAAGTCGTTTATGTAAATTCCAAACATTACAGGTCCCAGCACTGACCCCTGAGGTACTCCACTAGTGACCTTTAGCCACGAAGAACCTTTATTCCTAATCACCGTTCTCATTTCCCTCTCACTAAGGTAGTCCCTCATCCATTCCAGTAACCGTCCTTCAACTCCTCCACAGTTTTTTATCTTCCACAGTAGCCTCCGGTGTGGCACCTTGTCAAACGCTTTCTTCAAGTCCAGGTAGACACTATCCACCCAACCATCTCTCTCTTGCACAATATCTATGACTTTTGGATAAAACGATAGCAAATTTGAGGAGCATGACCTTCCTCTTCTGAATCCAAACTGACAATTTGTCAACACTTTCTTTTCCTCCAGGTACTCCATCCAAGCATCCTTTACAATCTTCTCACACAGCTTACTCACTACACTCGTCAATGATACCGGTCTGTAATTCAGTGGATTCTCTCTGCTTCCTCCTTTATATATCGGTACAATATTGGCTCTTTTCCAGTCCTTCGGTACCCTCCCTTGCAACAGTGATAACTTTAGCAGGTTATAAATCTTGTCCACCAACTGCTTCCTACATTCCTTCAATATCCAATTTGAAACTCCATCAGGACCAGGTGCCTTATTTCCATCCAAATTCTCCATCAATTTCATAACATCCTCCTGACGTACTTCCACTCCCATTAACTTTTTTCCATCCAGGTCATTATCTTCCATTTCAAAGTCCCCTTCTTCAGTAAAAACTGTTTGAAATCTCTCGTTCATCACCTCTGCCATTTCTTGCTCCTCATCATATAATTTTCCGTCAACCTTCAGCCCAGATATACCTTCTCTTTTCTTCATTTTCCCATTTATATGTTTATAAAACAATTTTGTGTTACTCTTACATTTGTCTACTATATCCTTCTCATAGTTCCTTTTTTCATCCCTCATTATCATCACACACTCGTTTCTGGCATCAATATAATCTTTCCATCCACTTTCCGTTCTCCTTTTCTTCCATCTATTCCATGCACTTATCTTGCTCTTTCTAGCCCTTTCACATCTAGTATTGTACCACTCCTTTCCCTTTTTACAATATGTTCTCCCCTTTGGAACGTACATTTCCACTGCAACATTATATATCTTAATAAATTCATTCCACTTGTCCTGTATGTCCTCTGCGTTCTCAAAACTCTGCCAGTTTACCTTTTCGAAGTATCTCCCCATTTCTTCAAAATTTGCTTTATTGTATCTATATCTTTCCACTTTGTACTCCTCCTCTATCACCGACATTTCCGTACTTAAACTTATCTCAATTAACACATGGTCACTCTTTCCCAAAGGACACTCGTATTTTATTCCTTCTATGCTCTCTTCATCACTTGTAAACAACAAGTCCAGTCTGGATGGTTTGTCTCTTCCACTAAATCTGGTTTCACAGTCAATCCATTGAGTCATTAGATTTTCCACGGCCCAGTTCATCAATTTTTCGCTCCATGAATTTTCTCCTCCTTGAAAAGTCTTTTCCTCCCAGTTAATTTCTTTGCAATTAAAGTCTCCCACTATAAGCACGTCCTTTTCTTGTGATACTATCCTTTCCATCTCTTTTGTTGTATCCTCCAACATAGTCTCATGCTCACTTCTCGTCCATGCATTTGTAAGAGGCGGCACATAAACTCCTACATATGTCGTTGACTTTCCCCATCTATTCCTCACCACAACTTGAATAATCTCGGACTTGTTCTTGCTTAATTCCACCTTGTCCACTCTTACACTTTTCTTAGTCAAGATCATGACTCCACCTCCTCCCTTACCACATCTATTTTTCAACCATACATCATAATTTCCATTCCCAATCTCTGGTGATCCCCACTCATCCTTCCACTTTGTTTCACATAACACTAACATATCAGGTTTTACTCTCTCCAAGAACTCGCCGATTTCCAGCCTTGACGACATCAATCCATTTACATTAGTGTACCAAATTTTCCTTACCTCCTGATAAACTTCTTTTTCAACCTTAGGTCTCTGACCCTCCAGTAGAACTGTGCCTTTTCTTCTTCCGTCCTCTCGTCGTTTTTTTGCTTAGCCTCTGCAACCAATTCCTTCGCTCTTGCTCTCTCCTCTTCGTCCAAATCCCTGTTTATCCATACATTCTTACATTCATCATTTCCAGCCAATTTCCATGTTCCATTTAAGATTTCCTCTGCTCGAACCTGAGTTGCAAATTTTATCTTTAGCGGTCTATCTTTCTGTTCCACATATTTCCCAATCCTGTGAAACTCTTCTACAGAATTCATTACATGACTCTCCTCTTCTACAACTGTTGTCAATATCTTCTTGATTTTTTCCCTTTCCTTTTCTTCTCTCTCAGACTTATTAACTATTTTTTCTTCCTTTACCCCGAAGATCACTACGCACTTAACCTAGTCCACAGTATCTCTTACCAACTTCTTCTTTTCTTTGATTACACTAACTATCTTATCCTTAATATCTTGCTTTTCCTTTTGCTGCTGTTCCATTATCTTCTTTAAGGACTGCTCAGTTCCTTCACTTTGTTTCAGCCATGCCTCCTGTCTCTCTTCAACTCCTCTAACTGTCTTCTGCACCTCTTCATTAGTCTTCCTTACTTCCATCATGTCAGTTTTAAGTTGCCTTTTCAAATTATCATTTTCCTCTTTCAACTCGTCTTTTTCTTCATTCACTGCCTTCAGTTCCTCCCTCAGTTTGTTTACTTCTTTAAACCATTCCCCTCGATCCATCTCAAGTGCCTCCACTTTAGTACACAACTTTTCAATCACTTCCTCAATCCTCTTCATATTTATCAAACCAAGTTTATAGTTTAATTCCTCTCCTTCGTTCACATCTTTCTTCTTAAATCCTTCAAACATTGGTGACCCTGGAGTCCCTGGAAGGGCCCCCCCTCTGTCAGCCATTTGAATAAATACTGGACCTACATCAGTTATTCAGTTTATATGAGAGAGAGAGAGAGAGAGAGAGAGAGAGAGAGAGAGAGAGAGAGAGAGAGAGAGAGAGAGAGAGAGAGAGGAGAGAGAGAGAGAGAGAGAGAGAGAGAGAGAGAGAGAGAGAGAGAGAGAGAGAGAGAGAGAGACGAGAGAGAGAGAGAGAGAGAGAGAGAGAGAGAGAGAGAGAGAGAGAGAGAGAGGAGAGAGAGAGAGAGAGAGAGAGAGAGAGAGAGAGAGAGAGAGAGAGAGAGAGAGAGAGAGAGAGAGAGAGAGAGAGAGAGAGAGAGAGAGAGAGAGAGAGAGAGAGAGAGAGAGAGAGAGAGAGAGAGAGAGAGAGAGAGAGAGAGAGAGAGAGAGAGAGAGAGAGAGAGAGAGAGGAGAGAGAGAGAGAGAGAGAGAGAGAGAGAGAGAGAGAGAGAGGAGAGAGAGAGAGAGAGAGAGAGAGAGAGAGAGAGAGAGAGAGAGAGAGAGAGAGAGAGAGAGAGAGAGGAGAGAGAGAGACGAGAGAGAGAGAGAGAGAGAGAGAGAGAGAGAGAGAGAGAGAGAGAGAGAGAGAGAGAGGAGAGAGAGAGAGAGAGAGAGAGAGAGAGAGAGAGAGAGAGAGAGAGAGAGAGAGACGAGAGAGAGAGAGAGAGAGAGAGAGAGAGAGAGAGAGAGAGAGAGAGAGAGAGAGAGAGAGAGAGAGAGAGAGAGAGAGAGAGAGAGAGAGAGAGAGAGAGAGAGAGAGAGAGAGAGAGAGAGAGAGAGAGGGCTTTGTGTTTAGAGTAAAAACTAAAAAGTGAGAATGTGTGATGGAGTTGAATTGATTGTTAGGTGTGGTTATAAATGCAACAAGGTCCAGGAGTCGTGGTGAAAATTAAATACCTACTCGTAAATAAATACTGCAGGATTGATATGGTTTTGCCACAGTGAAAAAAAAGCCGAGAGTGCATGGATTTGGTGAAGTGGAAATAATATGGCAGAAGAGCTTCAGTGAAATAATTCATGTCTGAAGAAAAAGGTAAAAGGTTGAAGGAAAGAGCAAATAATAAATGAAGAGATGAAGTTTAAAAAGAATAATGATAAGGTACTAAGTGACACAAGGCTTATAATTTGTGTATGTGTAAGGTGCGTGTGTGGGATAGAGTAAGCAGGTGTAGTGATTCCAAGATAGTCCACTAAACTATACATGCACTCACCAATATTGGGAGGATACCTTTAAATAAACGAATCAATATATACATCAATGAACAAATGAATAAACAAAAAATAATAGATATAAAAATAATAGTGAAGTCAATGTTTTTTAGATACAGTATATGAATGATTCTCCCATTTTATTTTCATACTGAATTGCCAAAAAGTTGTTACGTAGAGCATTTCCTATTGGTTATTATTGTAATTGAATAAAATGTTGCAATAAAGTGATGCCAAAACTGCACGTGACACCCAAGCAGCTCAACAAAGTTATATTGATCACATCGAGTAAATATCTGCAAACCTATAAATTAGAATATTTTGTTGAAGGAAACGTACTGCCACTTTATCCTTTCACTGTTTTGAAATGTTGCGGAGTAAAAAGTAATAATATAAAACCTTAGAGGAAGGGTTGTGGTCGTACAGCAAGATTTAGTGTCACTTTTCCTTACACTGTCAACGAGATTAGTGAGTGGCATCTCTCTGATCTGCACACATACTGCATTTGTCCCATTACAGATAGTTTAGTTTAGTAGCATAAGTGTGGGGCGATAGCAGCTAAAAGTGGCATTCCTTTCCACTGAGGGACAGGTGTTCTAGCTGCGTGTATGTGCATCTCAATGCTGACTAACTGTTGCTGCTGTTAAGGCATCCTTTCCTATGGCGTGATCAGCTTCAATTACCTTCATCAATTATATCTATATTGCAAAAAAACAAATATATACTTCATTTTTAATTTACTGAAGGAAAATAGATGATAAAACCTCTAGGTTTGATTGGTGTTGATAGTCAGGCAAGGGCAATGCATCCTTGCAAAAACATGTCTCTTGTTCACATGACACTAAGCAGAGGAGAAAGAAAGGCTGCATATGCACAGTCTTCTCTGTGGTTACACTCGAGCAAGCTTGGAGACTTGGCTGTTATACGCTACAAATGATGGGAAACTCGTCATCCACCTTGTGCTACAACTTATAGAGTTGTGGTGTTGTGTATAGTACTTAGATCATTCTTACTGTTATATATACATTGGATTGAGAAATGATTAATGTCTTTTAATACAGACAGATATAAAGTTATGCATTTGACTACAAAAATATAAATTCTAAATACAAAATGCTTGATTAGGAGCTCAATAAGGTTACACAAGAAGAAGACTTTCGTGTAATCATTAGTTGTAATATCAAAATGAGTGACGAGTGCACAGCTGCAAGTAAGAAAGTGAATATGATACTAGGAGTAATTTCAAGGAATTTTGATTACACATAGCCAGAAGTAATAAAAAAGATTTTATGCAGCATATGTGGGGCCACACCAAGAATACGCAATTCAATACTGGTCATCAAACTACATTAAAGGACATTTTCAAATGTTCTAGTGAAAGAATGCATCATGAATGAGTAGGAAACAAACATAGCCAGTGACATCTAAATAAACACTTACTAATAATGACAAGCAGTAATGAACCTATTGAAACTAACTCTGACCACCGCAATGCAAACCAACACCTTTATGTGGTAATATTATGTGATAACCAAACACGGCTATTCGGGTGGGAGGGAAAACCTTCATGTTGATGATAGGGTCACACCTTGTAAAGGGCAGTGGTCATACAGAAAGTTTAATAACACCAATATTTACAAACCAATATAGTTTTACAGATCTCTATGTCCTCCATTATGGGTGACTGTAATCATTATCATCATGTGTGCAGTGTATGGTTGCATGCTTCATAACAGTACAATCAATATTATCATTGCCTCTAAACATTAGATTTTGATATACACTTAACGGAGGAATTAGTGTTTTGAGTTTTCAATCATAAAATTAATCTTTGTGCTGTACAGCATTTACAAAACAAAGAAAACAAAGATTCTTTACAGTAAGAATTTTTTTTTTAAATCTTACAATTTCTTTATAAGATAAGACAAGATTTTGAATACTATCAGCAATAACTCATATCAAAACAAATATTTTTCTTAATCTTACAGTTAGTGATGGGATCATTAATCGGAATCAATATCAAGAATCAGAAAAAAGGGCATTTTTTTCAGTAATCAAAATCAGTCTCAGAATTGAGAAATTTAAAAGAATCAGAATCAGAATAGACTTTTAAGTGGAATCGGCATTAGTATTAGAATTGTTAGAAATTTTAGTGTCATCCCACCACTATTTTTAGTTTACATGGTATGTATTAAAAGAAAAATTTTCAATACCACCGGCAATAATCTATAGCAAAACAAACACTTTTCTTAATGTTAAAAGTTTACATGGTATGATCAAAGTTTTCAATACCATCACCATAAACTCATAATAATAAATATTTTTTCAATCCTACACTTTCAAAACTAATAACGGAAAGTTTTACAATACCATCCACAATAATTTATAGTAAAACAAAAATTTTTCTTAGATTTACATTCTTTAAATCTTATGTTACATAAGTTTTCCAAACTATTTACAATAATTTATAGTAAAACAAATGATTTAATTTTACACTTTTTAAAAAATCTTATAATAGAATAATTTCCAATACCACAATAAATAATTTACTCCAAAAACTGATGTTCATATAACCCCCAAGTGTTATGAATCAGGGTAATGCATTTTTTCCCTTACCATTAACAAAACATTTGAAAAGTAATATTTCATGAATCAGCACAGAATGTTGTGTGAGAACAATTAACATTTCATTCTAACGTTCACAGTTCATGAATCTTACATTCTAATTGTTCAAATACTTAGTTACTTCACTCTTTGAGACAATTTACATTTATACAAATAAAAAGTGTAATTTGATAACCTTGAGGCCATTTGTATGTCAATAGCAACTCATCTTTCTTCTTTAGTGTAACGCCTTACTCACTCACTTCAATGGGTGACCTTGAACGCAACTCCATCATTCCATCCTATCGCTGCGACTCCTTAACATGCATCATAGACACACACACACACACACACACAATACCCTTTGAATTCTATATGAAACACACTTAGCCACACACACACACACACTCAAAGTTAGAATATGATTGTGTGATTGTGATTATGTGATTTGATCACTGCATAAAAAGAAGGATAAAAGGAAAATAAAGAGAATACAAAGAGCAGCTATAACAATGGCTCCAAGCCTAAGAGATTTACCTTATGTGGAAAGATTTTCTAGGCTGAAACTGCCAACTCTTGAGAAGAGAAAGGGGAGACTTTATAGCAGTGCATAGAGCATCAAAAGGTCTGGAAAACATTGACAAGGAAGATTTGTTTTTGTGGGACGACAGAATAACAAGAGGACACGAGAAAAAATTGAAAAGGACTACATGCAAGAGAGACAAAAAAATACAGCTTCCCATATAGAAGCATAGAAGCCTGGAATAAACTTGATGCAGAAGTAATTAATGCAAGAAATATTCATGATTTCAAAAGCAAATTGGATAACAGTAGATTTTGAGACGGGACAGTACGAGCATAACTCTTTCAAAGTGCTTAGAGATATGGCAGTCGTACCGCGTTGTCATCCGCTATTCATCTGCTATTCCTATGGCCTGTGCCTTATTATTTACCTGGTAAAGCATCTTTACAGTATGTTAGGTTGATTATGTTATGTTAGGTATTGTTTGGTTTGGTTAGGTTATGTAATCTTTTTACCCAAAAACTAGGTAACTGCCATATCTATAAGGGAGCACCATGAGGATACGGCACTCGTTAGGTTATGGTTAGATTATGTTATGTTAGGTTCCATTAGGTACGGTTTGGTTCGGTTATATAAGCTTTTAATATTTTATTACCAAAAGTTAGGCACGTCAGCTGCCATACCTGTAAGCACTGCCGAACTCTTTTCATCTATATTACTGAACCTGAAGGAGTGACTTTGGCAATGTGTTGGAACGCATCCCTATCCAATACATGTAAAAATGGGTTCGGTATACGATATTTCGGTTTACGATAGTGTTTCAAGGAACGCATTGCTATCGTAAAACAAGTACTTCCTGTATATATATATATATATATATATATATATATATATATATATATATATATATATATATATATATATATATATATATACACATATTATATATATATATATATATATATATATATATATATATATATATATATATATATATATATACACATTATATATATATATATACACATATATATATATATATATATATATATATATATATATATATATATATATATATATATATATATATATATATATATATATATACTTTGTCACTCCACAATCAATCTGCTTCATCTTGGGTCTGCCTTTCTACCTTTCCACCATTCAATTCGCTCTCATTCACTCTATTGATGTTTTTTTTCTTTCTATCCCTTCATCTGATGGCCATCATTATTAGGTTGAGTAGGACTGGTGCAGTACCTCATCTTTAACCTACCTCTCCCCCCTTTCACATTCCATTGCACTTCCAGACACTCCCTTTGCAACACCAGCTCAATGTTGTTCCTTATACTTGGTAACACTATCTATTTAACTATTTATATATCTATATCTGATGACTGTTCCTAACAACTACCTCAACATGATGGCCATGACATGAGTCTCCACCAATTTCTGTTCTTGTTTTCCATCATTCATTTTCTTTCCTCTTACGTGCTCCATCATCCTCGCCTCACACTTCACTTGGGGTCTTCCTCCTGCATACCACTGATCTATACTTCTTACAAGTAATGGTGTGATCATTTTGAATATATGAATACAACAGCAGGTATTAGATTATTGTCTAAAAGTAAAATAAAATAAAATCTCCGCTTCTCTGTCTGGTCACCTTGAACAAACATGACCAATTTTTAATGTTTGCCGGTACTACTGTATCTCTAGACCTCTTCTTCTGTTGTTTTCACTACCAACTAAAATCAAATGAATAACAATATGAATGTTGTTCGTAATAAATAGCAAAAAATGATGTCTTGGTGTTATTCTATTAGTGTCCAAAATGAATAACACAAACAAGAGAGGAAATATTTGGTGATTTCTGTTTAACATGTACATTCTCTACTCTAATTAGAGAGAGAGAGAGAGAGGGAGAGAGAGAGAGAGAGAGAGAGAGAGAGAGAGAGAGAGAGAGAGAGAGAGAGAGAGAGAGAGAGAGAGAGAGAGAGAGAGAGGACGAGAAAACCAAATTACATACACATATTTAAAACCACTAACAACACATACACACACACATATACACACTCACACCAGTTTCTTAGCCTCGAAGAAGCTCTTAAGGTGTCGCATCTGCCAGAATCCCATTGCAAGTAAGATGACGACTTGACCAACGGACCACCAAAGCACTCTCTGGTTTGTGCTGTCAGATGTCTGCCGGAAACGCTCCTCTCGGTACTGTTTGGGATGAAGGAAAGTGTGTTGTTGAGAGAGAGAGAGAGAGAGAGAGAGAGAGAGAGAGAGAGAGAGAGAGAGAGAGAGAGAGAGAGAGAGAGAGAGAGAGAGAGAGAGAGAGAGAGAGAGAGAGAGAGAGAGAGAGAGAGAGAGAGAGAGAGATAATATAAAATTTCAAACCATAATTTACAATACACACACACAACTTAAATGAAAGAACCTACAAGAACATGTTTGATGGCAATTCAATATATTGTATCGCAAGATTAGTGCAAGATGCTTTAGGATAACTTTATCAAGCGGCACAAATGGAGCGTTGACTGAAAAATGGACTTCAATGCTAAAAAACGACCGTATTTGACGTCATATAAGATGCACCTTTCCCCCCCAAAAGGCTCCCAAAATCACCCCTGCGTCTTATATGTGAAGGCAAGGCCTCCGACGCTCACTACAGGAGGCTGATTTTACCCCAGATGGTCATTTCTACCTACAGTAGCCTTGTGAATTATTATCTTACATTATTACTATCTGTACTGATAAGAAATATTGTAAAGAATTACGGTACTTACTGTATACCAGCTGTTCAAATAGTAAACATCTGGGCGAGTTTGGTGGCCGATAGCCATCTATTGTCACTTGTGGAAAACCACTAAGTTGTCAGTTTGTGTATTATGAGTGCATACCAGCTTAATAATATTTTCTGCTATACATAAGGTGCTTTGGCTTGTATTGCAATTTTTTGTAATGTAATGATAGCTTGCCATAAGGAAATCCCTTGAGAGGAAGGATAGACACAGATGTCCCTGCTGGTTCGGATTGTTTTTACATTTTTTTTTTTACCTTTGGCAAGCCTAACTCTTCCCTACTATGCTGTCCACATCAACGTGATCACACAGGGAAAATGTCGGTATACGAGGTTATTCAAGTAAGCCATTAGTGAGATATATATGAGCAAGATTGTTGTTGTGGTATTCAAGGGGCACGCGAAATGGCGGGCGGGAAAACAAACAAGAAGGGAGCTGCTGTGGTGAAAAAGGACGATGTATGTGGAAGGTGCAGTAAAGATGTGAAGTCTGGTGAGTCGGTTATTGGCTGTGAGATCTGCGGACCCTGGTTTCACATCACCTGTGAGGGTTTGCCAGTTGAGGTGTACAAATTCATGATGGAGAATGAAGTTGGTGAGCAACTACAGTGGTACTGTTGTTCCTGCAGGAGAGGCTGTACCAAGCTTCTCCAGTACATAGGGAGAGTTGAAAATATGCAGAAGGAATTGGAAGTAAATCATAATGTGATTAAAGAGGAAGTCAGTGTCATAAAGGAGGCCATGGTAGAGGAGGCTGATCTTATTAAGGCTGTCGACCGCAGACTGGGTGACTTAGAGGCTAAGGTGGATCACCAGCAGGAGAAGGTTGATGCTAATGGTATTGAAAGTGTGGAGGGAAGGCTTGGTGTGTTAGAAGCAAAGTTTGTGGAGATGGAGGGGAGAATGGTGGATGGGTGTGCTGGTAAAGTTGGTGATGGTCCTAGTGGTGCTGGTAACACTTATGCTTCGGCAGTCAAGAAGGATAAGAATTTGTTAATGGTAAAGTCTACTGATAAAGACTGTAGTGTTACTAATAGAAAGGAAGAACTGGCTGGAGCGCTGAAAAATGTCAAGTTGGTAGATACTAAGTTCACAAAGAATGGTAATGTTGTCTTGAACTTTGCTAATGAATCGGAGAGGCAGATGGCAGCAACTAAAATAAATAATGAATTAAAGGACCTGGAACTGAAATTTACAAAGAAGCTCTCTCCGAAAATCATGATTTGCAATGTGTCTAGGGAAGAAAACAAAGATGATATTATTGACTATTTGGTTCAGAAAAATGAATACTTACAGAATGTGGAGAATTTATCTGATAAAATAAACTTAGTCCATGACAAACCAGTGGCTGGGAACACAGTGCATTATATTCTTAAATGTTCTCCAGAAATTAGGGAAATTATCCTAAATCATGGAAATATAGTATGTTTGAAATGGGCCAGATACAATGTGAAGGACAGGTATCATGTTTTCAATTGTTTTCATTGTCAGCGGTATGGACACAGAGAAAAACTGCAGATTTAAAGTAAATGGTGACACCCCAAGCTGTGCTAAGTGTGCTGGGGATCACAAAACCAAAGACTGTACTGAAGACTGTAAGAAGTGTATAAATTGTGTGAGGCACTCAAAACCTGACACTAATCATACTGTTAATAGTAGGGAATGTAAGTCATTAGAAGAGGAACTGCATAAAATCAGAGACATGACTGATCATGGCCACTAGGAATGCCAGTAGTTTTCAGTGTGGCTTTATTAATATACAATCAGTAGGTAATAAAACTGTTGAAATACATGAACTGATCTTAGTAAAGTCATTTGATGTTTTTTGTGTCGCTGAGACTTGGTTGCATGACGGTGATATGGCAAAAGTGTGTGAGATGACGCCTTCAACTCACACTTTTTTACACTTACCGAGGTTGAATAAACGTGGGGGTGGAATAGGTATATTTATAGAGAACAAATTTTCTCAAATTAGGATGCTTGAATCTCAGAAATTTAATACCTTTGAACATATTGTTGTAAGTTTCATGGTCAATAGTAATCAAAAGGTAACCTTTATTGTTGTATACAGACCCCCAAATACAAGTTTTTTGTCATTTCTTAATGAATTTAGTGAGTACCTTGAAACACTGAATAATGTAAATGGTCAGACTTATATCTGTGGTGATTTTAATGTGTGGTTGGATGATGATACTGACCGCTATAGTAGAGAATTTATTAATATGATTGAGGTGCACCAATTCAGTAATGTTGTGAATCAAGTGACCTCGCGTTCTGACCATATGCTGAACTTAGTGTTATGTGATAGTACACTGGGAAAGGTTCAACATCTAGAGGTTGAACCGGACTTTTCTATTTCCCCATGTCACAAGCTGATAATGTTTGATGTTAATGTTTGGAGTGATGTAAAGTTAAAGAAAACTATAACTTTTAGATATAAGGGGAATTTTGATTCTAAAATTTTAGCAGATGGGCTTGTGGACAGACTGGGTCGGGAATTTGAAAGTGGCACATGTCCACATGTAGCTGGTACAAACAGGTCACTTTGATACTTGCCTAAGTTGTATGAGTCACTTATACAGAAGTGTACTACAAGGGGAGTATAATGAGATGTGTCCAATGGTAGAAAAAGTAATTGTAGAAAAAGATAACACACCATGGTTTAACAATGAAATTAGAATTGCCATTAAACGAAGAAAATATAAGGAGAGGAATTGGTGAAGGTTGAAGACACATGATTCACGACAAGAGTATGTAACCACAAGGAATGCTGTAAACAGACTAATTAGGAGACAAAAGTGTATATATTATAGACAAAAACTCGCTGAGGCTGGATCGGATATGAGGAGGCTTTTTTCTTTGCTTAACAACCTGTTAAGGGATACTAAGAAAAGACAGCTTCCTGATGGTTTCTCAGATGTCAATTTAGCCAATGCATTCATGAAATACTTTGATGAGAAAATAAAAAAACTTGTTGCTGGTTATCAAGGCAGTGATACTGTATTTCAATGTACGAGTAGGTACTTGCCGGATATCCCGTATAGAGGATTGCCTTTCTTTAGCGAAGTGACCTTTGATTATCTTGTTGTATTGATGAAGAAGATGAAGATGACATACTGTTGTAATGATCCAGTGATGAGAATTTTCATAACTTGTTGCAAGTAGTTTTAAAAATTATAAATTTGAGTATAGCTGAATGTACATTTCTTCAAAGTGAGAAGTTGGCTATTATTAAGCCTATCTTAAAGGCCAATCGCAATTGTCAAAACTTTTCCTCATATAGGCCGGTTTCTAATTTGTCAATCTTAAGTAAGGTGCTTGAAAATGTAATCCTGGACCAATTATTGGAATATCTAGTGTGCATTAATGTTTTACCTGATACCCAGTCTGCATATAGAAGATTGCATTCTACTGAAACTGTATTATGTAATGTTACCAATAATCTGATTGACTTAATGGATGAGGGTAAATGCGGTGTGTTAGTTATGTTAGATCTAAGTGCTGCATTTGACACTGTAGTGCATGAGATACTGTTGCATGATTTGGAGGCTATTGGAGTTACGCAATATGCGCTACATTACCTGAAAAGCTATTTAAGTGACAGAAATTTCTGTGTTCAAGTGGGTAACACGTTATCTGAACAATGCCCTTTACGAAGGGGTGTCCCTCAGGGAAGTGTCTTGTGCCCAATATTGTTCTGCATCTATAGTATTGAACTTTCTCATCTCCTACGTGAACATGGTGTGACTTTCAACCTCTTTGCTGATGATACACAGTTTTATCTGTCACTGAATAATGTATTGGACACTGAACTACATTTGAATAGTGTTATGTCTGATATAAAAGACTGGATGGATCTGAAACAATTGAATCTGAATGAAGATAAAACTGAAATTTTAGTTGTTGGAAAAAAGGGTAACTTAAGGAGACTGGGTGGAGTGCAGAGTTTTAATGTGAATGGTCAAACTATCAGTGTAACCCAAAAGGTTCGGGACTTGGGGGTAATTCTTGATAAACACATGACTTTGAATGAACAGCTTAATGAAGTTGTAAGAATGTCAAATTACAATCTGAGAAACATTACTTTTATTAGGAGATATTTAGATGAAAACTCTGTTAAGACGCTAGTCCATAGCTGTGTTATTAATAGATTAGACTACTGTAATTCAATATATTATAACTTACCCAAATATCAGTTGAAAAGATTGCAATGTGTCATGAACAAAGCAGCCAGGATGATAAAGAAAGTGTCACCTTTTGATCGAATTACACCTGTACTTATTGAACTACATTGGCTGCCTATAAAAGCCAGAATTGTATACAAAATTTGTGTATTGACATATCAGGCATTGGAAACTGGAAAGCCGGAGTATCTCAGAAGTTTGCTGCAACCATTTACGTTAGACAGTGACATTGGGATCAGGCATGCTACTGATGTGTTTAGACTTAAGGAACCTAGATGCAATACTGACTTAGGTTTCAGGGCATTCAAGAACTGTGCACCTAGATTGTATAATAAACTATCGAGGTCTGTGAAAACAAGTGATACTGTCGATGTATTCAAGAAGAGGCTAAAGACATTCCTATTCTGTGATTGCTATGATCTCCAGGATTTAACGATTAATGTAGATTATGCTCTATAACTGTGTTCTGTGCATAACAGTATTATTATTACTTTAGGGTTTCATTTGTAAGATTACACAGAATGGATGTCTATGTGCATTATGTATTAGTATGTGTAAGGTTATTGTGATAGTACATTTAGATGTATATATTATATATTTTGTAGATTTATGTGCAGTGCAAATTATTCTAGTAACTATCTTGTCAATCTTGTATTTTAGATGTTAGTAGTTTTGCAAGTTCATTTATATTATTGTACTCTATCAGTACGTTAAACTTCTTATACTCAGGTTAATCTGTATTAGGAATGTTTTATTATTGTCTGGCTGTAATTGAAAAAACTGTAGGCTCAATAGAGCGCCACAGGCTGGTGGAATTGAGCCAGATACCTAAATAAAGATAAAGATAAATATAAATATACTAATACACTAAAAACTTTTTTTCCCCTGAATATGCCCTGCTAAATTTGGGGAGGCGGTGGTACAGTCGTCTAGCACTCGGGTGAGCGAGCCTAGGATCCCAGGTTCGAATCCCCGATATTCGCTGACCACTTTTCATTCTTTGATATCACCGCCAAGTGGCCAAAGACAACCCAAATTGCTGCCATACTGTCCTTAGACGGGACTTACAACGTTATATGCATCTGAGGCTGTAGCAGTGATTAGCCTCGCACATTCTCAACATGTTCAAGAGAGAACTTAAACATTTGAGGTGTCACTATAAAAATCTGATAACCTACGCCAAATAACAGGCAAGGCAAGTCCATCTGTGCTTCCATAAGCCTACTGGCGCCAACGGTTAATGATATAGAAAAAAAAAAAAAAAAAAAAAATTGGGGGTGCATCTTGTATGCCCGTGCGTCTTATATGCCGTCAAATACGGTACATAGAATTGGGTAAAAAAAAAAAATATAATAAAATAAATAAATAAATAAATAAATAAAAACTATAATTTTGGGATACAAATTAGGAGACAGTTTACAAACTAAATCTTTAAAGGAAGATCTGAAGGTAATAATCAACATCATATTGCCACCAAAAGATCATATAGATGAGAAAGTAAAACAAGTACATGAATTACTGGCAAATATGAGAACATCAATTTACTTATATATACAAGGACAAGATGAGAATATTAACACTGTATATCTTGGCGGACAACATGACACTTGAACCATAAGAAAAAGTATCAAAACCAGGGTTGTCTTATAGACCCTCTACAAAAATACGGGTCTTAAAATTGGTTTGTAGCTGTGCTTCCTCCACCTAGTGGCCACACCACCACCTCACTCCACACAACACCACAGGTAATGGGAAAAAGTGCAATGGACGTATAAGTTAGGGGAAAATATTATATCAATAGCAAAAGAAGAGAAAGATTTGGGAGTGGTAATACAGGACAACTTATCACCAGAGAAACATATACACTAGTGGCCCCTCCATCGCGGGGGATACGTTCCAGATCCTCCCGCGATAAGTGAAAATCCGCGAAATAGAAATACCCTATTTAAATACACCCTAGGCATGTTTTAATAACTTTTACGGTACTTTTAAAAGCATTTTAAGGTCTTTAAACACATTTAAAAAATAATAGAAACACATTTAAACACATAAAAGATATTGAGAGAGCAAGAGCAATGGATAACTTTTACCTTGAAGGTTATTCAAAGCCTGCACTGGTTTCCTGACGCTGATATAACTGTCACATTAATAAATCAACCCAACTACTATTTGTCTCAGTATTTCGGTAAATAGCATCCTCCAGCCATCCTTACCTATTTCATTGTGTAGATCTTTTATCTTTCTGAGTATTTAGATAGTTGAACTAGGTAAGCAAATTAAGAAATAACCGTAATATTAAAATTTAAATGACATCCCCGGTTAGGACGTTAGGTTAGGTTTGATTTATTTTTGGTTTGATAATTTTGCCGAGAAATGGTTATCATATTAATTCAAAACACATCGAAATCCATCAGAATAAATAGTTTTGTCTTGAAAATAAGAGTATACTGTTTTCCAAAAACTTATCTTTTTATCTCCCTCGTTGACTGATGCGTTCACGCCGCCATCCACATTTTTCTCAAAAATTTTCATATCATACCCCTACAACGTGTTGCTGTATTGTTAAATAATTTTTTACATATATTTCAGGAAATAATATAACTATATAGGGATAAGAATTTTTTTTTTTTGCTAAAAAATTGCTTTGTTAAGCTCCATTGGGGAGGTCCCCCAGCTCCCAAGCCTGCGTTACCAAAGGTTCCAATTTTGGGTATTGATACAAACAAACAACACCGCGAAAGATGACTGTGAAATCGGATTTGTTGATGGTGGAGGAGATCACTGCTCATTGGTAACGATCACAACTATAGGAAGCAACTGTGAAATCAGCCCTTTGAACACAACAGCCAATCAGCGGCCGAGAAAACAATACCGACGCTCTGATTGGCTGAATCATTACGTATGGTTATTCTATTGTGACGCGCGAGATTTAAACTCATAAACAATGCTGCGAAATGGCGAAAATATACGCGATATAAAAAATAATAGGTCTTACAGAAAAAAACGCGAAATACCGGGACCGCGAAAAGTGAACCGCGATATAACGAGGAATTAGTGTAAATAGAATATTTGATGACACTTTCATGATGCTAAGGAATATACGAATGGCTTTTCATTTCCTAGATAAAGATATGATGAGAAAAATTATAACTACAATGATCAGACCAAAACTGGAATATGCAGAAGTAATATGGTCCCCATACAAGAAAAAGAACATGTTGAAATTAGAAAGAATACAGAGAATTGCAACTAAGATGGTGCCAGAATTGGAAGACCTAACATATGAGGAAAGATTAAAAGAAATGCATTTAACATTGAAAGAAAGAAGAGAAAGAGGTGACTTAATCACAATATACAAATTGATGAACAACCTAGAGGAAACAGATAAAAAAGACATTACATTGAGAAGAAAAGGAGAGGCTAGATATTTGAGGGGACACAAGAAAAAATTGCAAAAAGTAGTTTTCCCCAAAGTATAGATATTTGGAATGGACTGAAGGAAGAGGTGATAATGGAAAAGAATGTACATCAACTGAAGGAAAAACT
This sequence comes from Metacarcinus magister, assembly GCA_029783475.1. Lineage (NCBI taxonomy): Eukaryota > Metazoa > Arthropoda > Malacostraca > Decapoda > Cancridae > Metacarcinus > Metacarcinus magister. The sequence continues at coordinate 1,036,331 of JAPQNM010000046.1, forward strand.
AGACAAATATAAATATGGAGACAGCACCACACGAGTGTAGCTCAGGCCCTGTATACTACAACTAGGTAAATACACACAGACACACACACACACATTCACTCCTTCATTTTCCCTCACTGTCACTCGTTCTCACCCTCTGATAGTTTTGTTCCTTGGTGATCTGCTCCACCTGGTCTAGCAGCTGTCGTACCCTCAACTGCAGCTCTGTTAACTTCTCCTTCTGGGCCACAGATGCATAATCCACAGCATGTTCCCCAACTTGTATGTCAAAGTGTACTCGCTGGTGGGAGAGCAGAGCAGAGGGAGGGTATGTGAGAGGCAGGAAGGAAGAGGGAGTGAGGGGAAGATGTGTTTCACAGGTATTGTAATGCTCTAGTTTGCTTTTGTATAAATGGCCGGGCAAACGACCGTTGAGTAGCTCAAATTTAGGAAATTTTCACTAATCCCCGCGAGCATTCACCCCCCCTCTGACTCACCACTAGGAGTTGACAACATAAGAATTAGATATTAATTTAGATCATGGAATAAGAGGAGTATAAGAACTTTTCCCTCCCTTTTTCCATTAAACTAATAAGTCCAATTAAAAGACGTAAAGAATCAGGGCAGTCTTAAGTAGGGATATTATGGTAAATAGCAGAATATAGGTTAGAAGGCAACCCTCACTTCCTGAGACCTAGGCAGCGAGGCAAGTTGTAGGGAGAGAGGAGAGTCACTATTTCACCAGACGTCACTCCAACAGGTTAGTAGCTTCGTCCTCTAAGAGTAGCCTAGCAAAGGCTTATGACATTATTGGTGATATAGAAAAACATATAAATTGTGATAATACATAAATTTAGGGTGACTATTTCACCAGACGTCACTCCAACAGATTTGTGTGGCTACGTTAACCCAGACCAACTCCACCACAACCACGTGGCACATAAACACACCCTCCCCAAATATATATATATTTTGTACCATGAATAGGATGTGTTAGATCTCAAGTGCAGTCATCCGTGCTCACTAAGAATAAGTGGAAGGACATGTGCAACTCAGCCAGGTGTAACTAGTTTTCGAGAGTGGAGTATCATCTACCCTGCCGTGATTGGTCGTTACGTTAAAACTACCGTTATTCCTCGAGACTCAATGCTCATTTAAACTTGTTAATTAGGCACGCTACCACTTACCATCAGTGCCATACCTAAAGTGTCCTTATTAAATAAACAAGACTGTCGTTAATTTAATTTTTTTGATTTTTTTTAATACCAGGTAACAATAACAGTAACAACCACGAGAAGATAATTTACAAAAGACGTAACATTGGCGTTACAGTATAAGTGTTGAGGAGAGAGGGAAGGAATGAGTGGGTGAAGGTGGTGTTTTGAGGGAGAAATTGACTTAGTACAGTATACATTTATATGGAGGGAAGGAGAGAGGTAAGGAGGACGAATGAGTGATTACATGGGAAGGAGAGAAAAGAGAGAGATGTGTAGAAAAGAGATGAGAGAAAATACATAGAAATATGGTAGTATGATAAACTTGCACAGGATGGAAAAGCGATTAGGGTTCATGGAGATAATACTCTCCCCTCCCCCTCTCTGCCTTCTCTTATGGTAGGAGAGAATACAGAGGAGGGGCTTCCTAGACTCCTTGCTCAGCCCCTTTTGGTCACCTTTCATGACCCACGGGGATACAGTGGCAGTATTCTTGCACCCCCACCACAGAGCTATAAAAGTACAGTGCTTCCTACAATTTTGCATGAAATTGGTCGACATTGTAGGCCGCAAAATGCGAATTCGCAAAATTGGATTAATTAACCTTATGGTGATTTTAGTCATATTTTTGGCCTTGTTTGTATACAAATACATGTAATTATACATCCTACAATAAGGAAAAATACAGAAAAACAAACATTATCATTATCTATAAGAAAATCAATTTAAATGACCATTTCACTCTACCTGGGCTTGCCAAGATGGAGAATGGTTTCGGTCGCAAAATTGGCGTATTGCAAAATTGGATCACACAAAATTGGAAAAAGCACTGTAATAACAACAGGGAGAATGTTTTTTTTTCTCTCTCTCTCTCTCTCTCTCTCACCAGTTGGGATCCGGAGAACCATTTAGTAGAGTTGGAATAGAGGCAGATCACATGTTCGCCGGGTGTGTGGGAAGTGAAGGTGAACCGACCTTCACTGCTATACACCTGAAAATACACACATATATATATAATATGTACACACCATAGTACTTGGGTCTGGTATTACTCAAACAATATACACACATATACTTAACACTATGTACACATGGATTTCTCGATAACTGAATCACGCAGACACACACACACACACACAAAAGAATGAAAACAAAACCATTTCAGAGAAAGAAAGAAAATTATAAACTAGAAAGGAATGAATATGTAAGGATAAGAAGTGAAGAAGAGAAGAGATATGATAAAAGATATATTTAACAAATGCAAGAAAGATTTATTAATGGAAAAATAAAACAGAGAAATTATAACTAGACTCAAAGAAAATAATGAAGCATATGAGGACCTGAAAGAAATGAGTGAAGTACTAAATAGGAATTTTGAGAAAGTATTTACAACTGAATCTTACTTTAAAAAGCCACAAGAACAAGTGAGAATAAATGAGATGTTGGAAATCAGGATAAATAGAGGAGATAAAAGAAATGATGAAGGAATTGGATGAAAGAAAACCAGATGGAGTATCAGGATGCATCTTGAAGGAGTGTAGACAAGAAATGACTGAACCAATTCATGATATACAGGATTTCCCGCCATACAAGATGCACTTTTTTCCCCAAACATCTCCAAAACTCACCCAGCATGTTATACATCGATGGTAAGGTGTTTGTAAGCCTTGGGGTGGAGGTTACTGACACCTGAACACCCTTGTTTCAAACACTAGTTCACTATTTTATTTATAAAGTTAGTTGCATGTTTTGCTTATGGTAAGTAAGTAAGGTAATTGAGCTACAGATTATCCAGTGGGCTATAATGTTGGACCAAAATTCTACTGAGGAGAGGCTATGAAGCTAAGGGAAACAGTGTGAGTTTAACCTTATTGATACCGGTATTCATAAGGTTAGTTGTATGTTTGGCTTCAATAGTTCAGGAGAATACTCATTAGCCTACAATATTTGCCTAAACACTACTGAGGGGAAGGTTACAAAGCCAAGGAAAAAGTATTTTCCTGAATATTCCTTGCCAAATTATAGGTGCGTCTTCTATGGCAGGAAGTATGGCAATTGAATGTTCTATTAAAACAGGAAAAGTCCCTAAAGAATGGAAAAGAGCTGATATAATGCCTATTTACAAGAATGGAAACAAAGAAGAACCACTTAATTATAGACCAGTGTCATTGACCAGCAAAGTCTGTAAGATATGTGAGAAGGTCATCAAGAAACAATGGACTGAATACTTAGAAAAAGGAGTACTAACAGATAGATAATTTGGATTCAGAACGGGAAGGTCATGTGTCACCAACTTATTAAAATTTTTACTCAGAGTCATAAGATATAAGACAAGAAAGATAGATGGGCAGATTACATATATTTAGACTTAAAAAGATATTTGATAAGGTTCCGCACAGGAGATTACTATGGAAGTTGAAACACATAGGAATATGCAAAACTAATATGATGCTCTTTTAAGAAAAAATATGTCTTCATACTGAAAATAATACAGAGAATAACAACTATGATCATGTTAGATTTGGAAGACTCAGCATATGAGGAAAGACAAAAAAGAAAAGCAACTAACAACACTAAAAGAAAGAGAAACAGGAGACTTAACTATAATATATAAATTGATCAACAACTTGGAGGACAGATAGAAAAGACCTAATATTGAGAAGAAAAGGAGAGGCTAGAAATTTGAGGGGACACAAGAAAAAATTGCATAAAGAAATTTGTTTGAACGATACAAAAAAGTACAATTTTCCCCAAAGAAGTATAGATACTTGGAATGGACTAAAGGAAGAGGTGATAATGGCAAAGAATGTACATCAACTGAAGGAAAAACTAGACAAATATAGATACGGAGACAGAACCACACGAGTGTAGCTCAGGCCCTGTATATGTATACTACAACTAGGTAAACACACACACACACACACACACACACACTTACCCTTGACAGCAGAACTTTGTCGTCTGGATCCCTAATCTCAACGTGCATCCCAAGTCCCGGTGAGGATGGCATGAACCCACCTGTCCTTGGGTCATATAACTGCAGCTTGTAGTTACCTGTTGAAATAGTAGTAGTAGTAGTAGTAGTAGTAGTAGTAGTAGTAGTAGTAGTAGTAGTAGTAGTGGTGGTGGTAGTAGTAGTAGTAATGGTGGTCACTAACGAAAGGAAGATGATATCAAACCTCATTGCTTAGGCCAAAAGTGTTGCAACAGAAATTGTAAATACGTTAGTCAGTTGATATTGAAGAAGTGTTGAATGTTGACAATGACGTACCTATTGTGTATTCCTTGAGTGATGGAGAAATTGTTGAAATGGTGTTAGATAATAATAAGCATGAGGATACTAGTGATGAGAATGATGACATTGTGAACACAGGTGAAAAAATGGCCATAGATCATATAGTAAAACTGTGTGATCAGCCACATGCTCCTCTCAGATAACTCATTTCCACACCACACACTCTTGACTGCTGTGAACTATTCCATGTCCAAGTCTGTGATCCATAGGTCAGTGTTGGCAGGAGAATACTGTTCCTTAACCCTCTCTTTACCTCCATGGACACATTCCTTCCTCTCATAATCCTTGCAAGTGACTCTATGAACACCTGCCTTTCACAGCCTTTACTCTTATTTCTCCTTCCATCTCCAATTGAAAGTGTGAGTTGGGAGATGGTAAGTGGCAGTGCTGGTGAGAGAGGGATATCTGTGTCAGAATTGTACAAAACATATCAAAATCTGAAAGACAAGAATGTTGTCTAACTGCAACTCAATGATGGTGTTATTGTACAAATGAACACAACCTCCAAACACCACTGACTTTGATTCTGATTCATGATGCATAACACACATATTTGAGTTAGCTGACGGTGGGGAAGGGAAGCCCAGTGTGCAGTGTGTAGTGTGCAGGGGAGGGAAGTGAATCAAGTGTGTCTGTTTGTATTGGGGTGTTGTCGTAATAAATGATTGTGTATTTGTTTTGTGAACGAGTCTATTGTGCAGCTATATATAATATGCTGAGGGAGCCTATTTCAGTCCTGTATTGTGCGTGGGAAGTATGAGTGTTTGTATGTGTGTGTGTTAGTGTGATATGCTTGGTTGTGTGTGTTGCGAGTACATTGATTGTTTGTGTTGTGTAGATATGCATGTGGGTCAATGTGAATGTGATTTTGTACTTAAGTGTAAGTGTGTGTGCTTGTCTGTGGATGTGTGTTTACTTGTTGTTTTAAGTGTGTTGTGATGCCAGGCGTTGGAGTGTAACTGTTTGTTATAAACCTAGCCGCCCCAAAGAAAACATCAGTAAAACAATGATTTTGGTGTAAATTTCCAGTGTTGCATCCGTCCGAGCCCCGCCATGTTGTTGTGTAGCTTGGTTCAAACTTTCCAACGGTACTACTCTTATTTGTCCTAATCTAACCTAAATAAACCTAACCTAATCCAACCAAATAGGTAGCTACAATCCCCTTGATTCCCCAGTTAAATAGTGAACAAAATTAATACCTCAGGAACTAATTATTTCAAATGGTAAATCAATACTGTAGTGTCTTATATGAGCAGAAGGCACTTCACATAACACATCAGTGTCCTTTGCAGTGAGACCGGTGAAACACTGCAATAATACTGATTTTTGTCCCAAACGTGAAAAGATAAGCAGCATAAATACACTAAATATTAATTTCAATTGGTGTGAGAAATGCATTCAGTTTGATGGCCTATGTGAGTAAGAGTGTGACAACATGTGGCTTTGTGAAGGGTGCCGCGTGAAAGCCACCCTCCCAAAACAAACAACAGATGCCGAGGCAACAGACACAAGATACACATCAGCAAACAGCTGGTGTCACCACTAGGATCTCACACAGAAAACATGATGGAAATCTATATAACAAGGCCACATGCGATTCAGGTGACATCAGCGCTATACACAAATAAGTAACATAATCAAATGTAAGTTGGTAAAGGAAGTAATGTGCAGAAAGCAATATTCTTATATATCCTTTAATGAAGAAAAATTATAAATGTTGAGACAAAGTCCACGGACGGAATCATGCTGCACACTGAAGGAGGGCACGACATCAGCCCATGAAATGTGTCTAAGTTCACCTCCAACACCACACCACAGAGACAGTGAAGAAGGCTAAGGGGATGGCAGGCTGTGTTGAGAACCTTCACCTCCAGGGAGTTTCAAGTAATGCTCACCCTGTGGAATGCCCTGCTACAACCCACACTGGACCACTGTAGTCAGCTATGGTCCCCTCACAAGAAGGGTGAAGTTCAACAGTTGGAACCATTAGAAAGGTGATGCGGCACACACTTCAGAGGCTTCAGGAACCTTCACTACTGGGACACACTCAGGGAACAAGGACTCCACTCAACTACCAACAAGGAACAGCTACTGAGCCCCGAGAAAATGGTGCCACACACACACCATCTGCACTACAACACTATACCAATGAAAAGACTGGTGCCACACACACACATTCATCATCTGCACCACAACACTACACCAATGAAAGGACTGGTGCCACACACACCCTCTGCACCACAACACTACACCCCATCTTGAGTATTGCGTACAGTTTTGGTCCCCATATTACAGAAAGGACATTGACAAACTGGAAAGAGTCCAGCGAAGAATAACAAAAATGATTCCAAGGCTGAAAAATAAACCTTATGAAGAAAGACTTAAAGAACTAAACTTATTCAGCCTAGAAAAACGAAGGATGCGAGGGGATTTAATTGAAATGTTCAAGATAATCAAAGGATTCGATAATATCAATGCAGAAGATTACATTACTTTTGATCGATCAAATATAACAAGAAGATGTCATTCTTTTAAGATTACTGGTAAAAGATTCACATCAAACGAAGCCAAGCACTTCTTTTTCAATCGGATCGTTAACATTTGGAACTCCCTGCCCGCCAATATCGTCGACAGTAAAACAATTACTACGTTCAAAAATAGACTTGACAAATATTTAGAAGCCAATCCACAACTAAAATACTATCCGTTAACGTAGCAAACTTTGAGTAAGTTCATCCTGATGTACCTAACTTACGAAATGTCGATTCAAAAGACGTCGCTAGTGGCCTGACATCGCTTGCCAGGAAGTAGTGGTAGCAGTAGTGGTAGTGACAGTATGGTCTTGGTTGGCCTTCCTTTCCCTGCCAGCCATGGCTGGGGAGAGAAGCCTTCACCCTTACTATCCTGTATCCTTCACTCTAGAGTAGATAGTGTAGTCTCACAAACAGCCTCGTAAGGGCCAGCAGGCCTATTGTTGTTTGTTCTTCCTATGTGTTCCTATGAAAGGACTGGTGCCACACACACACCCCCTCTGCACCACAACACTACACCAATGAAAGGACTGGTGCCACACACACACACACCCTCTGCACCACAACACTACACCAATGAAAGGACTGGTGCCACACACACACACACCCTCTGCACCACAACACTACACTTACCAACTCGAGCCTCACACAAAATCCAGTCCGTGCTTGCATCCAGCCTGGCACATAAAGGGCCTAACATATCTAATTCACTCCCAACACTCCAACAGCAGGATACACCACCAGTAACAGTACCAGGGCTAAATATAAACAAGTACACCAGTCTTTTTCTGGTAGATTTTGAGGTAAATCTGCATAACTACTGCTGGTACGATATCAATATAAATATGAATTGGTACATACTATACATAGTGTACTCAACACATCTGTGAAGGTTTCAGGCGGTGCCCACTATTATTTACCTTGGAAGGTGTATGTGAGGTTAGGTTAGGTTAGGTTCTGTTCTGTTATATAAGCTTTTTATATCTTATTACCCAATAAAACCTTAGATTTTTTTCTGGATTGCCATATATGGCGTATATTTGGTTATAATGGTGAGCACCGCCTGAAACTTTCACAGATGTGTTGAGTACACTATGTATAGTATGTACCACTTCATATTTATATCAATATTATACCAACAGTAGTTATGCACATTTACCCATTTTGATGTGTTTTGAATGAATCTGAAAGTTGTTCCCGTCGCATATCAGTTTTTTTTTCATGCCCTCCCCCCCATTGGCAGGTAATGATTTGCTACAAAAACAAATGAGAGATTAAGACAAGACAGCAAAATATACAAGAAAAAAATAGTTTCGTCCACTTAGAATTCCTAACCTAACCTAACCGAACCCAACCTAACCTAATAATTCATTGCAATTACACATTATTTGCCATGCATGTATATGTTATTCAAAATGTTCAGAATGACAAGCTCTATCCTATGAGGAATGTAAAAACAGCCGCCGTAAGACTGGTGTAATTCTTAATAAATATCTTACCCGGTCAATACCTTCAAAATTGGGGTAAATATTCGTAAGACGACCCATTTGATATCTCTTTACCTTTGTAATGCAATGCAAATTCAACCTTCAGAAACTTGTTCAGATCACCTAAAATACTTATGCCGCTGAATTACAGAAAAAAATATTAATTAATTTTTTTCAAAGGTTACGTTAGGTTTGGTTGGATTCATTTTGTTTAGGCTTATTTAACTGCAGCTCTGGAAAGGTTATTCTATCAGCTATTTTTTTCAGTAAATTTTTACATCTTCACCACAATGGCGTGTAGCTACAAAAGAAAATAGCGTCTGCACCTCGCACAACCCCCTTCTTTTAGTCATAGAAAAAAATTTGATAGCTTCTAAATTAACATAACATAACATAAATTAACCATACCTTAACTTATATTGACAAATAACAGAACCTTGTTCAAACCCAACTAAACTTTACTTTTCGAAGAGAAGGAAAAAAAAAGAGGTAAATCTGCATAACTACAGCTCGGATGCTATCGATATAAATATGAAGTCCTACATACTATACATAGTGTACTCAACACATCTGTGAAGATTGCAAGCGGTGCTCATTATTATAATCAGATATAGGCCATAATATGGCAGTCCGGAAAAAATTCTAGGGTGAAATGCTTAACTTTTGGGTAATAAAATATAAAAAGCTTATATAACCAAACCTAACCGAACCAAACATAACCTAATCTAACCTTAACCTAACCTAACCATAACATAACAAGGTATTATTTTACATCTTCACCATAATGCTCTAGAGAATTCAATGTTATATTTTTGCATTACCTGATGCATTTTGAGAAGGTTTTCTTCAATTACATTTCCGTCGCAAATTCTTAGTTTGTGAGATATTCAATGTTTTCTGTGAGACCTTATCTTCGAAAAATAGTTTAGTTTTGTTTGAACAAGGTTCTGTTATTTGTCAATGTAGGTTAAGGTTTGGTTAATATAGGTTGTTAGGTTAGGTTAATATAGAAGCTATCAAATGTTCTCTATGATTCTCTAGGATGTTGGACGAGGTGCAGTCCGAAGATGGAGACGTAAACAAACGCCATTATGGTGAACATGTAAAATTTTACCTAATATAACTTTAACCTACAGTGCCACACCAACCTACAGTGCTGGGCTACTGTGCCACACCAACTTACAATGCCACACGCAGGACCTCAAACTTCATGCACTTTAATACTGATGCCAAGACGTGACTCCGAAACACAATGTAATCCTCACCACCTTCCACCTGAGTGTGTCTCCGTCTCACCTGTCACCATGGTCTCATCAGGTATTTCTTCTATGAAACATTTCCTCTCCGTCTCTCCGATGTGGAAATAGAGTGTCTCCGCCAGGCCACACAGGGCCAGCACACCCACCAACAGGCAGGACACTGTTGTGGTGACACGGGAGCCTGCCATCAACACGGTGTTCGGTAGACTATGAATAACAACAAACTGAAGTTACTGGTGAGTGGTGGTGTGTTGTTCGTGAATGAGCCGGCTTCCGGCTCTTCCAGATGAACAATAAGAGCCGGATCTCGTGTTTAAGAGCCGTTTGAGAGCCGAAAAGGAACTATAATATAGGTTTTACTTTAGAAATCCGAGAGCTGTCTTTAAGGAAGATGGTCGAATTGGCAGAATAAGATGTGTCCTACGCAGCGTCTCCACTACTGAGTTTTTATTTTTACTAGATCTTGGTTTTATATGGGTTTTTTTTTCCAGTAAAAAGAGACTAAAATAGGTTGGGTTTTTTTTGTAGAACTCCAAGAGCCGTCTTGGAGTGAAATGTCCTAATAGGCAAATTTAGATGTGTTTAACGCAGCGTCTCCAATACTGTTTTTTTTTTTTTTTTTTAACTGTCTTGATTTTATTTTTGGCTTTTTTTTTCTTCTTGAAAACAGATTAATCTAGGTTTTTTAAGGAAATCCGAGAGCTTTTTTTTTCCCCTATCGCTCCTCCGCGAAGGAAGAGCACGGGCTAACTAAGAGCCCGTCAGTGTATATTCATTATGATCAGTCTCTATCGAGATGGAGGGTAGCTTGTGCAGATGTCGAGCAGCGTTGCTAGAGTTGAAGAGGCGACCACTCGTGCAGCCTGTGTACTCGTACTCAGGATCAGCAGGGGACTCGGCAATCTGGAAACGTATTCTGCAGGTACTTGGGCAGTGAAGGAACTAGTGTATTAGTGGGTCATCTTGGACTGTGAGGCAGTGTGAGCAATGGTCGGGGTCTGTGTTTGTTATTGTGTCCAGCAGAGGTAACCATGCAAGTCTTAGGCGGATGAAGTGGGATATTGTTTCTTGGGATGTTTTAGGTGGAATTTGGAGTGGTTTTCTCTTGGTTGCAGTCACGTACCAGGTTGCTGACCGAGAGCCCTGGATGACAAAATTATCCAGATGTGCAGTTTGAGTGATGGCTGCCCTGTTGACCATTCCCTTAATGCTGGAATAGCTAAGAGGGACATGAAAAGTGATGGATGGTTCCTCACTAGCTATAGTCAGACCGAGCTTAGACTGCAGGTGGGGAGCGGAAAGAGACGGGAATTACCCTTTTACAGGCCTGCCACGTGTCTTTTAATCCGCATTGTAGAAATGTTTCAATATAAGTAAAACCATGGCAGACATGATCAGGAAATATGCATACATGTTTATTCATAGTATTTTAATGTATGTAGAAACAGTAAACTTATAATGGATAAGATATATATATATATATAAACATATAAAGAAACGTGGCATACATATTTTACAGTGGTGCTAATAAAAAGCAGTACCTATTAATGAACTTCCCTTTCGTTTTGGGATGGATAAGCAGTTTAACAATTGTATTTAGATGATATCGGGAAGGAAAGTACGATAAAATAAGCTGAAATAAGTAAGAAAAAAAATACATTGAAATCCTAGTTGTGGAAATACTCTCAGACACGCTCGCGGCCTTGACCTCACCATAGCAGACACAGCAAAAATTCTCGACACATGGCACCGCTGTAAATCGGGTAATCCCCACGATGGTCACACCCTGACTGCAGTCTTAGCTCGGTCTGACTATAGGCGCGCTGCTGTCAGCTCGCTCATTCCCGTTGAGACTAACATGTTCCGGAACCCAATGAAAGGCAACATAGAGTGTTAGTAGGTGATGGTGAATGGAGGAGATGAGGAGGACATTATCGGTAGGAGAGTCATGTTGAATGGCGTGTAGAGCAGAAAGAGAGTCTGAGAAGATGTGGATGGAAGTGGGTTGAAGATTGCAGGCGTGTTGTAGTGAAATAAGGAGAGCAATCAGTTCGGCTTGAAAGGCAGTAGTGTTATTTGAGAGTTGGAAGGAACGTGTGATTGCCCCGCATACAAAGGCAGCTCCTGCTGTGCCATCTTCTTTGGCAGATCCATCTGTGAAATAGTGGAGAGCATCAGCGGAGAAGGAGGCGATGGCAGCAACACTTTCTTGTCGGAAGAGGGTGGGCAGCCTTGACTTAGGTCGTGTGTGAGGCGAAAGGTGGATGGTGAAGGTCTTGGGGGCCCAAGGATGGGGAGGGATATAATCAGGGACACGAAGGTCAGGCTCACAACGGACTGCATCGCTGATTTCTAGGGCTCGGGCAGCGTCAGCTACAGCATGTATCCAATCGCTATTATAAGTGGTGTTGGGCTGACGTTGAGATCCGTGAAGGAGGTGATTGATCAGTGGAGTATTGGGCCATGAACAAATGTAATTGGCCATGGCCAGCGATGCCTTCGCAAAAATTCGGTATTTGATTGAAGGCAGCCCGCATTCTGCACGCAGTGTGTCTATGCGTGTCCACCTTGAAGCATGCAGAATTGTACGCAAGGCGTTATTCTGAGCCACCTCCAGAGTCTGTGTCATGCCGGGGGGGGGTTCTATTCTAAGATTATTCTTTGTTATTCTTAATGTTGTTATGATTACCATTTACTTTTTGTTCTTATCACCACCTCCCTGGTCATGCTCTGGGGTATTATGCTGCGGTATTATGCTGCCACCACCTATTATGAGGGAAATAGGAACCCTTTCGAAAGTTGGCCACTGGTCGTTGTTGTTGTAATTTTGGTAGTAATAAATCTTAGCCACAAGGAGTCACTCTGGTTACCACTGGGGGAGACATATGTCACTAATGAAATAACTTCTGATTTTTGTATCATTATTTGCCAAAAGATATTTTTTATAGGTTAACAACAAAAAGAAAAGAGTACAAACTCAATAATGTTACACACTTTGATAATCTGAGTTCAGTTTATTTGGTACCAGAGACCTCGATAATACTGTTAAATTTCATTTACTTGACACAGAATAATTTCGAAACCCAATCTTTTCCTGATCTTAACACTGTATAACTTAATCTTCACTTTCCAGATTCAAACTTGTTCCTAATCAAAACACATGATCAAAATAATATAATACCGTTCCTAATAATACTCTAACTAATGAGACAAACATCTAATGGGGAAACAAATGTGTGTGTGTGTGTGTGTGTGTGTGTGTGTGTGTGTGTGTGTGTGTGTGTGTGTGTGTGTGTGCGTGTGTGTGTGTGTGTGTGTTTGTGTGTGTGTGTGTCTGAATATGTGTTTGTGAAGGCACTTGGACGGAACCTGCGTGGTAGGGAAAAAGGACGCTGACTCAGTTAAACAATACACTTCCAACACACTCAAAAGGGATAATACTTTAACAATATAACATAAATACTAAAGTGAAAGGGATACACTATAACAATGAATCGTCTCTAAGGGAGGAAAGAGGGACCATGCGGTCTGAGATGCCGCCACATAATAGATGGAAAAATTGCTATTATTAATTAATAATCAGCCTTAAAAAGGCTTTAAATGACTTGACATATTCAGAGGGAAGATTATTGACTATATGAGAGCACGGAATGACTAAGGATTTAGCAAATATTAAGAGATGTTGAGGTAACACTTCACAACAGACCTGCGTGGTAGGGAGAAGGGACGCTGACTGATTTAAACAATAGAGACCCGCGGGAGGCAGGGTGGCGTCTCTAGGGATGACTCACTAAGAATTTTCTTACATATGATTATTATAATGATTGATTATTGAGATATGAGATTATTACTAACTTATACAGAATTAATTTTAGTGTAGAAAAAGTGTTACTATTTAAGCTAATGAATTTGATTTCAAATTTTGATCACTTGATAACTCAGCTGGAATTTGGCGCGAAGACTCTGTTTGGGTAAACTTGATAATATATTGCATCATCTTTCTTAATAGAAACTTATGAAAGGAAATCTAGTTAAGTTAATTACTTTAAGATATAGAGTTTGATTTTAATTGAAAATGAATGTTACTTAAGCTAATATAAGGAAATAATTTTCTTTTCATAGAAAACTGATTTAAGGAATGGTATGGGGTACTGTACAAGACATAAAGATTTCGGGCATCACATCTGAAAGAGGGTTTGTGAGAGGCCAGGGAGACAAGGCGCACAATAGTCTATTAAGGAGCGAATAGCAGCGATGTAGAAGTGCCGCTTCACTCCAACAGAGGCACCATTGCCTCGATGAGAAAGGCAGCGCAGAACTCTGTTTCGGGCCTCAATTCGCTGTTTGAGGTATCTGACTTGAAAGATAGACGTGGATCAAGCCAGACTCCGAGATATTGGTGAGTTTTAGTATATTGTATGGGAGTGTTTCCAAGACAAAGCTGCTGTGATGGAGGAGAAAGTCCAAAAGTCATGTAACGTGACTTTTCAGGGTTGATTTTGAGCTAGTTCGGACATTTGTGAGTAACCTCCTGCTTTGCCTTGTACTTGTCCAAGCAGTTTGTTGTTGGATGACGGCCGCTGCAAACACCATACGTTGGAGTGCGCGTGCAGTTTGCCTGATGGTGACCAAACAGCTGACAGCGGAAACATCTGAGAGGCTCAGGCGTGTAGGGTCTCAGGTAAAAGCATCCCCAGTTTCCCAGGTCGAGATGAGGAGGGAGGGCTCCCCTGATGGTGACTTACTTGCCTTGTCTCCTCCTTGAAACGGGAAGATACGCAGCGAATTGCTTCTTCCACCTGAGGGTGGCGCTGTAGAAGGGCAAGGGGCATGCGCATCGGGTATGCCATGACAATGCCCTTCGTTGTTTGTGTTTGAGGGTCCAACTTTGTGATCTTGAACTCCGCTTGTGTATATGAGATGAGACTGTCCAAGATTTGGTAGGTGGTGTCGTCCTTGGGGAGGAGAACAGAGCTTCCGTCTCTCCCTATCAGGTTTCGTATCTGCAGCTCCGGGTAGTCGTTCTCTAAGGAAGTGACTGCCTCGTAGCTGGAGCCTTCTTCTGCAGTCTCTTGGAAGGCTGGGAAGACAGAGTGCAGTGATGGAGGGGGTTGCACGCTCACATAAGGTTTGAGGGTGATACGTGGTAGAGATGAGCTGTGTTCCAGGAGTGACTCGTTTCCCTGTTTCGAAGCACGGGATCGAGTTTTCTTGTTCTGTACAAGGGTGAATCCGTCTTCGTCAGTGGTGGCCGTGGAGGATGACCCTGCAGTAAGGGGCGGGGAAGGAGCAGACGAGGCGGTGGAAGGACCAGCAGAGGAGATATGAGGTTGAGCGGGGAGGTTGGGTGTAGCAGAAGGAACAGGCAGGTGATGAGGAGTCACAGGGGGGGGGGGGCCGACAGAGCGAGCCTTGTCATAAACTTGAGCAAGAGCAGGGCGTTGGTGTTTTCGGGTGGATGAAGGCGCAGCAGCAGCAGTGAATGTCTTAACTCGTACAGATGTTGGAGCAGGTGAGGAGGAGACATCAGAGCGAGATAAGTGAGAGGGGGAGGCAGTGGTTAGTGAATCTGTACTTTTATTGTCACATCTGGTCTTGGGCAACTTGGTGGGAGCAACACATCCTGCCGAGGGTAAGGAACCATCACTAGATGTAGAGGGGTGACGATACCTCTTCAGAGCAATCGGTACACGTAACGGAACAGTAGTGGTTATTGAAGGTGAAGATGTAACTAGTGGTCCAATAGGGCGAGGAAGGCGTGAAACCTTCCTCTCCCTCATCGTGGGAAGCCCTAAAATCCCTACCAATCCAGATCCACCGCAGCGGAGAACACAGCTAAAACTAAAAGGGTAGCTAAACTACGTGCTGGCAATACCTACGACAGTGAGAGGGCTAAACTAGCCACCTTAATAGGCGTCGAACTAGCCCCACTGTTGCCCCGTTCGGGACTTTGAACCTATCCTATCAGTTTCCCTGTGGCCCGCTGTGAATCACCCTGTAACCAGCCACTCTAAGGGTCCCCCTCATGGACGTGTCCTACGAGACACTCCTTCAGGGTTCAGCGTCGGGTGAAACACAGGTCTCTATGGGCAAAAGCCAGACCAAGTCCTTCAGGCACCTGCAGTGTGGATGGGTGCATGAGAGACAAGAGCAGCTCGGCTAGCCAGCGTGCGGTCTGGATAGCGAGTGATCCGAGAGCCGTTAGAGAGTAGAATGGCAAAACTAGATGTGTATCATACAGTGTCTCCACTAATGTTTTTTTATTTTTTTATTTACTAGATCTTGGTTTTTGGCTTCTTCCCTTGAAAACAGGCTAATCTAGGATTTTTTTTTGGAAATTTGGGAGCCGTTGGGGAGCCGAAAGATCTAGCTCTACTAAGTGAACGGAGCCGAAGGAGCCGGCTCCCTTAAAAGAGCCGGAACTCCCATCACTAAACTGAAGTTTGATTACGTAGCCTACAAATAAAACGAAAATCAAGAAATTTATTATACACAGAAAAGCAATTATATATACTTTAAAAAATAGAATGAAATGCCTAGATAACTTCAACATAACTATTTAAGTCGTATTTATCTCATGAAAAAATATTTATTTGCTAATATACAAAACAAAAATACAAAAATATCAAAAAACAACAATAACGAAAGTAAACCAATATGAACCATAGAATAGAGTAAACAAAAAATTTTTTAATTCAGACACAAAATAAACCATAAATAAACCATAAAACCTGAAAAACAACGAAAATAACAAAAAAGGAGAAAAAAACAAACAATCGTAATTAAATAAATATAAACCTTAGAATACAATTTTATTATATAAGATAAACATAGTAATATGATAAATTAGATTATAATAATAAATGATGAATAATAGTAATGGTTTGGAAAAAGTAAAAAATGTGTTCGCTTACGTATAAATAAAATGAAAATCAAGAAATTTATTATACACAGAAAAGCATTTATATATACTTTCAAAAAATTAATAAAATACCTAACAAATTTCAAAATAACTATTTGTTATATTTAAGTCACATTAATATTATGAAAAGTATTTATTTACTGAAATAAATATAAAAATATAAAAATGTAAGTAAACAACAATAATGAAATTAAACAAATATAAACAATACATCTAATAGCATATAGAAATTTAGGGTACTCAACGCTATGCGGATGTAAGGTTAAGTATTTTCTGAGATTGTAAAATGGCTATAGAGGCACTATTGTCAAGGTAGGTAAGACGGCGCCTCCAGCACTGGACATTAAAAACACTTTTACCGTTCTTAAGGACCAGTGCACTGGAGAAGCTAAGGAAAAGACGGATGAGACCACCCTGTCTTCAGGTAAAACAGGTAATATAGTTGTTGTTGGGCACAGTTAGGTGAGGGGCCTAGGCAGGGTGTTTTGTGGCAGGGACAGTGAGAGGAGGATGTGTGTGTGTCTTCCTGGCGTTGGTATAGGAGAGGTGTCTGATAGGCTGGGGGATGTGTTGGCCGGGGAGGGCGACGCTCCAACAGTTGTTATCAGCGCATGGGGGACTGATTTAGGTTGGATTAGGTCTGAGGAGCTTTACATGAGGTTTAAGGGGGCTCTGGGACGGGTTAGGGACCTGGGAGGGACCCTTGTCCTGTGTGGTATACTGCCCCGTCGCTTGGGACAGAAGTGGTGGTTTGAGGCGTGTGCCCTGAACAGCCGCCTGACTGATCATTGCAGGAGAAATGGGTGATTGTACGTGGACAACTGGTCCTATTTCTTTGGTAAGGATTACCTGTACACTAGGGACTGTGTCCATCTCTCAGGAGGGAGAACAGGGGCTCTGGCCTGGAGCTTCCATAGGGACTTGGGGGCTAATGGTTTTTTAGGGGTGTAGAGGTAAATGAGTGCCCTGCAGGCTTTTTTCAAATAGACGGTAGAGGTAAGACAACCGGAGACGTGAGAAATGGCAATGTTAAGAAGATAAATAGTGGCTTGAAAGCTTACTATACAAACTGCACAGGAGTATTGTAAACAAGATAGACTTTCTTAGAGGGTTGACTAGTGTAGAAAACTTAGATATTATTGCTTTAACAGAAACATGGTTGGATATGTCAGGGAAGATATTTGGTCCAGAAGTAGAGATAGAGGGGTACAAGTTTTTTTCACAAGGATAGGAAAGAAAGGAAAGGAGGAGGAGCGAAACCACTGTACTAGCCTTCTGGCTAGTACAGTGTAACGCACTGGCCTTGCATTCGCTTGGTCGGCAGATCGAGTCCCCGCCCGGGCCCGTGATGCTTAAGCTGTTTACTGGGGAGGAACTGCTGTGGTCGGGCACCACAGTGGTGCAGCGGTGGTCCACCATGGCTGTGAGGCATAGACCTCTAAACAAAACCTATATAGTAGTAATACTAGTAGTAACTAAAGGATGATATAAATTATTTGTGGCCCACGTGGTTGCATGTTTACAACAAAAAAATAATTACATGGTCAAAGATCACTTTTAAGTTTGTTTTTTCTAATAGATTAACATCTTCACTTTTGCTTTATGATTAATATGTAAGTGTTGTCATGGGGATGTTGATTTCTGCAAAAGCAGATACACATCAGCCTGTGTTCGCCCGACCTTCGTTCTTACAAAGAAGGAGCACATGTGGTCATATCTTAACACTTATATAACTTATTTCCTAAGGGTATTTAACTTATTTCACTTTGTTAATACTCAGGTTCTCTCCCAGCCAGCACTGGATGATGGGACCCATGTGGGTCCTTTGTGAGCTACTTTATGGGCCCCATGTGGGCTGCCCACATGGGGCCCAGATAAATTTGGCCACGGGATTCATGTGGGTTTCAGGTGGGCTGCCCAAGTGGGCTAAACGTGGGATATGGGTGGGATCCATATAGGTATTGCGTGGGCATAGCATTGAATTTATGGGGATATATCGCATATATTTGGTGCATTACCATTGATAAAGGGCTTTTGACATAGTCACTGAAAAACATAAAGCAGTGGAAGTCTTCTACCCATACCCCTGTCCTCCAATGAAACAGTGATGTTAGTATTCAACAAGTACATACAGCATATCTAGAGTTTTCTCTGACATTCATTTTCTGTTGAATTGCCTAAAGCCCAATATCAATGGCTATACTTATCTCAAAGTTATGTGAATAATAATTAAACAGTTCAACTTAACTTTATTGCTATATACATGCATGCAGGTATGTACTTGCTGAGTCTCTTTCATATTGTAGATATGTGATGCCAGTTTTCTTACAAGCTCACCTAAAATAAAGAGAATGTTTATCAGTAATCATACTGATTATAATTCAACACTGTTAAAGGTCTGTTCAGACATAATAAAATACAGTTCCCGATTATTAGTATCATAGGTATTAAACTTCTGTCATGAAATATAAAGTTTTACAACAGTATGCAGTATACTGGGAGTGTCACTCCTTGTGAATAAACATTTATCTAAATAAAATTGGAGACATCACATTTAAATTAAATCTAACACTCAAGTATCTTATATCAAATCCCTTGATAATCCATTAACAAGCAATACATAATAACTTACTTAGGTTAGGGTGTCGGTCAACATTTGTAAGGATGCTCACATCTTCAAGCGGATTAGTCCTGCTAGGGATTGAGGTAACTGGCAAAGACCTGGGTGTGGAACTTGCGGCAGCTGATGACAATGCCGATCCTTCAAATAATGTTGCACCTTCACGCGCTGACTCTAGACACAAGTGAACATGGAGGTGATGGCAGATCATCTTGTATAAGAATAGGTGGATCATCAATTGCACGGGACTCAGAGTCAGAATCTGAAGCCATGACTACCATTTAAAAGTTTTGAATCTACCTCACACATTTCACCTCATTTCATCACCTTCCCCCTTATTCACCTCCTCCCCTCTTCCCTCACTAATAGATAAGGTATTAATGTACACTTTAATGCACTTGGAATGGCGTAAATATATAGGACATCCACGGGTTGAAGACTTGAAGGCTACATTCAAATCCCGCCAGCCAATCACAAGCCAGATTATACCTCCCTCCCAGCACAACCAATCACCGCTAAGGACACTATTCTCAAAAAATCATGGCACGTCTTTCTAACCACGAAATATTGCGGGAGATTTGAATTAAAAGTTTGAATTTGATATTAGTGAGCTAATGAATGGTGTTTGATGGTATTACAGGGTGATAAGTGTGTAAAGATTAGAAGCATGGAGGCAAGATACAGTAGGTGGTGTTGTAATGGAGTGCAGCCACTTCAGTTGTAATATACCATTGTGGGAAGCCTACATGGGTCCTATGTTGTACCCATATTCATCCGCCAGACAACATATAAATCTTAAAGGAATTGCCTCCAAGATAATTTTACAATAGTTCTGACATTATATTTCATTGTTGCAGTATTAATGAAAGAAATAATATATGTGTGGGAAACCCACATAGGTCCCACGTTGTACCCATGAATCATATGTCTGCCAAATCACGTGTACATTTTTTAATAATTTTCTCTAAGTTCATTTTCTCGGTGGTTCAGACAATTTCATGTGCTGTTATAGCACTGTTACGGCACCCCCCTATTTTCACTTCCCTCCAAGGCAGGATGTCGCAAAACACAGGTTACCTCTCCTTACCTGCAGAGGCGTATGGTGGTTTCTGTCACTGGGTGTGCTGAACAGTGATTCTGTTCATAACTAACATATACCTTATTACTGGTGTGTGTGTGTGTGTGTGTGTGTGTGTGTGTGTGTGTGTGTGTGTGTGTGTGTGTGTGTGTGTGTAATTCACTGTACAGTCTGCTGCTGGTCTCTCTCGAAGACAGCCGGCCGTCCCCCGATGGAAAGAGCTCAGAGCTCATATTGACCAATCTTTGGGTTGGACCGAGACCACTCACACACAACACACCGGGACAACAAGGTCACAACTCCTCGACTTACATCCCGTACCTATTCACTGCTAGGTGAACAGGGGCTACACGTGAAAGGAGACATACCCAAATAATCTCCGTCCGCCTAGGGGATCGAACCCTGGCCCCCTCGGTTGTGAGCCGAGTGCGCTAACCACTACGCTAGCGGACCGTAGTGTGTGTGTGTGTGTGTGTGTGTGTGTGTGTGTGTGATTACAATTTTATAATTATTCATACTGTTCATTGGAAAATAAAGCAAATTCTGTGTAAATTTAAAATAATTAAATTTATTAATTTTGATTAGCTAAGCTAAGGCTAAGCTAAGGTAAGGGAAATGCACATACTCCCTCGACACTGGCGTCAATGAAACTGAGTAAGTAAGTATAACTTGGCAACTCAACTTACTTCCGTTGTTTCATCGGTAAGAGAGTCCATGACTTAGGTTGCACTCAATTTTTATTTCTGATTGAGTGACTTAATAACATTTGGTTTCATAATAAATACTATAATATAATTCCTGCAAATCTTAATTATGCCCATGTAATGAATGGTAAAGACACTTTATATCTTCTAGCCAATATAAAATTTCAGCAGCAAAAACGAACGCAAGCAGTGTGCATTTGTAGAGCCGCACACCCAGCTCCATATTTTCAACAGTCTGCCCTCCCACTCCACCGTACGCGCTATGCTACATAATGATACAATTGATTATTGGGTGTGCAGTGCTTCTACAGAACACTTATAGTGCAAAATATTATAACAGGGCTAAAAACAATAAGAAAAATATCGTTTCCCACTTACTGCTGAATTTATTTATAACTAGCATGCATTTCTCTCTCTCTCTGGCTGAGGGTGTGCGGCGCACACCTAGCACACCCTGAATATACGTCCCTGCATACCTGAGGTAACGCCCTCCTTGGGATCCGTGTAGCGGGGGTTGGCGGGAGGGGAAAAAGGTTTTAAAATCACACAGACAGCAACACTTCTCCTTTCCTTGTATATTTACAAACACTTACATGGTACAGCACAACATTACAGCCTCAGGGCACAGAGTTCCCCACAAGAGGTTCACCCAGAACACACATCCTCCACAGAGCCATGCACTCCCTTAGCGAAGGCAGGGCCTAAGGAAGCCAGGATGCCATTTCTCCGGCCACCCTGTCCACTTCCCTCCAAGGTCCTGCCCTTTACGCGCCCAGGATCGGCCTTTCACTGCTATGTTCCTCTGTCTGTTGTCTGTCTCTTGGCCTCCTTCTCCCTTCTCCTAATGCCTTACAGCAACTTATATAACTTCGGCTGGTCTCTGATAGTCTACCCTTGCTCCTTCCCTCCTTCCAACAACCAACCACATCTCCCAAACACACCCCACCACGACTGCGCATGGCTGAAACACACAAATACGTAGGTCACCTTATCTTGACACCTGTCAACACTCACACAGACCCCTACATCCCCAGGGAGCCCCGGTGACGCCGCCGCTCCCTGCCTCCACACAACTACATTTACATACTACAATAAAGGCCTCTTCTATTTGTTCCCAATAATCTACTCCGGATTCTGCTCTGAATCCGAATCCGTTTTGGATTCGCTGGGTGCAAATAGAACATCAGAATCTGTTTTGGATTCGCTGGATCTAAACAATAACAATGAGAGGCCAGTCGCTGCCCAGCCGTCACTTCTCCGAGGAAGTGTTGAGAGTTACAGCTTTCATTACCTGATGCATTTAGGGCGACAGCGGCACCCCTAATTATCAGCAACCTGCTTATTGTACAATAAAACAAAATTATATAACTAAATGTGTTATTGAAAACACCATTAGAATCTTGAAAAGTAGATTCAGGTCTAATGAACCTCGAGGTTAATACAAAGTGTCTTGGGTTAAAATAGTGCACATGTTGATTCTTTCATTATATTTCTGATATTGATTGTTAGTCTATAATTAAGATATTTTATTCCTGCCTTTAATAAGTGCCTTATTACCTGGTTATGACTTGAATTCTTTCAAAAGAGGAGTGTCAAGACACCTTTGTTAACTAGACCTCCACCCCCTGCTTCTATTTCTCCTACTGTCGTCTTTACAGGATGGCGACAAGAAGGATTTTTTTAACGTATTTTTGTTGTCCCTTAGTCAGTACCTTTTCAATGTATAAAAAATATATACTATATATATAAACTTTTTTTTGTATTTCTTTACAAATACTGCTCCACCTCTTTATTATAAATATGAAGTCGTACATACTGTACATAGTGTACTCAACATATGTGTGAAGGTTTCAGGCGGTGCTTACCATTATTTATCTAGCAAAACGTCTTTGAAGTTAGGTTATGTTAAGTTATGGGTAAGTTATGTTTTGGTTATGTTAAGGTTGTTAGGTTAGGTTACTGTTATGTTATGGTTAAATATCCCTTGTTTTTATATATGTCGAACCTGTGGCGCCGGTAGGCTTACTCTGGTTAGGTTAGATTTGGGTAAAACTTCACTTTCACACCCGCCCAAAAAACCTTACATTCCCACATGTCCTCATGTTTATTGGGAGATGGGAATGGGGATATCTTATTAACTATTTATTTGCGACGTTAATGAGTGTCAGAATCGTTTGTGTATATCAATGTGAAACTCCCGAGTAGAGCTTCCCCTTAACCAAAAAAAAACGTTGGGGATATCTTAATTAACCATTTATTTGCTACGGTTATACATATTTTTGTACCTACACTAGCATTTATGCAACATTTTTTTTACCATTTAATCTCTTCCACGCGCTTGATTCCTGTGGGCATCTCTTGGAACAGTAGGGAAGCGTGTCACGACGTGTGGTCTTGTCAGTGCATGTAACACAGTAACACCTGTGTTATGGCTCGGCTGATGGTGGGTTGTGTAGGTTCAAAGTCGTCACTGTTACATAGTTGCATCTTGCCAGTTGCGAGGTATCTCAAAGTCAGTATGACTTTGAGCTCAGCGGAGAGGGATTTGTTCCTTGATGTGGGGCTTGTTATACCATCTCGGATCAAGTCCGTCACGAACAAGATCCCAGCACGGTCCATCCTGTACCTTCTGATGAGCTCACGGTCATCATACATCTCCAGCGGGTCCTTTCTAGGTGAAAAGTTTGGGCGCTGTGGTATTACAAGTTGTTGTTGCTCCGCCATTATCACTGTGAGTAGCTCTTACGCTTCTTAGGAATCCTTGTCCACGACTCATAACATATTGACGCGCTATAACTACTCATAACTCAATGTGAACTTTTCTGCATTACTCATACGGCTTATGAGCTCCTCTTACAAGGTTTATGAGCTGCATCCGGCTTATGAGCTCCTCTTACAAGGTTTATGAGCTGCATCCGGCTCATAACAGACATGATAAATCTGTTATGAGCCGGATGCAGCTCATAAACCTTGTAAGAGGACCTCATAAGCCGTATGAGTAATGCAGAAAAGTTCACATTGAGCTATGAGTAGTCATAGCGCGTCAATATGTTATGAGTCGTGGACAAGGACTCCTAAGAAGCGTAAGAGCTACTCACAGTGATAATGGCGGAGCAACAACAACTTGTAATACCACAGCGCCCAAACTTTTCACCTAGAAAGGACCCGCTGGAGATGTATGATGACCGTGAGCTCATCAGAAGGTACAGGATGGACCGTGCTGGGATCTTGTTCGTGACGGACTTGATCCGAGATGGTATAACAAGCCCCACATCAAGGAACAAATCCCTCTCCGCTGAGCTCAAAGTCATACTGACTTTGAGATACCTCGCAACTGGCAAGATGCAACTATGTAACAGTGACGACCTTGGACCGACACAACCCACCATCAGCCGAGCCATAACACAGGTGGGTATTATTGCAGTTTCAACCAATACACCACACGTAACTATAAACTATCTCAGGGTCTAGATGACACTGTTAGGATCATTTATAGCCCCATATTACACTGTCGGAAATTAATAATTAATAATAGGAAATTTCCTTAGATTTTTTAGTCCATATTGGTGAATGTTTTGTTATATTATTGTCATTATTATGAAGGTTAGGTTAGGATATTGAACCAGGTTTCTGGTTGATTGAATAGTGTCCTAGCGGGGGGTCCAGGGGGGGGCGCACCCCCCTTTTAGAATAGGTTTGTCGTGTTTGCTACATTTAGAGAATTTTTAGGGAAATTTACCTAGATTTTCAGTCCATATATCACTCCCCCCAAAAAAAAGCCGATTTCCCACAGCCCCCAAGCTTACTTCAGGGGTTGTAGAGATAGGGAATATTGGTTGAAACTGCAAATTTACCCACAGGTGTTACATGCACTGACAAGACCACACGTCGTGACACGGTTCATCCGCTTCCCTACTCTTCCAAGAGATGCCCACAGGAATCAAGCTGAGTTTAGGAATATTGCAGGCTTCCCTGCAGTAGTCGGAGTCATTGATTGCACCCACATAAAACTTATTGCACCAAAAGAATTTGAGGCAGAATATGTGAATAGGAAACATTTTCACAGCATCAATACTCAAATTGCATTTGATGCAAATTACAAAATTATAGATTTGGTGGCTAAATGGCCTGGAGGAACACATGATGCTCGCATATTAAGGGAAAGTGGACTGAAGATACTGATGGAGAGCAACATAACACCAAGAGGATGTCACCTCCTAGGAGACTCGGGTTATCCGGGCAAACAGTGGCTACTGACACCCTATCTACAGCCACAGAACAATGCTCAGGAGGCATACAACAGGTAAGGTATTCATTCATTTGATTACAACATTGAAGCATACATATATATATATATATATATATATATATATATATATATATATATATATATATATACATATATATACATATATATATATATATATATATATATATATATATATATATATATACATATATATATATATATATATATATATATATATATATATATATTCATATATATATATATATATATATATATATATATATATATATTTATTTATTTATTCACTTAGGTTTAGTTAAGTATGATGATTGGAATTAATTAATTTAACTGATTGCATATTGACATTTATATGTGATATATATATATATATATATATATATATATATATATATATATATATATATATATAGAGCACATAAGTGGACTAGGTGTGTGGTCGAGAGGGGTATTGGTCAACTCAAACGTCGCTTCCATGTCCTCCATGGTGAAATACGGTTAAGTCCAGAGAAAACCTGCCAAGTTATCACAGCCTGTGCATTAATTTACAACATCTGCAAAAACCGCAACATCATTCTGCATGGTGAGGAAGAGGAGGAAGCGGTTGAAGACAACAATGTGTTGCCTCTCCCAGAAGCAGATGTGGTTGTGGGTGTGGAAGGACTTCCTCAAGATGGTCTAAGCTACAGGGATCACTTCACCAATATTCATTTTCAGTGAGTTGATATTAGTAAAGCTAGCAGTATCTGATATCATATGCACAATACATAATAATGGAGTCTGCCACTACATAGCTTTTTCCATAAATCTAATGGTAGTATTGTCTTCTACACATTCCTTTCTTCCCTACTTGTTCTTATCAGCCTAATTTCAGAATTATCTTTTGTTTTCCAGAAATGAAGATTGACTGAGCAAAGGCCACTGAATCTCAATCTTCTCTACATCTCTACAACATACTGCCAGGTAATATACTGATAAACTTTGTTAGTAATATTAATGTGTATGGAAACATTAAACCAAAAAAACATTCATACTTTTTAACTTTCTTGAAGATTGCTGACTTACTCTTACACTTATAAATATATAACATTCTTCCGAAGAGAGGAAGTATTGCATAGTCTTTATATTTATTCATTGGAAGTGACACATGCACATGCAATTTTAATTTTTCTCTGTACCATTGTTTTTTCAATTGCAATACTTCTATTTCAAGTTTCAATTTTTTTTTTGCAGCGTTGCCTCGTCATCACTCTCCTGCTGGTCCAACACAGGAAGAAGAGGAGGCTGGCTGATGCTGGCATGTGTATCTTCGCAACATGGAGTTGCAGTTGTCTCCTCTTCTGCCAGCATCGGCATAACGCTGAAGTCACTGTAATGGAAGGGTCCCATAATGCATCTATATTTTTTTTATACTGTTGCCATTACAAAGTGATGTGTGTGTGTGTGTGTGTTTAATGAGTGCTTTATGTGAATACCACAAAGGGTTATGATACAAGCTGTATACATATAATTAAATTAACCAGTAAAAGTTGTTATGGCTTAGTTTTGATAATTTTTTACCGGTCATTTAACGCAACTACCTTAACTAACCAAGCTTAACCTAACTTATACGAGGTTATACAGTAATGTCAAGGTTGGTTAGTTAACACTTCAGGAGGGGCACAGCCAAGGTTAGGACGTTAAGTTAGGTAATGTTAGGCTTGTTTATAGGGTTAGTTAGGTTAGGTGAGGCAAGGTTAGAGTGTTGGGTTTGGTTAGGTTTGGGAGCCCATGTTTATGTCATATTTGCTTCCCCCGTCCAAAAATTTCCACTTCTTCCAGAACATTTGAACCAAACTAAACTTTATTTTTCGAAGAGAAGGTCTCACAGAAAACATTGAATATCTCACTAACTAACAATTTGCGACGGAAATGTATAGGATATCCAGGGGCGGGAGTAATGATACTCTGCAGCGTAACTCTGTCCTTTATTGAGGTGGTACAGCAACTGCCTGGTAATGTATGTATGTGGCTATCGTGCCCCTTTGAAAAGGGACACACGGGCCAGCTAATGAGCCCGTCAGTCCTGCCTGGTAATGTCCGTGCGCCTCAGGGTATATCGTACGTTCCTATCCAATATCCCCCCTCTAAGATAAATGTGTGCCTACCAACAAACACATTGATCTGACAAGTGTCATGCATAACAGGTCACAAAAGCACA
This sequence comes from Metacarcinus magister, assembly GCA_029783475.1. Taxonomy (NCBI): domain Eukaryota; kingdom Metazoa; phylum Arthropoda; class Malacostraca; order Decapoda; family Cancridae; genus Metacarcinus; species Metacarcinus magister. Next base: position 1,063,887 of record JAPQNM010000046.1, read on the forward strand.
GGGGCAAGAAAACAAAAGTAACCAAAAGTAAACAGAAAACAAAATAGACTGTAGTTGCTGTCACAAGATATGTATGTGTGTGTATGTGTGTGTGTGTGTGTGTGTATGTGTGTGTGTGTGTGTGTGTATTTACCTAGTGTGTGTATTTACCTAGTTGTAGTTTACGGGAAATGAGCTCACACTCGTGGGGTCCCGTCTCCATATCTTTCTTTATCAATTTTAGCTTTAAATTCATGCACACACCTCGCTTCCACTGTCTCACTATCCAGTCCATTCCAAGTATCAATGCATCTGTGTGGAAAACTATATTTTTTGACGTCTTGCAAGCACCTTGTCTTCTTCAGTCTCTTACCATGTCCCCTTGTATTTCTCGTGTCCCACACAAACAAATCATCCCTGTCAAGTCTATCCATTCCATTCATTGTTCTATACACCGCTATCAAGTCTCCCCTTTCTCTCCTTTTTTCTAATGAGATCAGTCCCAACTTATCCAATCTTTCCTCATAAGTTAGATTTATTAGACTTGGAGCCAGTCTTGTTGCTGCTCTTTGAATTCTCTCAATTCTTGTTATATCTTTCTTTTTGTGTGGGGACCACGCCAACGTGGCATATTCAAGTTGCGGACGAATCATAGACACGATCAGTTTCTTCAACATTTCCTCGTCCATATATGTAAAAGCTGTCTTGATCTTAGTAATAAGTCCAACAACCTTGCTAATGTGTTTTCTAGGGGACAAATCATCCTGTACTATTACTCCTAGGTCTTTTTCATCACTTGCTTCTTGGAGCACTGCATCTCCCATTTTATACTCCGCTTCTATTCTCTTGGTACTCTTGCCCATTCTCAGAACTTTGCATTTCCTAGTATTAAATTCCATTTCCCAACGTTGACTCCGCTCAAAGATCTTGTTCAGATCATCCTGTAACATCATGCAGTCTTCTCTTCGTTCTATCCTCTTCATGATTTTCACATCATCTGCAAATAGGCTTGCATAACTACCTATGCCATCAATTAAGCCATTCACATATATCAGAAACATTATTGGTGCCAGAACTGCTCCTTGCGGCACTCCACTGCTCAGATCCCTCCAATCTGAGACACGATCCCTCACCCCAGTCCTCATTTTCCTTCCTCTCAGAAAATCCTCCATCCATGTCAGTAGAGCGCCATCCAGTCCTCCCTCATATTTCAATTTCCACAAGAGTCTTGTGTGTGGCACCTTATCAAATGCTTTCTTTAAGTCCAAGTAAGCAGAGTCAACCCACCCATCTCTTTCCTGTATTATGTCTATCACCCTTGAGTAGAAGCATAATAAGTTGGAAACACATGAGCTTCCACTTCTAAATCCGAATTGTCTCTCAGAAACTATCTCATTCTTTTCCAAATATGCCACCCATCTTTCTTTGATGATTCTTTCACAGAGCTTGCCCATAAGACTGGTTAGAGACACTGGTCTATAATTCAGGGGATCTTCCTTACTACCTCCCTTGTATATAGGTACAATGGTTGCTTGTTTCCATTCCCTGGGTATTTTTCCTTTCCTTACAGAGCACATTATCATATCATGCAATTTATCTACCAGTTGATGACGGCATTCCTTCCGTATCCAGTTGGAGACTCCATCTGGTCCCACTGCTTTTCTAACATCTAGGCTTTCTAGCATTTTCAGTATTTCCTGCTCATTCGTTACTATATTGCTCAAAGTTGTTTGCCTTTTTACTCTTTCAATGTTATTAAATTCCTTTTCTTTTGTAAAGACTCCTTGAAAACACTTGTTCATAATTTCAGCTTGCATCCTTGGATCCTCATACACAGTATCTGACACTTTTATTTTATCAATTCCTTCTCTTTGTTTCAATTTTCCATTAACAAATCTATAAAATAGCTTGGGTTCCTCTTTACATTTATCTATTATGGATTTCTCGAAATTTCTTTCTTCTTCCCTCCGGGTCTTTACGTAGTCGTTCCTAGCTAGCTTTTCGATATTCATTTCTTGATAAATTATCCATTCTTTTTCTATACTTCCTCCATGCGTCGTCTCTTTTCTTTTTCGCACTCACATCTTTTGTTAAACCAGTCTTTCCTCCATTTCTCTTTAACTCTGAATTTGGGTACAAATTTCTCTATAGCCTCCCTGTAAATGTCCAAAAAACACTTCTTTTGTATATTTTTTGTCTCCCTAAATGGTCTCCAATCAGCTTCGGTAAAAAATAGTCCTCAAGTCCGTAAAGTTTGCTTTTCCATAGTTCGGCCTTTTTTCCTTGTATCTTTCATTTCTCCGGGGCTGGACTCCTCCCAGTATCTCAAATTGCAACACCACATGATCACTTTTGCCTAATGGGCACGTATGTGTCAAATTTTCAATTATGTCAGTTCTTTTCGTGAATATGAGATCCAGTTTTGATGGTGCGGTATCTACTCTGAATCTTGTCTCTTGTCCTACCCACTGAGTCAATGCATTTTCCATTGTCAAATTAAGCAACTTATTACCCCATGAGTCTTCACTCCCTTCTGTGTACCAATCTTCCCATTGCACCTTTCCGCAGTTAAGGTCATCCATCAAAGTTAAGTTATGATTATTTTCCATTATTGCCTTAAGTTGTGTCTCTGTATCATTTATCATTCGTTGGTATTCATCAGTCTTCCAGGAACTCGTTTTTGGTGGTACATACACAACAGCAATTTCACATCTTCCTTCATCCTTGGTTTTTAAGTGCACGTTTACAATTTCAGCCAGTCCCCTTCCTATCAGAACCTTGCTTACTTCCAATTCTTTCTTCACTGCAATCAGTATTCCACCTCCTTTTTTATTAGTTCGGTCTCTTCTCCATGTAATGTATCTTTCATCGTCTATGGGGTTGACAATTGCATCATTTAACTTTGTCTACCAAACACAAGATATCCGTGTCATTAGTTTCTAAAAAGTCCTTAACCTCCAACTTGGTTGACAATAATCCATCTACATTTGTATACATTACTTTTGGTTTACCCGATCTGTCTCCTGAACTTCTTTTTGACTTTCCCTTTTCCTGTACCACTTTATTATTCTCATATCTTTCACTCTCCAATAAAACTTGTTCTTCTCCTCTTCCAATCGCATTTCGTTTTTTCCTTTGGCTTCTTGCAACAATTCCCTAATTTTCGTTCTTTCCTCCTCATTGTGGTCCTTTCTAATGTACACAGTTTTAAAATCGTCACTTGATGCTAGTTTCCATGATCTGTTCAACATCTCTGCAACAGTTATCTGTGATCTAAACTTAACTTTCAAGTGCCTTGCTCCTCCCTCTTCGTACTTCCCCAGTCTATAAACTTCTTCTATTTCGTGTTGGGCCCCGCTATCCTCTCCCAAAACTTCACAAATTACACTTTTCACTGCTTTCATTTCTTGCTTCTCTCTCTCATTTTTATCTGGCTGCTTCTTTTCTTTTAGCCCCGTTATTACTATGCACTTCTTTTTCTCAGCTACATCTCTTACTAAGCCTTCTTTTGATTTAATCACCCTTATTATATTTTCCTCCACATTTTTTTCCTTTTCCTCTTCTTGCTGTTTCAGTATTTCCACAAAGCTCATTTTCTCTTCCTCATGACGTTTTTCCCAAACTGTATGTTCCTTCCTAAATCTCTCTATCTCCTTCTGTTGGTTAGTTGCCATGTTTACATTGCTTTCCACTTTTTCTTTCAACATGTCCCTTTCCATGGTGAGTTTGCCAATTTCAGTTCCTAGGTGATTAACCTCTCTGTCTGACGACTCTTTTTCCCTTCTGAGTTCACCCAACTCTACTTTAATTATTGCATTCTCCTCCTTGACCGCACTCACCTCCAGTCTGAGATTAGCCACTTCGTTTATCATATCATTCATTTTGCTTAGAAACTCATTTTCCATATAATTAATTTTCCTCATCCATTGCATGTTGATCAGATTGATTCTCCACATGAACCCATTTTTTCATGTTCCTCCTAACTCGAATGTGTGTGTGTGTGTGTATGTGTAACATATTACACATAGTCATTTAGCCACCCTGGACGCTTTGTCTGTCTCCTGGGGTGGAGTTGCTGGGGACCTGGCTGTTGAGGGCATCCCGCTCTGCGCCTCCGGTGGGGCCTGTGCGAGGGTGGGCCTCAGGTGTTTTCTGTTCCTGAGGCTAATGTGGCCACTACCGTCGAGCTTGATGGTATACTGCCTGTGAGGGAGTGCCTCCACTACCAAGCCCGTGCGATCCCACACGTTGGAGGCCTGGTTCTGAACCCTCACGCGGGTGCCGGGAGCCAGGGATGGAAGTTGGCTGTGGGTGCTGTTGGCCATCAAGGTGTCGCCAGCCTCCCCCATCTGCACCTCTCCTGCGAAGCGTTCCGCCCCAGTGCCTGTCCACTTTAAGGTGCCAACGGGCCGTGGGCACCCTGTCACGCAGCTGTCTGCCTGCAGCAAGTTGGGCGGGAAACTTATTTATTGCTCGCAGCGGAGTGTTGAGGTACTGGAGCAAGGCGAGGGAGGCTTTGTCGGTGTCCAGCGTCCCTCCGCCGCCCGTGTTGGCTTTGATGATTCTCCTGGCCGTTTTGACTGCTGCCTCGGCTCGCCCGTTTGACTGGGGGTACTGCGCTGACGATAGGCGTGCTGTGACGCCCCAGTCCTTGAGGAATTCAGCTATTTCCTCGCTTGCCAAGTTCGTGCCCCCGTCGGTGGACAGTTGCTCTGGGGCACCCCATCGCGTGAAGTAACGCCTCAATTGAGTCTTGATTCTTTGTGACGTGGCGCCGGATGGGAAGTGGGCAAGCTCCAGCCACCCGGTGAGCCTGTCGGCGTAAGCCATGTAGGTGTACCCCTCATGCTGGAACATGTCTGCCACTGTAGACTGGAAGGGGTACTCCGGGGCCGGTGTGATGATGAGTGTCTCCGCGGGCTGCGAGGGGGCGTGCGTTTCGCAAGACGTGCATGATGCCCTGTAGTGCTGCAGGTCTCCTTCCAATCCGGGCCAGTATACACACTGCCTTGCCCTCCGCAGCATGGAGTCGAGCCCCTGGTGACCCGCGTGACAAGGCGCACGCACCCCTGATCAAATGTGTACATCACCAGGTGCTGGTTGACTGCCAGCCTATCTCTTAAGCCATAAAACGGGCGCAGGCAGGCCACCTCTTGCGATTTATGTTGATGCCAGTCCGCGGCTAACACTTTGGCCAGCAGCAGTTGGTACACGGGGTCATCAGCTGCGAACTTCCTCACCACTGACTCGTCCAGGACATGACTCTCGTGTCCGGCTGTGGCGATCACGGCGGCTGCGACTGCTTCGGCGAGGTCCTCGTCCAGGTCTGCGTCGGCGTCCGTTGAGAGGCTACTGAGCGCCGGGTACCTGGACAGAAAGTCCGCTGCAGCGTTCCTTTTTCCGGGCAGATATTTTACCTGGAAGCGGTACTGCAACGTCCGCTCCTTTAGCCAGAAGAGCCGCGGGTTGACCACTTCTGACAGAGCTCTGTCCCCCAGGAGCTTGGTGAGGGGGTGGTGGTCAGTGACAATGGTGAGGTTTGGGCATCCCAGCAAGAACAGCCTGGCTTTTTGGAGGCACCACACCACGGCTAAAGCTTCTCCCTCTACTGCGGCGTAGCCGGCCTCAGCGGCAGTGAGGTGGCGACTGCCGCACAGGGCCAAGCGCTAGCCAGCCTTGCAGCAGAAGGGGGCGTCAGCAGATGAGCAGTGGCAGTACTGCTGCAGGATGACAAACCCGATGCCTTCCCTGCTCCAGTCCGTGATGGCTATCGTTGGGCGTGTCTTGTCATAGTATGCCAGGCCGTCCCTGGCAAGCTGGCATATGGTGTCCTGAGCTCGGCGAAACTTCTCTTGCAGTTGTTCGTCCCAGTACACTGACCTACCGCATGGTTTCTTCAGAAGCTCCCTGAAGTTGTTCATGATTGGGGCCGTGGCGAGGAAGGGGGCGAGCTGATTCATGAACCCGTACCACGACCTGATGTCTGAGATGGAGGGCTTGTCTGGCATGCTGAAGTTCCTGATGGCTGCGAGGCGCTCGTCCGTGGGCTTGTACCCGTCCCAGCCGAGACGGAAGCCCACGAAATCAGCTTCCCTCCGAGCAAACTGAAATTTCTCCGGCTTCAGCGTAATCCCCTTGGCCTCACAGGTCGTCAGGAACTCGTAGGTATGCCAGAAGGCCTCCTCGATGCTGCTGTCGTACAGGAGGGTGTCGTCGACACACTTGTACTTCCTCACAATGCCCTGAATGGCGTCATCGAAACGCTTGGTGTACGCGTCGCTGGCAGAGCAGTGGCCCATGGGGGTCCGGCGGTACCTGAACCGTCCCCACGGGGTGATGAAGGTGCGACTTTCCTCGTCCAGTTCCACTTGGTGGTACCCCCAGTAGGCGTCCGCTACTGTCTTGAAGGAGTGCTTGGGGACTCCAGAAACCATGTCGAAGGGGGCGGGGGTGTGGTGCGTCTCCCTCCGGCACGTGGCGTTGAGGCGCTGGTAGTCCACGGTGTGCCGCGGCTGGCCAGACTTCTTGGCCACCACCACCATGCGGGCGCACCACTCCGTGGGCTCCCCTGCCGGGACGGGCTCGATGACGCCCCGCCTGATGTCTTCTTCTAGCTGGACCTTCACCTCGTCCTCCCAGTGTTTCGGTACAGACGCTGGTGTGTGGCAGGCGTGGGGAACGGCGTTGGGCGCCAGGTGGATGTGGTGGGGCTCGCCCTCCATCACTGGTAGCGGATTCCTGGTGGTGTTGAACGTTGTGGCCGAGAAGTGCTGTAGCAGCCAGCTACAGCTGCCGCACGTGCTCCTCATGTGGCGGGAATGGTGTCGCCGCGGGTCTCACGGGTGGCCGGCTGAGCTCGGGAACTGCATCGTCTGCCACTAGTGCCTGCACCGCCAGCTGGGAGTGGTGGGGAAAGCTGGCAGGCACTAATCCCAGCCCCTTGCACGTGCTCAGCGACGGGAACAGCGACTTAGCAGAGGGCACGAAATACACGTCCTGCTCTGATACAAGGCCGCCTAGGGATATGGTGCACCGGCACGACCCGAGGCATTGTAGTGGCAGGTCCGCAACATCCCGCAAGGCCGCCCGCCCCCGCAGCTGCGCGGGTTTTATGTGGAGGCTGGACAGCAGGGCCTCCCCGGCGACACACACTTGGGCCCCAGTGTCCGCGACGGCCGCGGTGCGGTGCTTGGCTCCCTCTTCAAGTGCCACCGTTACCTTCACGGTGGGTTGGCGGGTTACCTGTGTGCCTGCTGTTGTCACGGAACCTGAGACAGTGTTGGCAGGCATGGGGTTGTTGGGGCGCTTCGAGCCCCTGCAGCACCTCTTGAAGTGGCCGCGTTTCCGGCACCCGAGGCAGACTGCTTCCCTGGCCGGGCAGGAGGCCTTGTCAGGGGCGTGCGTGGTGCCACAGTTCCAGCAGGTGCGCGAGGGCTGCGTCTTGCCAGCCGTGGCGGCTGCAACGTCGGGTGGACAGTCCTCGTCCTCCACGACCTGTGCGGTGCCAGCCGCACGACTGGGTTCCCGCCATGAACTCCCGCCCACGGCGTGCTGGCGAGCTGCCTCGTACGCGCAACACATGGCTCTTAGAGCGTCGACACTGCCTATAGAGTCACACTTCTGGTACACCTGCTGTTTCAGACCCGTGTCACGCAGTCCTACTATTAGCTTTTTCAGAAGCAGGTACTCTGAGAGGTTGCAACTGCACTGGGGGCACTGGAACGCGCAGTCGTTGGCCTTCTGAGCGCCCCGTATAAAGTAATCACTGACACACTCGTCCTGCCCTTGGCTGGCACTGAAAAACTCGGCCCACTGTACTGCCTGGTTCGAGGAGCGAAGCACTAGTTTACCTATGACGTCTAACGCCTCCTGTTGTGTCAGGGCGCCCCACTCGACGAGGGTGAATCTGGCGTCCACAGCGCGCTGCAGTGATGGAGCACAGTGGAGTCTGACGTGGTGGACCGCCTCCTGTTGTGGCCATTTGCAGAGGAGGAACCAGCATTCCATCGACCGTCTCCAAGACCTGAAGGCTGCTGGCGTCATTTCCAGGTCGCATTTCTCAGGAGCAGCCGAGGGAGGCACCCGAGAGGTAGGTGCTGCGTTGCCGCGGGTACTGAGGGCCGCCATGTTGGCCTGCAGCGTGGTGATGGCCTGCTGCTGTTCGTTGATGGTCTGCCTCGCCTGCTGCAGCAGCGGCTGGAGGCTGCGAGGAACCACTGGCTTCGAGGGCCTGCTAGGCGTCAAGCGAGGGGACCAGCGAGGTAGAGGCATCTTGGGTTACTGTAGGTACTGGAGAATCACTGCGCCATATAGGATATCCAGGGGCGGAAGTAATGATACTCTGCGGCGTAACTCTATCCTTTATTGAGGTGGTACAGCAACTGCCTGGTAATGTCCGCGCGCCTCAGGGTATACGTAGCGCCGGGAAAACATATCGTACGTTCCTATCCAATAAAATGTAATTAAGAAAACCTTCTCCAAATGCATCACGTAATGCACAAATATAACCCTGAATTGTGTAGAGCATTATGGTGAAGATGTAAACAATACTTTAAATTAACCTTGCAGTTAATAAAATCGTATAACCTCACCTGGAAAAGCAGAGACACATCAGGCCTGTGTTTAAAGTGTGTTCGCTCGACCGCGTTCTTACAAACAAAGAAGGACGGTCCTCCTGCCTCCGGGGCCCTTATTCACTTTGAGTTGCCAGGTGGGGTTTAATCCCTTTCTCTTATATACTCCCTGTCTACCATGGTATCAAATGGTTCAAGCTATATTCAATTAAGAAAAAATAATATGCAATGTGATTAAAAACATTTACAAGTTGCAACGTCTTCGGGCAAGTCAAATAAAAGTTATTTCTATATGAGCTAGGGGATTCTTGCAATTTTACTTGGGCGGGAAATCTTTTGCGCGCTAAACTTACAATGGGTCTTGATCTTGGTATTACTCACCTGGTTAGCTACCCTCTGTTATCATTGGATAACTAGGCAATAGAGGAAGAGTAGGTAGGATTGATAGGGGCAGCTCACTTCTGCAGGTACGCCAGTCATAGAAGGGTGTAGTTAGTGGGGATGAAAAAGTTAGGTAAATAAGATGACAGAGTTGTGTACCTTTTGCAAAGTACAAGTAGTAGAAACTAAGTGAATTAATGAAATTTTCAATTCAAACTCATAAGGAGTGCAATAAGTTAGAGTAACAAAAGAGTAAGTCGGAAGATTAGTAGGCATATAGGCTGCGGTGGGGAACAGGAAGATATGAATCTACTTTACATCTATATAATATAAACGTGAAATTCTGTGTGTGTCTGTCTGTATGTTAGCAATAGAACCTATCTAAATGTGGTCGGATTGAGCTGAAACTTGGAGAGGGTACTCAGTGGGACCCCCTTTGTGTCTTCAATGGGTCAATTTTTTAATTTAGATTTTTTTTATTTTCCCGGGCAACGCCGGGTTCTCTGCTAGTATGGGTATAAGACCGGACCCAGGGTGTGGTGTAAGGCTGACTTGAAAGAGAAGATGGATTCTAGGGCAACTACCTCGTCGGGGAGTGAGTTCCATAGAGTGACACATTTTAATGAGAAGAATCTCCTTCTGGCCTCAAGGGAACTGTGGGTGTGAAAAATCTTAAATCTGTGACCTCTTATACCTAATGGGAGGGCCAGATTGAACATATCATCAGGGGATATGGCACACTCACGGTGAACAAATTTCCAATATTTTAGGAGATCCGCCCGTAGTAAGCATCCTTGAACAGAGTATAAGTCCAGGGTATAAAGTCTCTCACTATAAGACAGCTCTGACATACCTTCTATTTAACGAGTCCATGACCTCTGGATTGATTCCAGCATACGGAGATCTCCCAAAAAACCTGTGTTCCATACACAAGAGGCAAACTCAAGTAGTGGTCTTATATGTGTTTTATAAAGGGTCAGCATGAAGTCCTGAGATCGACAGAGAGTACATCTGAGGAAATTTGCAGACAATCCAGGAGCCTTATTGACAACAGACCTGCTATGCTGGTGGAATCTGAGAGAAGAGTCCACCAGGACACCAAGATCTTTGTGAGAATCAACCAGTGATATTGTATGACCAAGAAGATAGTAATTGGAAAGAGTGCCAATATGGTGCCACGCTGAAACCTTAAAACAACACACTTCCTCATATTAAGATCAAGGCTCCAAGAGCTAGCAGTCCTGTAAATATTATCTATATCATTCTGACATGAGGAAGTACCAAGTGCCAAGGAAAATGAAGGAGATGGAAGATATTTTAAATAGATCTTAAGATCATCTGCGAAAATTTTGCAGTTGTTTAGGATGGAATGTGGCAAGTGATTTACGTACAAGAGGAACAGTAGAGGACCCAGTACAGAATCCTGGGGAACTCCACTTTTAACCTCCCTAGGGCTGCTTCTGATGCCAGAAATAGTCACATGCATTGTTCTGCCCTGGAGAAAGTCACTGATTCATTTCAGCAGGGTACCTCGTAGCAGCGACACCCACATACACGACATACCCACAGCCTGAGCCTATAATTACTTCCCTCGAGACCGCGGCTGAGGTCGAGATTAACTTGACCTCACCTCGCCTGTCACTTCACCTCACGTGACCACCAGGTCCGCGACGCCTAATATAAGCCACCAACACACACATCGCTAAGTCAGTCTACCACGAGTCTACTACTAGCTTACACCACAGCTCACGTCGGCGAGTCAAGCCTCATGGCTCCCCTCACACATCACTCACCATCTCCAGGCTCTCTGTCCACTGTACAAGCTACTTGTGTGTCTACCAACTCGTGCAGCAATAAACTACCAAAGCCAAGCCTGGGTGTTGTTCCAATTCTTATGTAGCCGACAACCCTCCACTACATTTGGTGACTCCCGGAGTGACAAAATTGAACAATGGAACAACACCGCTGCTGCCTCCTGCAGCACTATCGCTGCTACGCGTCGACAACCTTCACGCCTCTCCTGCCGCCCTCACGCCTCACTACAAGATCGCTGCCGCAGCCCTGCAGCCCCACGCCACGGTTTGTCTTCAACGCCCTCGCCCACGCTGTCCGCCTGGAGCCCTGCCTCCTGCAGCCCTACTGCTGCTACGAGTCGCCAACCCTCACGCCTCCTGCAGCCCTGCACCGCGGCGTCCTGCAGCCCTGCACCACGGCCTTCTGCAGCCCAGTAGCCCTTCAGCACCGCAGCTACGAGGCACTCTCCCACGCTCCTCAACGTGCCGCCACGGCTAGTCTTCACCGCCTTCATTCTGCTCCGCCCGCTGCCCCTCGCCCACGCGGCCCGCCCGGAGCCCTGCCGCGCACGCTATCCCACGCCCACGTGGCCCGTCCGGTGTGGGTTCACTCGAGGTACCCCCTGCACTCAAAGTCCCCCTTCCTCTGCGCATGACCGGGAGGCGATTTTGCTGCCAGCCCCACGATTCACTCTTCTGAGTGGGACTAAAAATTTGTAAACAATACAGTCGCATTGCTACTCTGATGATGAATTCGGTAGATGATATATTCGGCTCATGGTTTCCTGGGATGGTTTGACTACTCAGATACATTATTTTCGTGTCCAATATTAAAATTTGTAAACAACACAGTCGCACTGCTGCTCTGATGATAAATTCGGTAGATGATATATTCGGCTCATGGTTTCCTGGGATGGTTTGACTACTCAAATACATTAATTTCGTGTCTAATATTATTATTCTTACATGTTTTGTGATTACCAATCCTCTTCCAGGGCATCGGAGCAGCAGTGCGACTGTGTTGTTTACATTATTTTAGTCCCGCTCAGAAGACTGAGTCGTGCGGCTGGCAGCAAAATCGCCTCCCGCGCACGCGCAGAGGGAGGGGGACTTTGAGTGCAGAGGGAACCTCGAATGAACCCACACCGGAGCTCTGCCGCGCCCACTACCCCTCGCCCACGTGGCCCGTCCGGAGCCCTGCCACGACCGCAGCCCTGCAGTCGCCGCCCGACATCAACACACGCGCCCTTGCTGCCAGCACGGAGTCGTCCTCCAACCCTCGTACATGGTATGTAGCACACACGCCCTTGCTGCCAGCACGGAGCCGTCCTCCAACCCTCGTACATGGTATATAGCACACACGCCCTTGCTGCCAGCAGGGAGCCGTCCTCCAACCCTCGTACATGGTATGTAGCTGCACATGCGTCGTCGCTGCTCCTCCTGCTGCTCCTCACGCATCCTCCACGGAGCCTCGCATCTCAGCATCCCAGGTGACTTCTACAGCCCCAGCACTCCTGCAACCGCAGTCCCGCAGCCGTACCCTGCAGTCACGCCGGCGGTGCCTCTCGTCATCACGCCTCTCCACCTCATCAAGACTATTTACGGCATATGTTTGTCTGTTGTATTATGTATATTCTTTTACGTTCCTCCTTCCTCGTCACTTGGGGGGGAGTGATGTAGCAGCGACACCCACATACACGACACACCCACATGCACACACACACCCACAGCCTGAGCCTATAATTACTTCCCTCGAGACCGCGGTTGAGGTCGAGATTAACTTGACCTCACCTCACCTGTCACTTCACCTCACGTAACCACCAGGTCCGCGACGCCTAATATAAGCCACCAACACACACATCGCTAAATCAGTCTACCACGAGTCTACCATTAGCTTACACCACAGCTCACGTCGGGGAATCAAGCCTCGTGGCTTCCCTCACACATCACTCACCATCTCCAGGCTCTCTGTCCACTGTACAAGCTACTTGTGTGTCTATCAACTCGTGCAACAATAAATTACCAAAGCCAAGCCTGGGTGTTGTTCGAATCCTTATGTAGCCAACAACCCTCCGCTACAACCTGTAATGCCAACGCAGCTTAGTTTTTGAATCAGAACTGAATGGTTCACAGCGTCAAAAGCCTTAGAAAACTCAAACCAAATTACATCTACTACGTATCTCAGCATCCCAGGTGACTTCTACAGCCCCAGCACTCCTGCAACCGCAGTCCCGCAGCCGTACCCTGCAGTCACGCCGGCGGTGCCTCTCGTCATCACGCCTCTCCACCTCATCAAGACTATTTACGGCATATGTTTGTCTGTTGTATTATGTATATTCTTTTACGTTCCTCCTTCCTCGTCACTTGGGGGGGAGTGATGTAGCAGCGACACCCACATACACGACACACCCACATGCACACACACACCCACAGCCTGAGCCTATAATTACTTCCCTCGAGACCGCGGTTGAGGTCGAGATTAACTTGACCTCACCTCACCTGTCACTTCACCTCACGTAACCACCTGCAATAACAAAGTCATAGGTCAGCAGCAGCTGGTCACCAACAGTCATACCATGTCTGAAACCAAACTGATCAGGTGAAAGTAAGGCATTCTGTTGGAGGTAGTTGTTCATATGGTCAGCCACAATCCTCTCAAGAGTCTTGCAGCAGACAGAGGTAAAACTAATCGGTATATAGTTGAGAGGAACCAGGCGAGATCCCTTCTTGAAGATGGTTATTACGTCGGATACTTTCCACATAGCGGGTAGAGTCCCCTCGCCCATTCTAGTAGTAAAGATTTTGAACAATGGATAAGCTAAGGAAAGGCATGATTTAAGGAATCAGGGATGAAGACCATCTGGCCCCATGCTAGAATTAGGATCTAAAGAAGCTAAACTCTTTAACACACCTGTGAAGGTAACATTTATATTATCAAGAATTTTATGGAAGGTCTGGTGAGGAGAAGGGTTAGGACAGGAGTCCTTGAATACCGAGGAAAAGCTTTTGACAAACATCTCAGCCATGGCACAGCAGCTCTCCACCAAGGATCCATCTGGATGCATAAGTGGGCCTATAGTGGGAGCACCTATTTTTTTACTGCGAAAATATTGGTGGAATGCTTTAGAATATTATCTTGAAGTTTGTCAAAGAGAGACCTTTCGTAAGATATTTGAGAATGGGTGAAAAAATTCTTATATTGGTGATTAATTTGGTTATAGTTATCCAGGGCAGAAGAACATTCCCGAGACTGGCGACCGTAGAATCTCCTGACGGTCTTGAAAAATTGCCAAACTTTTGATCTTTCCCTTTTTAGTGCAGCAGGTGGTTTCAAAGAAGAGCTGGGGATTGGCTGAATACAAAAAGGTATGTAAGAATCAATCAAAGGAGTGAGAATGTCCAATAATTTAGTGAGCATGGCATGAACAGAAAGATGGCAACATTCAAAGTCCCAATCAATATGAGATAAATATTCATTTATTACTTTATACTTACCTCTGTCCCAGGCTCTCTTACTGAGGAGACTACTATTATTGTTGTCAGGATTTGTCTTGAAATAATAGTTACAGAGGACTGGGACATGTCCGCACCCTGGAAGAGGACAAGTGAACCATACGTTGCCCATCCTGTCCGCTTCTGTAGACAGGACAAGGTCCAAGGTGTTACTGAAGGTGTGAATGTGAGAAAAACTACGTACTGAGATAGACCAATTGAGTTAAAACAATTAACAAAAGAAGTAGTGAGGGGATAATAGTCGAGGAACATGGCATCGTCTCTAGACCAGTTAATGGCAGGTAAGTTGAAGTCCCCAAGAATTAGTGTTTCCTTGTTCAGGCAGAACTGATGTAGAAAGTTGGTTAGATTAGTATTGTCCACAAGGGTATAGGAGGGAGGTCTGTACACAGCTAAGATATAACAGTTGAAAGATGTAAGATGCACAGCGTGGACATTGGGGAAATTACAGTATGCTTTTATTGAAAGGAAGTGGTGGTTGTGGCGGGGTTAGTGGTATCACTTTGTGAGGAGTGAAGACGAGGAGCATACGCTACCTATATAACTTGTTGTTACTTTTAAGTTTAGCGGAAATAAAAGTGTGGAGAAGGAATGTATCTTTCCTTCTCAATCAAAGTGTTCTGTGACCGCCTGTGATGTCTTGTTCTCCGATTCTCCAGCGCCTACGCCGAATCCAGGTGTAAGCAGGTGTAAGCTGCTCTTGTTATAGCCCAGGGAGGAGGTTTGTAGCAATGTTTTCAGAGGAGAGATACAATAAATTGAGAAAATAGGAAATGTTGTACAAAGGTTGCTGATCCACAGGAAAACAAAAGAAAACACTTGGGTAAGTGATCTGCGAAACATTCACTTGAATTTATATTTGTTTATACTAAAATTTTCTGAGCTAGACTATAATTATCGAAAGGATTTATGTAATTAGAGATTATATTTCATTAGCAAGGGATGCTGAACATAATTTTACTTTAGACATGCAATGCAATCTGATGTCACCACATGAGTAAACTCACTAACGCACCATTAAACGTCACCTGAAACTACCTTTTGCGATTGTAGTGTTACATATTGTCCGAGAATGTTAGACAATTTTTCAACTTAAAACAGGAAATATCGCTACCGGTAATACAGGTATTTTAAAGAAATATCGCTGTTACTGGTATTTCATTATATATCGCTATGAGCTATACCGGTATAATTAAGAATACCGATATTATTGATACCGGTATTTTTTCGATACCGCACATCCCTAAGGTAAACAAAGTAAAGTAAATGTCATTTTTTTTTTTTCGTAGCCACACGCCAGGTTTTGTGACCATCAGTGCATTATGCTTTCGTCAATAGCTCATTGTTAGGTTATGCTAGTGATTTTGGCACCTTGTTTTTAGTGTAAATCATTGCATTTCGTCTCCCACGCAAGAACCCCGCATTCCCACAAGTCCCCAGGCTTGTTGAGGGTGATAAGGATATCATATAAATGGATTTGCGACGGGAATGAATGTCAAAATCATTCGAAATGGGTCATAATCTATACGAAAAGTGTTATTTATATCCAGGTGCATTATTGTGAAGATGTAAAAGATGGTAGATAACAATATCTGGGACCAGCTTGGAGGCTCTCCGTTGTACTTGTTCCAGTTTGTTAATGTGTGGTCGTGTGTATGGTGACCATGCCTGGATACAATATTCCAGCCGAGGCCTGACCACAGATTTGTACAACGGTAGGAACATCTCTGCATCTAGGTAGGTGTAAGTTTTCCTTAAGAGACCCACCATGGAGTTAGCGCTGGCTGCTGCCTTGGTAACTTGAACCGTAGGTTTCACACTGGGGATAACATGTACTCCAAGGTGTTTTTCTTCCTCTGTGGTGGTTAGTGGAGTGTCATCAATGTGGTACTGGACTACTGGTACCCAGGATTTCTTCTCCCTAAATGCATGACTCTACACTTCAATTGATTGAATTGCCACAAAACCTTATGAATAAATAAGAAAAACAAAAACAAAAACGTAACCTAACTTAACTGCCACATGCAACCTCATAAAAAAAGAAGGTAAATTTCCATAACTACTGCTGGGACGATATCAATGTAATTATTTAATGGTACATACTATACATAGTGTACTCAACACATCTGTGTAGGTTGCAGGCAGTGATCACCATTATTTACTTTGCAAAGCGTCTTTGAAGTTAGGTTAGATTAGGGATAGATTAGGTTATGGTTAGGTTTGTTTATATTACCTTTTTATATTTTATTACCTAAAAGTTAGGCATTTCACCGTAGATTTTTTCCGGATTGGCATATATCGCCAATATTTGCTTTTAATGACGAGCACCGCCTGAAACTTTCACGGAAAAAATCTAGGGTAAAATGCCGGTAAATATTCGTAAGACGACCCATTCGATATCTCTTTGCCATTATAATGCACTGCAAATTCAACTTCAGAAACTTGTTCAGATCACCTCAAACAATTATGCCGCTGAATTACAGAAAAAAATACGAATATTTTTTTTTCCTTCTCTCCGAAAAGTAAAGTTTAGTTTGGTTTAAACAAGGTTCTGTTATTTGTCAATATAAGTTAAGGTATAGTTAATTTATGTTATGTTATGTTAATTAAGAAGCTATTAAATGTTTTCTATGACTAAAAGAAAGTGGTTGTGCGAAGTGCAGACGCCATTTTATTTTGTAGCAACACGTCCTTTTGGTGATGTAAAAATTTACCGAAAAAAATAGATTTGTTAGCATAACCTTCCCAGAGCTGCAGTTAAATAAGCCTAACCAAAACTAACCCAACCAAACCCAACTAAACCTAACAACCTAAAGAACAAAAATCGTATTTTTTTCTGTAATTCAGCGGCATAACTGTTTGAGGTGATCTGAGCAGGTATGAGGTTGAATTTGCAGTGCATTATAAAGGTAAGGAGATATCGTATGGGTCGTCTTACGAATCTTTATCCAGTAGAAGTTAGGTTTGATTAGGTTTGGGGGTTCAGTTTAGGTTAGGTTAGATTGGGAGTCCAGAGGCTCTATTCCCCCGGGTCAGTTTAGTTTAGGTTAGGGTTGTGTCGTTGGGGTGATCTGGTTCGGTCATGTGAAATGTTTAGTTTAATTTTTACTAAAAAAACTTTTTCCACCTTAGATTTTTTTCTGATTGCCATATATTTGCTTCCCCCACCCTAAAACCACGATTTCCCAAG
Source organism: Metacarcinus magister (assembly GCA_029783475.1). NCBI lineage: Eukaryota > Metazoa > Arthropoda > Malacostraca > Decapoda > Cancridae > Metacarcinus > Metacarcinus magister. The sequence goes on from JAPQNM010000046.1 coordinate 1,081,316, forward strand.
GTGTCCCCAAGCTTGTTGGCTATGAGAGAAAAGAAAAACAAGAATAAGTTTATTGGCTTGAACTGCAATTTTACCAAAATACGTAACCTAATTTTTTTTTCTATATCAATTAACCGTTGGCGCCAGTAGGCATACGGAGGCACAGATGGACTTGCCTCGCCTGTTATTTGGCGTAACCTAACATAACTGCCACATACAACCTCATAATAAAAAAAATACGTAACCTGCTATTATTTTGCATCTTCACGTGAATGCTCTAGAGAATTCAGAGTTGTATTTTTACATTATCTGATGCATTCTAAGTTTTTCTTAATTCTTAGTTTGTGAGATATTCAATGTTTTCTATGAGACCTTCTCTTTGGGAATAAGGTGAAGTTTAGTTTGGTTTGAACAAAGTTCTGTTATTTGTCAATGTAGGTTAAGGTTTGGTTAATTTAGGTTCTGTAATGTTATGTTAACTTAGAAGATATCAAATGTTTTCGATGGGGGAGGTGCAGACGTCTTTTCGTAGCCACACGCCAGGTTTTGTGACCGTCAGTACATTGTGTATTCGTCAATAGGTCATTGTTAGGTTATGTTAGTGATTCTGGCACCTTGTTTATAGCGTAAATCATCGCATTTTGTTTTCCCCCAAGAACCCCACATTCCCACAGGTCCCCAATCTTGTTGGGGGTGATAAGGATATGTTATATATGCATTTGCTACAGAAAAATAAATTCGTATTTTTTTCAGTAATTCATCGGCATAACTGTTTGAGATGATCTGAACAAGTTTCTGAAGTTGAATTTGCAGTGCATTATAAAGGTAACGAGACATTGAATGGGCCGTCTTACGAATATCTACCTAAATGCCTAATTTTTGGGTAATTGAACATTAAAAAACTTATGTAACCGAACCTAACCTTAACCTAACATAACGTAAAATAACCAACATAACCTAACCTTAACCCAACCAATCTGACATAACATAACATAACATAATATAACATAATTTCAAAGATGCTTTCCAAGGTAAATAATAGTGATCACCACCTGAAACCTTCACAGATGTGTTGAGTACACTATGTATAGTATGTACCACTTCATATTTATATCGATATCGTACGAGTAGTAGTTATGTAGATTTACCCCCCAAAAAATTAGTAACCAAACTGCCACATACACCCTCATATTTCTTTGTTTCTTTTAAATGCGTAAGGTACCAATGTTGGTGCATAACACACACACACACACACACACACACACACACACACACACACACACACACACACACACACACACACACACACACACACACTCTCTGAAATTGATGGAAGAGGCAAAGCAGAAAAATTATGAAAGAACAACAGAGGAGAAAACAAAGTTTTTTTGTAGAGTAAAGTACAAGATAATGAAATGGTACATAAACAACAGATGTTAGAAAAAAAGAAAATTAAATGAATGGAGCAGTTACAAAAGGAAGTGATAAAACAAAAGTAATGTATACTAACACAAATGGAATAGTTTCAAGAAAACTAGAGTTAATAGAATATCTAAGAGAAGAAACCAGAAATTGTATGCCAAGCAGAAACAAAACTATGTGAAGAAATCCAGACTAACATTGAGAATGATAATTATAATATATGGAGGAAGGGTAGAAAAGAAAAAAAAAGGTGGTGGTATGATGCTAATGATACAATCTAAGATAAAAGTTAAAAATGTAGAGTATGGAAAAGGTAAAGCAGAATTGATAAGTGCACAAATTAATACAAGGTGTGGAGAAAGCCAAAAATTAATAGTTGCATATGTACCCCCAAAAACTAAAACTTGGACTAAGGAAGAACATGAAGAAATAATAGAGGATACCCTAGAGAGCTTAGAAAAGATTATTAAAAGCAGTCAAAGAGTAACACTGTAGTAACACTGCAGTGAAGTAAATTGAGAGGCGTTTGAAAGCAGAGGTGAAAATACATGGGGAAATAGATTATTGAGACTAACGATGAATAATACAATGATTCAATGGGTAACTGAAAATACAAGATTTAGAGGCGAAGATAAACCATCAAGATTAGATCTTTTATTTACCAAAGGAATAAATCTAGAAACAGATATTAATTATGAATGCCCCTTTGGAAGGAGTGACCATGTGGTCCTGGAAATTGAAATTAAGGGAGATATAAAAGACAAACAAGAGGAATCATACAAGAGAAATATGATCTCTTCCTGATGATATACAAGCAAGGAGTAAAGGAATACATTCCATTTTGTAAAGTAAAAAAAAAAGGTAAAAAAAGAGTGGTTTAACAGAAAATGTGAAAGATCTAAAAAGAGAAGAGATGAAGCATGGAGGAGAATGAAAAGAAAACCAGTCCAGGAAAGGAAAGAAGAATATTAACTAGAAAGGAATGAATATGTAAAGGTAAGAAGAGAAGAAGAGAAGAGATATGAAAAAGATATAGTTGACAAATGCAAGGAAGAACCAAAGCGGTTTTATAGATTTATTAATGGAAAAATAAAACATAAAGAAATTATAACTAGATTGAAGGAAAATAATTAAGTATATAAGGACCCAAAAGAAATGAGTGAAGTGCTAAATAAGAATTTTCAGAAAGTATTTACAACTGAATCTGACTTTAAAAAGCCACAAGGACTAGTGAGGAAAAACGAGCTATGGGAAATCAAAATAAGTAAAAAAGAGATAGAAGAAATGATGAAGGAATTGGATGAAAGGAAAACTATAGGACCAGATGGAGTATCAGGATACATATTGAAGGAGTGCAGACAAGAAATGGCTGAACCAATTCTTGATATAAAACAGGAAAAGTCCTCAAAGAATGGAAAAGAGCTGATATAATACATATTTACAAGAATGGAAACAAAGAAGAACCACTTAATTATAGACCAGTGTCATTGACCAGCATAGTGTGCAAGATATGTGAGAAGGTCATCAAGAAACAATGGACTGATTACTTAGAAAGAGAAGGAATGATATCAGATAGACAATTTGGATTCAGAACAGGAAGATCATGTGTCACAAACTTATTAAGTTTTTATTCAAGAGTAATAGATATAACATACGAAAGAGATGGATGGGCGGATTGCATATATTTAGACTTAAAAAAGGCAATTGATAAGGTTCCGCACAGGAGATTACTATGGAAGTTGGATCACATTGGAGGATTGAAAGGAACATTAAAGAACTGGATGGAAGACTACCTGAAAGGAAGGGAAATGAGAACAGTAGTAAAGGATGAAAAATCAGAATGGAGAGCAGTTAAAAGTGGAGTACCACAGGGATCAGTTTTGGCACCAATAATGTTTTTAATATTTGTAAATGACATGACAGAAGGAGTAAGCAGTTACATCAGTCTATTTGCAGATGAGCAAAATTACTAAGAAAGATAGGAAACCACAAGGATTGTGAGGAGCTACAGAATAACATAAACAAGATATATGAATGGAGCAAGACATGGGAAATGGAATTTAATGCAAAGAAATGCCATGGATTGGAAATGGGAAAAAGTGCAATGAGACCCTCATGGACGTATAAGTTAGGGGAAAATATTATATCAATAGCAAAAGAAGAGAAAGATTTGAGAGTGGTAATACAGGACAACTTATCACCAGAGAAACATATAAATAGAATATTTGGTGACACTTTCATGATGCTAAGGAATATACGGATGGCTTTTCATTTCCTAGATAAATATATGATGAAAAAAATTATAACTACAATGATCAGACCAAAACTGGAATATGTAGAAGTAATATGGTCCCCACACAAGAAAAAACATGTGTTGAAATTAGAAAGAATACAGAGAATTGCAACTAAGATGGTGCCAGAATTGGAAGACCTAACATATGAGGAAAGATTAAAAGAAATGCATTTAACAACATTGAAAGAAAGAAGAGAAAGAGGTGACTTAATCACAATATATAAATTGATGAACAACTTTGAAGAAACAAATAGAAAAGACCTAATATTGAGAAGAAAAGGAGAGACTAAAAATTTGAGGACACAAGAAAATACTGCATAAAGGAATTTGCTTGAAAGATACAAAAAAAAGTACAGTTTTCCCCAAAGAAGTACAGATACTTGGAATGGACTGAAGGAAGAGGCTGTTTTCGCGATGGTATCAAGCCAGACCAACCTGAAGCAACCTAAATGAAGCCTAACTTGATAGCAAGTTTTAAGTGAAAATGAGCCTGTAGGTTTGTTAATTTGTAACTATCATGCTTGTTCATTGCATTTCACTCCTCCTCCAAATTTTCCAGATAATATTAATATCTCTTTTTTTTCCCAACTCACATACTTTCCAGACTTCCTTGACACTTCCAACTCCAATAGTTCTCATCCACCTTATACTATTCTTAACTTTCTAACCACAAGGAAAAGGTGACACATTCCTCCACTCCCGCTTCTCAAGTCTCGCATTCATCATCCTCACTATTATATTTCTGGACACAACCTCATCATCCATCATCACTATCAACATTTCATTCACCCTCTTGTCTTACCCTTGAATACTTATAAATATTCTTCTTATCAAACATTGTATTTATAATACTTATCTGTCATTCTGCTCATAACCCAATCATTCTTTCTCCATTTTCCATTTGACATACCATTGACACCTTTAATTATTACATTCCCAATTCTACCATTTAGATGCCCTAATAATATTACATTTACATTTGCTGTAGAATTCTTTAAACACTCATCAATATTATTCCAAAATGTTTTCCTCTCCGTTTCATCTCTTTCAATACCAGAACCAAATGTGTATTTAAAAAACACCACAACTTATGCACAAATTAATTATCACTCACATGTGTCACGGTGAAACAACCTTCCTTTGCAACACACACACACACACACACACACACACACACACACACACACACACACACACACACACACACACACACACACACACACACTCACTCACTCACTCACTCACTCACTCACTCACTCACTCACTCACTCACTCACTCACTCACTCACTCACTCACTCACTCACTCACTCACTCACTCACTCACTCACTCACTCACTCACTCACTCACTCACTCTCACACACACACACACACACACACACACACACACACACACTGACTGACTGACTACACTTCTGGACTAACCTATAAGACCACTAATGTAACTTTTCTCACAACACCTCACTTCCTTCCTTCCAGTCACACTTCGTTCTCCTTCCATCTTTGTTTCACTTTCTTTCTTTCTTCACTTTTCCTTCCACAATCGTTCTCCTGATTTCTTCCTTTTGAGCCTTATGCATAAGAACATAAGAATATAAGGAAGGTACAAAAGGCCCGAAGGCCTGCACGAGGTAGTTCCTGTTACTCCAATCCTCCCTTATTACCTACACCCACCTCTTGTCCATAAAGTTGGCTAGTCTTCTTTTAAAACTCCCTATTGTCTGTGCACTAACTACCTGCTGACTGAGTCTGTTCCAATCATCCACCACCCTATTTGTAAACCAATTTCTGCCTATTTCTTTACTAAATTTACATTTTTCTAGTTTGAATCCATTATTTCTTGTTCTATCCTGACAACTGATCATAAGAACTTTTCCTACATCCCCCTAATTAAAACCTTTCACCCACTTAAATACTTCAATCAGATCTCCCCTTATTCTGCGTCTCTCCAGTGAATGTAATTTCAAAAGCTATAGTCTCCTTTCATAACTAAAATTACGAATCCCTTCTATCATTTTGGTCATCCTTCTCTGCACTGACTCTAACAAAATTATATCCATTCTATAATACGATGACCAAAACTGCACTGCATACTCGAGGTGAGGTCTGACTAACGCTAAATACAACTTCAAAATAACCTCAGCACTTCTACTTTTAATACTCCTAGCAATGAATCCTAACAACCTATTATCCCAATTTCTAGCCTCAATACATTGTTTTCTGGGACGGAGGTCTGAGCTAACCTGAACACCCAAATCTCTCACATTCTGATCTATTCAGCTTATGTTGTACCTGTTGTGAGGATTTTCCCTTCCAAGTTACCAACACTTGTCATGATTAAAATCCATCTGCCACTTAACCACCCACTCGTTTAACCTATCTAAGTCCCCCTGCAAGTCTTTTACATCAGACTCTGATCTAATAATCCTATCTTAGAATCATCAGCGAATTTACTAATATCACTACTAATCCCACTGTCTAAGTCGTTAATGTATATCAAAAATAATAATGGCCCTAAAACAGATCCCTGTGGAACTCCACTTGTTACCCCCCCCCACACACACACTTAGTGCAACTCTTTGTTGTCTATTGCTTAGCCACGACCTAATCCAGCAGAGAACTTTCCCATTAATCCCATGTGCTCTAACCTTACTTAGTAGTCTATCATGTCAAACCTTATCAAATGCTTTACTGAAGTCAAGGTATATAATACCATGTTATATCCATACACATTTATTAACGCAATCAATCATTAGTGTTCAAGGATAATTTCATCTTCACTCCCCTTCTACACTTTGTTTCAGGGTAGGAAGTAACAATACAATAGAGGGACTCCCCAGCCCTCTTGCCCTGATCCATCCATTGTAATCACCTTTAATGACATGCAGGGAATACAGTAATACAGTGACATTATCCTTCCCACAACATCAAGGTCACAAGGTAGAATAATGATACAAAGAAATCAGCTGCCCAGCACACTCTCCTGTATCACCACAACACTGTAGTTTTGTTCACCATTTTCTGTATTAATTAACTCTAGTTGAAGTTGTTTCTCTTTTTATCCCCAGCAGCCAAGTGAAGGAGGCTGGGACTGGGACTGTGAGTGTAAAGTTGCTGCAAGATCACCAGCGGCCTTAACACATTCACCACAGTACTTTATGAACTTGTGTGGCCATAGCACTAAGAAGCCTTGTGTAGTGTAGTAACAGGAGTGTCATGTATGGTAGGTATACGTGATGTACACAACAACTGGTGCCGTGTGTATTATTCATCACAATCTGAATCAAAATGTGTGCTGACACGGGAAAAAAATCTGACCCAGAAGACAGCCCCAAGATGGAAGACATGAGTGTGAAGTTAGAAGAAGACAACATTGCAGAAGTACAGAAGTTTGAGTGTCAAGAGTGTGGAGAAATATTGAATAGCAGAAGTAAGTTTATCCAACACTCTTTGTCTCATAGAGGAGTGGCAGTGTTTTGCTGCAACAACTGTGACCAACTGTTCTACTGTGAGAGACAACTGGACCAACATACTTGTCTTCACACCAAGCAAGACAAATACGAGTGTAAATTGTGTGGGAAACAGTTCACCAGAGAGAGTAATCTTAATAGACACGTCAAAATTCACTCCGGAATGAAAGAGTTTGCGTGTGAGATATGTGGGAGAGCATTCACTCAAAAATGTGACCTTGATCAACATTCAAATATTCATTCTGAGTCTAAAAAGTATAAGTGTAACGAATGTGGGAAAGCATTTGCTCAGAGAGGAAACCTTGCCCGACATCTATTAAACATTCACCCGGGATCAAAGCAATATAGATGTGATGAATGTGGGATGATGTTCACCTCTAAAAGTGATCTCAACAGACATGTCAAGATTCACATTATAGCCAGAGGTTACAACTGTGAAGTGTGTGGCAAGGCATTCAACTTACACAGTAGTTTTAAGCGACACATGAACATACACACCCAAGAAAAGCAATATAAATGTACGATGTGTGAGAAAACATTTAACCACAAGAACAACCTCACTAAACATCTAAACACACATACAGGGGAACAACAATACAAGTGTGACGAGTGCGGGAGAACACTTTACTCCCGAAGCGATCTTACCCGACACATGAACATTCACACCAGAGAAAAGGAATACAAATGTGACGAATGTGGTAAAATATTCTACGCTAAAGGTGACCTCACACGACACACAAACATCCACACCCAGGCTAGGATACATGCGTGTGAGGAATGTGGCCGAACATTCACCCATCGGAGCAGCTTCAAACAACACATGAACATACACACAAGAGCAGAGCAATTCAACTGTGATCAGTGTGACAAAGTGTTCTACCAGAAGGCGAGTCTTGTCAAACATGGGAACATCCATGCGGGAATTAAGTACACGTGTGATCAATGTGACAAACAGTTCAATGAAAAGAGTCACCTTAAAAGACACAAGACTGTTCACACGAAAACAAAGAAATGAATAACTAGTAGTGACAATAGTAGTACAGGTTGACCATCGATAATCCGGCAACCGATATTCCGGTTCCTTCAATATTCCAGCATGAATTTCAGAGCGCAGTTTCAATTTTTTTTTGTTATCGGGAGGTGTTTATTTATTTATCTATTTATTTATTTTTTATCAATTGATTGATTGATTATTATATATATATATATATATATATATATATATATATATATATATATATATATATATATGTGTATATATATATATATATATATATATATATATATATATATATATATATGTGTTTATATATATATATATATATATATATATATATATATATATATATATATATATATATATGTGTTTTATATATATATATTTATATATATATATATATATATATATATATATATATATATATATATCTATATATATATATATATATATATATATACACACACACATTAAATGGGTACTGTCCAAGAGATGACAAAAATACATTAAACAAATAACTTGTCGCCAGACCCTGTAAAAAGGACAGTAGGAAAAATAGAAGCAGGGGGTGGAGGTGTTTATGTTTTGATGGCGCTGTACCCAGTATCAGGATTTTGCAAATGCTTGCAACAGCAAACAGGCATTCCTTTTAATTTATTTGCTGTAATTGTTAAAATCTGCAGCTGTATAGTCGGTGATGAAATTTCGAAAATATGGCAGTCCTAAGGTCCCATGGTTGCCGGATTATTGATAGTTAACCTGTAGTAGTAGTAATAGTAGTAACAGTAATGAAACAGTTGATAATAAATCAAATGCCAAGACTCTTCTCTTGACTTAATCTTTCCAATTATTTACAGGGATATAGTGAACACTTTTCATCGTTCTAAATCTTGTTTAAATAGAAACCTTCCACTCCTTTTTTTATTTCCTTTGGCCTACCTACTCATTATCATACTATGGTGTACATCTTTGTTTTATCACTATCATCACTCTTTCATCCTCTTTACCAGTATTATATCATTATTTGTTTCATCATGATATTAATTAGTAGCTTTTATAATGAGTAAGTGCACAATAGAGCATCACCTTTTATAGTTCATGTTTGATGTGCCTGGAACTTTTAAACAAACAAACAAACAAACAAACAAACAAACTGTTAGAAAAATGACATGTACAATCACGTGAAAATTAACTGCAATATAATGTGTACAAAAGTTATGGTGTATAAATGAACTGAGGATTACCATAACCATTCAAACAACTAATGATGATGATGATAATGATGATGATGATGATGATGATGATGATGATGATGATGATGATGTGGAATGATTGGTATGTCTGGCACAAAGGGTGATATAGGTGTATATATTTAAGTATGTATGATTTTTCTGAACATAGAATATTTTATTTTTGTATACCTTTGCCTGTTTGTAGCGTAGACCATTTTTGTTTTGTTGGAGGAAGCGCCCAATTATCACACACAAACACATACACAAACACATACACACAAACACTTACATACACAAACACATACACACAAACACATACACACACAAACACATACATACACAAACACATACACACACAAACACATACACACACAAACACATACAGCATAATTTGCAAGGTCTGTGAGAAGATAATAAAAAAGCAATGGACTAGGTACTTAGAAAAAGAAAAGAGAATAACGGACAGACAATTTGGATTTTAGAGAAGGAAAGTCATGTGCAACAAATCTATTAAGTTTCTACTCAAGGGTGATTGATATAACACAAGAAAGAGAAGGATGGGTGGACTGTATATATTTGGATCTAAAGAAAGCATTTGATAAGGTATCACATAAAAGGTTATTATGGAAACTTGAGAACATTGGAGGACTGAAAGGAAATATTTAAAACTGGATAGAGAATTACCTGAGAGGAAGAGAGATGAGAACAGTCGTAAGGGACACAAATTCAGAGTGGAGGAAAGTCACGAGCGGGGTACCACAAGGCTCTGTATTAGGACCACTGATGTTTATAACATATGTCAATGACTTACCGGAAGGACTGAGCAGCTACATAAGCCTTTTCGCTGATGATGCTAAACTGATAAGAAAAGTAAATAGTCAAGAGGATTGCAAAAAACTACAAGAAGATCTAAACAAGATCCAAGAGTGGAGTGAAAGATGGGAGATGGATTTCAATGCAAGCAAATGTCATGTGATGGAAATAGGAAAAAGCTCAAAGAGGCCTACATGGACATATAAAATGGTAAACAGCATTATAACAAGAGTAGATAAAGAGAAAGACTTGGGAATAGTAATGCAGGATAATCTATCTCCAGAGAGATATTTGGAGAAACATACAATATGCTAAGAAGTATAAGAGTGGCCTTTCACTATATGGATAAAGAAATGATGAAGAAGATTATCACTACAATGATTAGACCAAAAATGGAATATGCTGCGATTGTATGGTCTCCACATAAGAAAAAACATATAAAGAAAATAGAAAGAATACAACGAATTGCAACGAAAATGGTTCCAGAGTTAGAAGGGAGGACGTACGAGGAAAGGCTGGAAGAAATGAATTTGCTAACACTTGAGGAAAGAAGGGAAAGAGGTGACCTGATAGCAGTATACAAACTGTTAAATGGAATGGATAAAACAGATAAGAATATACTATCAAGGGAAGAAGCTGCTTACACAAGAGGCCACAAGAGGAAATTAAAAAAGGGAAGATGCTTGAATAACACAAAGAAATATAGCTTTCCACATAGAAGTATAGACGCATGGAACAGTTTGAAAGAAGAAGTTATTGAAGTGAATAGTGTGCACAAACTGAAAGAAAAATTGGATCAATGTAGATACGGAGACAGGACCACACGAGTCTAGCTCAGGACCTGTATACTACAACTAGGTAAATACACACACACACACACACATACATACACAAACACATACCTACACAAACGCATACACACACAAACACATACACACACAAACACATACATATACAAACACATACACACACAAACCCATACATACGCAAACACATACATACGCAAACACATACACATACATACACAAACACATAGTACACATACATACACAAACACGTAGACAAAAACACATACACATACATACACAAACACATAGTACACATACATACACAAACACATACATACACACACAAATACATACATACACAAACACATAGACACACAAACACACAAACACATACATACACAAACACATACACACAAATATATACATACACAAACACATACACACACAAATACATACATACACAAACACATACATACACAAACACGTAGACACAAACACATACATACACAAACACATACATACACAAACACATACATACACAAACACATACATACACAAACACATAGACACACACACACATACATACCCAAACACATACATACACACACAAACACATACATACACAATACATACATACACAAACACATACACACACAAACACAGACACACAAACACATACACACAAATACATACACACACAAACACATGCATACACACACAAACACATACATACACAAACACAAACACATACACACACAAACACATACACACACAAACACATACACACACAAACACAAACATACACAAACACATACACACACACACAAACACATACATACACAAACACATACATACACACACAAACACATACATACAAACACATACACACACAAACACATACATACACAAACACATACATACAAACACATACACACACAAACACATACATACAAACACATACACACACAAACACATACACACACAAACACATACATACACAAACACATACACACACAAACACATATATACACAAACACATACATACAAACACATACACACAAACACATACATACACAAACACATACACACACACACACAAACACATACATACATACACAAACAAACACATACACACACAAACACATACATACACAAACACATACACACACAAACACATACATACAAACACATACATACACAAACACATACATACACAAACACATACGTACACAAACACATACACACACAAACACATACACACACACTCATATAGACTGAGCTATTGTCATGATCTCATCCTGATGATATACGAACAAGGAGTAAAGGAATACGTTCCATTTTGTAAAGTAAAAGAAAAAGGTAAAAAAAGAGTGGTTTAATGGAAAATGTGAAAGCTAAAAAGAGAAAAGATGAAGCATGGAAGAGATTGAAAAAAAAAACTGATTCAGGAAAGGAAAGAATATTAACTAGAAAGGAATGAATATGTAAGGGTAAGAAGAGAAGAGATATGAAAAAAATTTAGTTGACAAATGCAAGGGAGAACCAAAGCATTTTTAAAGATTTATTAATGGAAAAATAAAACAAAGTATTGAAGGAAAATATGGAAGTACATGAGGACCCGAAAGAAATGAGTGAAATACTAAATAAAGATTTCAATTTGCTTGGATAACACAAAAAAAGTACAGTTTTCCCCAAAGAAGTATAGACACTTGGAATGGACTGAAGGAAGAGGTGATAATGGCAAAAAATGTACATCAACTGAAGGGAAACTGGACAAATATAGATACAGAGACAGGACCACACGAGTGTAGCTCAGGCCCTGTATACGACAACTAGGTAAATACACACCCACACACACACACACAGGACCCCACGAGTGTAGCTCAGGCCCTGTATACTATAACTAGGTAAATACACACACACACACAGGACCACACAAGTGTAGCTCAGGCCATATATACTACAACTAGGTAAACACACACACACACACACACACGAGTGTAGCTCAGTCCCTGTATAGAGCTCCTGCACCTGACGTCACACCCCGATCCGAAATGTCAACAACCGCCATGTTTGTAGGCTACCCGACCAAATTATTGGTGGCACAATTACAAGAAAACACCGTAAGACTTGCATAAAATTGACCATTTTCAACCATGGTAACAACCTGTTGTGTGCATACAAATGTAACACCAGGCATGGAGAGGTTATGGGGAGGCGTTTCTACAAAATACCAGCCGACAAAGAAACCCGTGACAAATGGATTTCGGCTTTAAAGAGATCCCAGAGCATAAAGAAGCCTCATAAGCGGTGGGATGCCAAAAGCAGTCATTGGCGAATGTGCAGTGATCCCTTTGTTGGAGGTATGTAGTAATGAAAGCATCTGGTCACTATGATAATGTGGTTTTTCTTGACAACTACTGCTCCAGCTCTTTCTTTTTTCTCTCTTTCCCTAAGACTATACATAGTGTACTCAACACATCTGTAAAGGTTTCAGGCGGTGCTCGTGGTACCACGTCTTTGAAGTTATGTTATGTTGGTTAGGTCAGGTTAAGTTATGGTTAGGTTAAGGTTGTTAGGTTAGATTATGGTTATGTTATGGTTAGGTTAAGTTAGGGTAAAGATTAGGAAGACGACCCAATCTGTTTTTTGGACGAAGCAGCTTTTTCTGATAAATTTTGATGTTTTTTGAATTAATCTGATGTTTGTTATGCCATACAATTTTTTTTCCCCCCAAAGTAAAAATTGCCACAAGTCAGATTAATTCAAAATCATCACCAGAAATTAGAGAAAATTTGCTTTAAGTAATCCTAAGCAAACCTAATTAAACCTAACCTAACCTATTGGGTCGTCTTACGAATCTTTACCTAGTTTAGGTTTGCTTAGGTTAGGTTTAATTAGGTTTGCTTAGGTCAGGTTAGGTTTAATTAGGTTTGCTTAGCATTACTTTTTTCTCTTATTGAATGTGATGGTTTTTAATTAATCTGACTTTTTTGTTGCAATTTTTACCTTGGGAAAAAAAAACACCATAAGATTTACATAAAATTGACCATTTTCAAACATGGTAAATAGCTGCTGTGCATACAAATGTCACACCAGGTATGGGAGGTTATGGGGAGACATTTTTACAAGCAAACCTACCCAACCTATCCTACTACCACTTACTCCTACAAACACTAACACTTTCCATGCACAATACCACACTAGAACAGGCTTCCTCATATTATTATATAGAACTGCACCATACACTCGTTCACATAAATACACAATCATTGATCACCCCAACACAACATCCCAATACACACACACACACACACATACTTCATTCACTTCCCTCCCTGGGGAGTGGAAAACGTTGGGCGGTCTCCTTACCCCTGTCCACCCGGCAGTGAATAGGTACTGGATATTAGCCAGGGGTTGTGACCTGGCACCTGCCACGGCCAGGTGTGCAACCGTGCCAATACAAAGGCTATACCCACGAACCCAACAGTATAGTATGGAGTCTGTACATTGTCTATATACACGACTGTAATGCAAATAACTATTCCATATGACAGTATCTATATACACGACCGTAATGTAAATAACTATTCACTATGACAGTGTCTTTATACACACCTGTAATGCAAATAAATATTCACTATGACAGTGACTAGCCTACAAACATGGCGATTGTTGACATTTCGGCTCAAGGTCGTGACGTCACTGCAGGAGCTCTATAGCTGGTTGAGTGCCGCGCGGCGTGGCCGCCCAGTGTATCCACGTGCATAGAACTGTGTGCCCTTTGTCCTCACTCGCGGCGGGAAGCGGCCCCGCCGCAGCATGACGCGGCGCGGCTGGTGTGACACCTCTCATTTGTTTGTGTATGTTATCATAAAAGGCGCGGCGCGGCCGCGGGGTTGGGGCCGAGCGGCGGCGCCGCCTCATCAGTACTATGTCACTGCGCGGCTGTGCCGCTCAGTTTACCCTCAGAACCCATTGTGGTATAAGCATGCTGTCTAAGCTCAAGGTTGTTTGTGCTCTTGAGGCAGAAGGATTACTCAAAGAGCCCACACGTCGGAGACATTAGGTTCATCCTTTTCATGCTGAAAGGGAAACTAGTGAAAAGTTGGAGAAGTTCTATGAGAACATAAGGAAATATGATAAAAAGTTCTTTGACTGCTACCGAATGACCAAGGCTTCATTTGATGAATTGCTGGAAGTTCTGAGGCACGCACTGAATAAATAAATCCACGTCAAACATGGTGGTGAATGGGAATAGCTGGTTGAGTGCCGTGCGGCGTGGCTGCCCAGTGTATCCACGTGCATAGAACTGTGTGCCCTTTGTCCTCACTCGCGGCAGAGCGGCCCCGCCGCAGCATGACGCAGCGCTGGGCGGCGGGCCGCATATTTCCGAAATCTACATCACATTTTCATCCGCCCCGCCCTCACCAGTGACGTAGACGTGACTCTGCCTCGTCCTCGTGATTGGCTGGCTACGCTCCCTGCTCTTTCTCTCCCGCTCGCCTTCATGCGCCCTCTACCCCCCACCCCGCGCCTCCCTCCCACCCCTCACCCACCTATTCTCTCCCTCGCTGTCTTCTTCTCACCCCCACCTCTCTTTTCTCTCTCCCTCTCTGCTTCCCTCCCAATGACGATTTCACCTCCATCTCCCCCACCCCCACTTTCTCTCTCTCTCTCTCTCTCTCTCTCTCTCTCTCTCTCTCTCTCTCTCTCTCTCTCTCTCTCTCTCTCTCTCTCTCTCTCTCTCACTGCCTTAGTTAGGTTAGATTACCTAACCTAACCTATGGAGGTGAGGTTAGGTTAGGTTTCGTTACCTAACCTAATCTAACCTAACCTAACCAATGGGGGGAGGTTAGGTTACATAACCTAACCAAACCTATCGGGAGGAGAGAGAGAGAGAGAGAGAGAGAGAGAGAGAGAGAGAGAGAGAGAGAGAGAGAGAGAGAGAGAGAGAGAGCAGGGGTAGGGGAGATGGAGGCGAGCGGGAGAGAAAGCGGGGGGAGGGGGGGGGGCAGGGGGATGGCGCAAGAGCTGAGCGTAGCCAGCCAATCACGAGGCAGAGTCATACGACGTCACTGGCGAGGGCGGAGCGTATGAAAATGTGATGTAGATTTCGGAAATATGCCGGCGGGCCACGGCGCGGCGCGGCTGGTGTGACACCTCTCATTTGTTTGTGTATGTTATCATAAAAGGCGCGGCGGCGCCGCCCAGTGTGACACCGGCCTTAGGGTCTACACAGATGGCTCTTGCTGCTCCATCACTCCTTCCACAGCTGCAGCTATCTACGACACAGGCACCAGCATCTGCAAGACGTGGAAACTGCCGAGAGAGACAGACATTACCACAGCAGAAATGTTTGCCATTCATCAAGTCCTGATATATCTCTACACCAAATACACAAGTAGCAAGGCCATCATCTACACAGACTCCAAATCATCCCTCTACCTCCTCCTCTCCCGCCACCCTACATCCTCCACACCCTTGGTGCACACCCTTCAGAAAAAGATACTTTCTCTCCAATCACTGGGATGGGGAATCAGTATCCAGTGGGTGCCTTCCTATTCAAACATCCGCGGCAACGATATTGTGGATGCTGCCACTAAGATGGCACTCTCAGAGGTAAACATTACCCCCCTTCCAGTTATCTTACTCCACAAACAAACGCCTAATCTCCACTGCCTGTCGCACTGTCTGGGATAACTCCCTTGCCAATGACCTTCGCGTCACTTCCATGGGCCTCTATTGCAAAGACTCCTCCCTGCAGCCTTGGATGCGGAAAACATCCCGAGTGTTAGATGTTGTCCTCACCCGCCTCCGCCTGTGCAACACAAGACTCACAGCTGGTGGCTCTCAACACCCTGGCCTGGCCTTCAAAGTACTCAAACACACCAGGACCTTCCTCCAAAGGACAGGTCAACTCAACAGGATCTGATCCACTTACTCATCTGCAACCTGCACTTTTGGGGCACTAAATGCTGTGGCACCATAGCTTGCACGGCCCCATCAAATTCCCAAGAAGAAGACTCACAACTCACCTACACCGCCTGCGTCTGTCCCCTGATTCTTACTGCCCCTGGTGCCAAACAATCCTTGAGACTATTGAACATTTCCTGCTGCATTGTCCACGCTTCTACTCGCATCGTGCAGTACTACACAGTCAACTCCAAGCCCTGAACGTCACCACATTCGACCTGCCCATCCTGCTCGCGGCGGCAAACATTCACCCCTCTCAGCGACCAGCCATCATCCGCCTCACCTGTGCCTTCCTCAAGAAGACAGGACAGCTTTCTCGCCTGTGATACCCTCACAGGACTCCACCAGGGCACATAGGATCCCAAGGATCCTCGCTGCCCAAAACAACAACAACCACCACCATTCCATTGGTGTTCGTGGCTGTGACCAGCAGGTCCATGCACTCTGTTGAGGTAAGTGTAGATAGGAAATGCCTTGAATAGGTTGTGAATATTATATACATATACATATATATATATATATATATATATATATATATATATATATATATATATAT
Organism: Metacarcinus magister; assembly: GCA_029783475.1. Lineage (NCBI taxonomy): Eukaryota > Metazoa > Arthropoda > Malacostraca > Decapoda > Cancridae > Metacarcinus > Metacarcinus magister. The sequence goes on from JAPQNM010000046.1 coordinate 1,098,841, forward strand.
ACATACATATATATATATATATATATATATATATATATATATATATACATATATATATATATATATATATATATATATATATACATATATATATATATATATATATATATATATATATATATATATATATATATATATATATATATATATAGTTTGATGATGAATAATAGTACCAGTGTTGTAACGAACATCTTTATTTTCAAACGTTTCGGAGTATCATTTCTCCATCTTCAGTGAATCTATAAGATCATATAAATAATGTATTAAATCTAAAACATGATAAGGAAATATGTATAAATATAAATATATATATATATATATATATATATATATATATATATATATATATATATATAATATATATATATAATATATATATATATATATATATATATATATATTATATATATATATTATATATATATATATATATATATATATATATTATATATATATATTATATATATATATATATATATATATATATATATATATATATAATATATATATATATATATATATATATATATAATATATATATATAATATATATATATATATATATATATATATATATATATATAATATATATATATAATATATATATATATATATATATATATATATATATATATAATATATATATATATATATATATATATATATATATATATATATATATATAAGAAATTGTAAAGGAAATATAAATGCTATAAAGTATTAAAAACTATTTGGATATAAAAACGGGCATATATACTAAATTAGTTATACGATAATGTTATTAAAATGTAACTACCAAAATGTAAAATGGATGATAAATTTAAAATGGTTATAATGTGAAATTATGTGGAAGGGGAGAACAATCATACATAGTTAAAATTATTGTGTGAATAGTTGGGAAGCAGAACTTGAACCATTGAGATTAGGTTTCAGTTTGCGGATGTGAAGTGATTCGGCGGTGAGGAGGTCAGTGGAATTATTGTGGGAGGTTAGTAACTGGAAGTCTGTGATAGAGAAAGGATGGTCATTGTGGTGAGAGTGATCTCTGATCGCGGAGAAGGATGGATTAGCTATCCATTTACCCGTCCGTGTGGATTTTCCTCGGTGCTCACGAACTCTGTGAAGCAACCAACGTGAGGTCGAGCCCACGTATCTAGCGTTGCAGCTAGAACAGTTGAACAGGTATACCACATTAGAACGAAGGTAAGTGGGTAGAGATCTAGTTTGTTTGAGAAAATTACCTAGTGTTTTTATTGGTGAAAACTATTCTAAAGTCAATCTGGGGATAACAATTCTGGATCAGTTTTGATAATGAATTTCTTATGTCGTAACTGAAGTGACCATGGTAGGGGAATTTGATGTATTTACGTTCCTTTTTGGCAGAAATTATTGGTGGAGGTGGGTTTATCTTTGAACTTAAGAAATTATTTAGTTGTTTTTCGTAAATGTGTTTAGGGAACTGATTGTTTTGAAAGTATTTTCCTAGAAATGAAGCTTCGTTATGAAAAGCGAGCCAAGTGGAAGTGGTGGAATATGCTCTGTGGAGAAGTGTCTTAATACTATTAATTTTGTAGATGTAAGGGATATAACTGTGAAAGTTACCTTTACCGGCCTAGGCATTAACTTTCGTTATAGTAAAGGTAAGGAGGTATCAACTGGGTCGTCTTACGAATCTTTACCGAACATTTGATAGCTTCTATATTAATATAACCTAACCTAACATAAACTATATTAACCAAACCTTAACCTACATCGACAAATAACAGAACCTTGTTCAAACCAAACTTTACTTTTTGAAAAGATGGTCTAAGGCAGTGATTCTCAACCAGGGGTAAATTTACCCCTTGGGGGTAAAAAAAATAAATGGCAATGGGTAAATAATTGATGTACCTGATAATTGAATACTAGTTCAATTGAATTTCATTTTGTAAATTGTGTGCGTATGAGAGAGAGAGAGAGAGAGAGAGAGAGAGAGAGAGAGAGAGAATGCTAAGTATGTGTGTGTGTGTTTTGTCCCTTTATGATGGCTATGAATTTTATGTATGGAAGTAAGGGGGTAGATGGAGAAATACATCAAGCCGAGGGGGTTAATGATGGAGGAAAAGTTGAGACTCCCTTGTCTAAGAGGTGCAGCATCAAATGGCATAATTGACCAGCTGCAGTATATGAAAATTGAAGGGAAGTTTGGAGGCGGCGGACTAGCAAGTCTCTCTGTGGTGATTCTACCAGAACTTCCGACAAGTAGGACAAGTAAGTAAGTCACAGAAAACATTGAATATCTCACAAACTAAGAATTTGTGACGGAAATGTAATTAAGAAAACCTTCTCAAAATGCATCAGGTAATGCAAAAATATAATCCTGAATTCTCCAAAGCATTCTGGTGAAAATGTAAAATGATACCAGTAATGCGATACAAGGTGAGGACAAATGTGATGTTGGCAGTGAGGGGGAGGGGAGGGTAGGCCTAAATAATGTGATGCAAGGTGAGGACAAGTGTGGTGTTGGCAGTGAGAGGGGGGAGGGTAGGCCTAAATAATGTGATGCAAGGTGAGGACAAGTGTGGTGTTGGCAGTGAGGGGGGGGAGGGTAGGTCTAAATAATGTGATGCAAGGTGAGGACAAATGTGGTGTTGCCAGTGATGGGGGGGGGGGTTAGGCTTAAATAATGTGATGCAAGGTGAGGACAAGTGTGGTGTTGGCAGTGAGGGGGGAAGGGTAGGCCTAAATAATGTGATGCAAGGTGAGAACAAGTGTGGTGTGTGTGTGTGTGTGTGTGTCAAACACCATCTTTGGGGTTTTGTTCATGGTCAATGTAAGTCTTTGGTGCTCAGGGGGTTAATTCCCTGTAAATTCCTCTTGGTCTTCTCACCTCCCAAAAACCCAAGGTACAAAAATGGATGCTTGTAGCCAAGTTGAACTTCGGATTTACTGTACAGTCTAGTGTATCAGCCTTTAGTTATGCAGCTACATGTATGGTGATATCTGCATCGCTTGTTTCAGGTGATTGTTGGATGCTGAGCTGAGTGGTCACAGCAGGTTTGACCACTGCTTCTGATGGGACTCCTTGATGCATCCCACTCCTGCTTCCTTCATCCTTAAGTACAGTGTTGAGTGTATCCTTGGGGAACCCTGCTCACTCCAGCTTCCCTGAGGGTTCCTGCAAGACCAGCTGGCCTCCCCCACAACAGGTTTGCTGCCAGAAGTAGTGTTGCATAGGCAGCTGCAAGGCCAGGCAGCAACATGAGTAGTAGCCAGAACACACAGGAGCAATCTGCCTCAGGTGTGGGCGGGTTCAAGTGTGACAGGAAGAATGACCTTACTGAAGGCATCTCCATCCACAACGGAAAGAAAACGTTTGAGTGTATAGAATGTGGCAAGACATTTACTCGGAGGAATCACCTCACCAGACACACCCTTACACACATTGGTGTTAAGAATCATGAATGCCAGGAATGTGGAAAAAGATTGACAGAAAAGTCTACCCTCACCAAACACACCCTTACGCACACTGGTGTTAAGAATCATGAATGTCTGGAATGTGGAAAAAAATTCACTAGAAGGTCTCAACTCACCCTACACACCCTTACACACACTGGTGTTAAGAATCATGAATGTCTGGAATGTGGAAAAAGATTCACAAGAAAGTTTAACCTCACCGCACACACCCTTACACACACTGGTGTTAAGAATCATGAATGCCAGGAGTGTGGAAAAAGATTCACAGGAAAGTTTAACTTCACCGCACACACCCTTACACACACTGGTGTTAAGAATCATGAATGCCAGGAGTGTGGAAAAAGATTCACACAAAAGTCTCACCTCACCACACACACACCCTTACACACACTGGTGTTAAGAATCATGAATTCCCGGAGTGTGGAATAAGATTCAGTAGAAGGTCTGATCTTAATAAGCATGAGTTCAGACACTCTGGCCTGAGAGAATTCAAGTGTGATGTTTGTGGGAAACACTTCAAGACAAAGAGGGATATTGCTAAGCACATGCGTATCCACTTCTGAGGTGGTGTGTTGTGTGGACAAGTGTGGTCCAGCTGCTGCCTGTGGGAGTGTAGGTGTTGGTGTGTCCTGTGTGGGAGTGTGTGGTGGTGGTTGTGGGCAGTGTGTTGCTTCCTTCCCACCAGCCCTGTCCTTGTGCTGTGTGAGGATGTAATGGCCCCAGCTGTGGTTTTGTTGGCAGTGCAGCTAACTCCTTCAATAAATGGCTCTGGATTGTTAATGCTTCTTTCTGATGACCATATTTTTTTGTGTACAAGAAATTGTTTTTCAACAACAAGAAATGGAAAGCAAAGTGAGAATGAAAAAAGAAGTAATTAAAGTATTAAAAACTAATGAAAACATAGTCAGAGACGCAGCAGAGAAGAAAAAGAATGTAATGATAAACGGATTGAAAGAAAAGGTTATACCTATGAGAATAAAAGGAGAGAAAGAAGAAACTAAATGCATAGAGGAAATACTAAAACAATTAAATGATGAGGATCAGAATACTAAATTTGAGGAGGAAGTAATGAGGTTAGGTCCATACATTGAAGGAGGTGTTAGACCAATCAAACAGACTTAAAACTCAGACTGCAACAGAAGAAATCTTAGTTAGGACTTACAAACTCAGGGACATTGCAGAATATAAAGATGTGTTCATTAAAAAGAGTATGAATGAAGAAGAGAAAAAATTTAAGAATTGAAGGAAGAGGCAAAGCAGAAAAATGATGAAAGAACAACAGAGGAGAAAACAAAGTTTATTTAGAGAGTAAAGAACAACAAGATAATGAAATGTTACATAAACAACAAATATTAGAAAGAAAAGAAACTCAAATGAATGGAGCAGTTACAAAAGGAAGTGATGAAATAAAAGTAATGTATACTAACATAGATGGAATAATTTCAAGAAAACTAGAGTTAATAGAATATCTAAAAGAGAAGAAACCAGAAATTGTATGCCAAGCAGAAACAAAACTATGTGAAGAAATCCAGACTAACATTGAGAATGATAATTATAATATATTGAGGAAGGGTAGAAAAGACAAAAAAGGTGGTGGTATGATGCTAATGATACAATCTAAGATAAAAGTTAAAAATGTAGAGTATGGAAAAGGGTAAAGCAGAATTGATAAGTGCACAAATTAATACAAGATGTGGAGAAAGCCAAAAATTAATAGTTGCATATGTACCCCCAAAAACTAAAACTTGGACTAAGGAAGAACATGAAGAAATAATAGAAGATACCCTAGAGAGCTTAGAAAAGATTATTAAAAGCAGTCAAAGAGTAACACTGTAGTAACACTGCAGTGAAGTAAATTGAGAGACGTTTGAAAGCAGAGGTGAAAATACATGGGGAAATAGATTATTGAGACTAACGATGAATAATACAATGATTCAATGGGTAACTGAAAATACAAGATTTAGAGGCGAAGATAAACCATCAAGATTAGATCTTTTATTTACCAAAGGAATAAATCTAGAAACAGATATTAATTATGAATGCCCCTTTGGAAGGAATGACCATGTGGTCCTGGAAATTGAAATTAAAGGAGATATAAAAGACACACAGGAGGAATCATACAAAAAGAAAAGAAAAAATTAATCAAAAGCAAACTATACTGCAATGAATAGGTTTTCAATGAAACTGACAGGACGAAAATGAAGGAATTAAAGGACGTACAAGAGAAATATGATCTCTTCCTGATGATATACGAGCAAGGAGTAAAGGAAGATCGTGTGTCACCAATTTATTAAGTTTTTATTCAAGAGTATTAGATAACACAAGAAAGAGAAGGAATACGTTCCATTTTATAAAGTAAAAGAAAAAGGTAAAAAAAGAGTGGTTTGATAGCAAATGTGAAAGAGCTAAAAAGGGAAGAGATGATGCAGCATGAGGAGAATGAAAAGAAAACCAGTCCAGGAAAGGAAAGAAGAATATAAACTAGAAAGGAATGAATATGTAAGGGTAAGAAGAGAAGAAGAGAAGAGATATGAAAAAGATATAGTTGACAAATGCAAGGAAGAACCAAAGCTGTTTTATAGATTTATTAATGGAAAAATAAAACACAAAGAAATTATAACCAGATTGAAGGAAAATAATTAAGTATATAAGGACCCAAAAGAAATGAGTGAAGTGCTAAATAAGAATTTTCAGAAAGTATTTACAACTGAATCTGACTTTAAAAAGCCACAAGGACTAGTGAGGAAAAACGAGCTATGGGAAATCAAAATAAGTAAACAAGAGATAGAAGAAATGATGAAGGAATTGGATGAAAGGAAAGCTATAGGACCAGATGGAGTATCAGGATACATATTAAAGGAGTGCAAACAAGAAATGGCTGAAACCAATTCTCGATATAAAACAGGAAAAGTCCCCAAAGAATGGAAAAGAGCTGATATAATGCCTATTTACAAGAATGGAAACATATAAGAATCACTTAATTATAGACCAGTGTCATTGACCAGCATAGTGTGCAAGATATGTGAGAAGGTCATCAAGAAACAATGGACTGATTACTTAGAAAGAGAAGGAATGATATCAGATAGACAATTTGGATTCAGAACAGGAAGATCGTGTGTCACCAATTTATTAAGTTTTTATTCAAGAGTAATAGATATAACACAAAAAAAGAGATGGATGGGCGGATTACATATATTTAGACTTAAAAAAGGGATTTGATAAGGTTCCGCACAGGAGATTACTATGGAAGTTGGAACACATTAGAGGATTGGAAGGAACATTAAAGAACTGGATGGAAGACTACCTGAAAGGAAGGGAAATGAAGGATGAAAAATCTGAATGGAGAGAAGTGAAAAGTGGAGTACCACAGGGATCAGTTTTGGCAACAATAATGTTTTTAATATATGTAAATGACATGACAGAAGGAGTAAGCAGTTACATAAGTATTTGCAGATGATGCAAAATTACTAAGAAAGATAGGAAACCACAAGGATTGTGAGGAGCTACAGAATGATATAAACAAGATATATGAATAGAGCAAGACATGGGAAATGGAATCTAATGCAAAAAAATGCCATGTATAGGAAATGGGAAAAAGTGCAATGAGACCCTCATGGACGTATAAGTTAGGGGAAAATATTATATCAATAGCAAAAGAAGAGAAAGATTTGGGAGTGGTAATACAGGACAACTTATCACCAGAGAAACATATAAATAGAATATTTGGTGACACTTTCATGATGCTAAGGAATATACGAATGGCTTTTCATTTCCTAGATAAAGATATGATGAAAAAAATTATAACTACAATGATCAGACCAAAACTGGAATATGCAGAAGTAATATGGTCTCTGCACAAGAAAAAGCATGTGTTGAAATTAGAATGAATACAGAGAATTGCAATTAAGATTGTGCCAGAATTGGAAGACCTACCATATAAGGAAAGATTAAAAGAAATGCATCTAACAACACTGAAAGAAAGAAGAGAAAGAAGTGACTTAATCACAATATATAAATTGATTAGCAACCTGGAGGAAACAGATAGAAAAGACCTAATATTGAGAAGGAAAGGAGAGGCTAAAAATTGGGGACACAAGAAAATACTGCATAAAGGAATTTGCTTGAAAGATACAAAAAAGTACATTTTCCTCAAAGAAGTATAGATACTTGGAATGGATTGAAGGAAGAGGTGATAATGGCAAAGAATGTACATCAACTGAAGGAAAAACTAGACAAATATAGATACGGAGACAGGACCACATGAGTGTAGCTCAGGCCCTGTATACTACAACTAGGTAAATACACACAGACACACACACACTATCCTCTTGCTGAGGAGAGAGAGATCGAGAGAGATCGAGAGAGATCGAGAGAGATCCACCCACCCTCCTCAAACTGTTGGTGCATACTGAGACGAGTGAGTGAGATCAGTGAGATGTGGTATGAGAGTTTCGACACTGCCAGCCAGCATTTTACTATGGGACTAAATTTACTCCAACAGCGGCAAGAGGGATGTCTCGCCACAGCGAGCATCTAAGAGGAGTGACAAGACCAGTTCTAAGGAACGTGCTTCTCGGGAGAACTGGAGATTATGGAAGCAGTGTCTTGTGACCCTCAGCCGGTTCCCTCGACAAGCTAGCTGCCACCGACCTCGGGAGGTGGTGCACAAACGAATTCAGTGTCTGTTAGACCAGAACACACAGTGACCCTATGGTTGGATGGGCTAATCTCCCCTGTTCAACAGTTCCCGGGCGCCTGCATTGATCAGCAGGAGGATGTTTTCCAAAATGCTCTGGCTGATTTAGCAGGTTCTTTTCTGGGTGAAGAGAGAAGGGGAATCCGTTGTCGGATAAATTAGCTCACATTTTAAATCAAACCTTGTGGAACTGCCCTAGTGATGATAATGTGAAGGCCACTTCGGCAAAGGTTAAACTACCTAACAATGTTGAAAATTTCAAAGTACCTGTGACAAACAATGACATCATGAAAGCCATGACTACCGGCAGTAAACTTCTTGATGCTAGATTGGCAAGAACAAATGGAATCCTCTCAAAGGCTATTGTGCTGATAGCCAGACTCTTGAGTGAATTTGGAGAAAAGAAAAGCCATCCCAAGGAGTACTATCTGACAGGTTTTAATTCCAGTTTCAGACTTTTGACAGCCACTTTCAATTACCTGAATCAGATAAGGAAAGAAGTTGTCCGGATTCATGTAAATGATTCCGTCCTAGCACAATTGTGCAGATGGTAGTAACCTGGGATAAGCTTCATAAAACTTGGAAACTGGGGAAGCCTCATTACAAACACAAGTTTTCCCGAAGTGATCAGAAGAGGTTCAAGCCTTATTATAATAAGAGGCAGTTATACAGGCAAGATAATCCTCCCTCTGGTACCCTAACCACTCAAAGCCTTTTTTAGGGCAGAGACAGCCCCAGGGAAGGGGGCTACACAGGAAACCTCCACAATAAGACCCTCTCAGATGAGTTTCAGGTCTTTTATTCAAGCCAATTAACACCTGAAAATTTTTTAGGAGGTAAAATTTATTCCCATAGAAATAGCTGGTGTCCTTTGACTGGAGATCAGCTTACTCATGACATTGTGACTGGCAATGTAATTGAACTGGAGTCGTTCAGGACAAATTACCTAGACCTTTAGTTTTATCAAAAGCTGATCAATGAGCCTTAGATGTAGCTATGCGGGAATTTATTGATTTCCGTATAGTAGAAAAGTGCAATGATTTGAAGACTGATCAAACCTTTCACTCAAACCTTTTTCCTGTCATCAAGAAAGATGGCTCAGTAAGGGTGATTTTAAATTTAAAGGAATGAAATGATTACATTGTCTTTGCTTATTTTAAAACGGATACCATTATGGATGTGCTGCACTTGCTTTTCCCAAATTTTTATGACAGTGGATTTTAGTGGTCTGTTAGACCAGAACACAGAAAGTGGCTATGGTTTATTTGGGATAATGATTACTACCAGTTCACATCTCTCCCTCAAGGTTTATAATCTGCTCCCAGACTATTTACAAAGTTGTTAAAACCACCCTTAACACATTTAAGGAAATTGGGAATGTTAGTGTCATGCTATATCGACGATTGTATTTTTATTGCATCATCTAAGGATGAACTGTTAGGCAATGTGAATTATCCATTACACCTATTTGATTTGTTAGGGCTAACAATTCATATGTCAAAACCTGTGCTAATACCTACGTAAATTGTGGAATTCCTTGGTGTAATTCTGGATTCGGTTAACATGACCATAACTTTACCCGAGGGTAAAATTAATAGAATTTGAGATCTCGGTCAATCATTACTGAGGAGGAACGTGACCGATTCATGATTTGGCTTCCTTCATAGGACAGGTAGTGTTTGAAGGCATTGCACCATTAAGATATAAATATCTATAAATCATATGAAATATAGCCCTTATTCGGAGCAAAGGTAGAGGTCTGTCTAGATGAGTATGCTCAGGATCTAATTGCTTGGTGGGTAAGTAACCTACACTCTCAAAGAAAATCGTTACGGTCTTCCCCGCCTGAATTTGAAATCCAAACAGATGCTTCTATGACAGCTCTCGTTCACCCACTATCAAACAAGCTCAGACTAATGGCAATGGTATTATCAGGGAATCATTTGAAAGTCAGGGAATTTTGTCAGCAGTTGCGGAATTTTTACTTGAATCATGGCGAAATGGGACAAAACAATATGGGCCTCATATCAAAAGATAGTTGTCATTTTGCATCAATGGGGGATTTGATCCATTATAGCCACCTGTGAATATACTCCTGGAATTTTTATATAATGAATTTAAGAGTGTCAAAGGGAGACAGTCTAATGGAGGGGATAAACCCCTATAAGTATAAAACTATGGCGAATTTTAATGAAATACTCTGTATATATGAAGTTGAACGCTACATGCAACTGTAGAAATTTTATCACATTTAAAATTTTTGTTCTGATTTTTGTAGTTTCTTGACCGGCTGATTCCCTTAAAACTTCAGGGCCGAGGAGTTATTTGTCGCAAATTACTTTTAAAGCTTACACCCCAGATAGAAGACTATGTGTGCACACAACACTTGTAAGTTACTTTGAAAGAACAATGATTAGATGCGAGGGAAAGAAACATCGTTGTTCTTAACTAAACCTCCGGGGAAAGCAGCATCAAGGGACACCTTGAGACGCTGGACAAAGGACCTCATGGCTAGTACTGGTGTTGATCTATCCATTTTCTCTCATGCTACCAGGTCTGCCTAATCCAGCAAAGCAGCTAGATATCTTCCTCTGTCAACCATTGTGAGGTCTATAGGATGGTCCAAGGAATCTACGTTCACTACTTATTACCATAAACCTATCCAGAACACTCGGTTTGCTGATGCTGTACTAGCTAATCTAGAGTAATTTCATTATGTTGTCACTTTGTTTGTATATATTTATAATAGGATTCTGAAGATGTAGGAATTTCTCCTTTGAATTTCCTCTGTTGAGTTATGGGATGCTCTCTAGTTTATAAGTTTATGCTGTACCAGTTGGGATTACACCTCATCTTTTAATGTAAAGGCATACGGCTTGCATGTTTCTTTTGTATAAGGTTTGGGTGTTTAATTTGTACTCCGGGTCATAAAATCCTGTCGGTTTATAGCGTCCTTTGCGACTGTCGTATGGATAGTTTTGAGCAACCACTCTGAAGCTCTCATTGGTTGCCAAGTACGCAGTCAAATAGTGAAGTGAAATTATGAGATTAAATGAGTACTTACCAAGTATGAAGGTTGATCATAATTTCAAGAGTATTTGACTGCGTCACTTAGGTAATAAATGCCCACCCTTCCCTTCCCGTCATGTTACAGATATTTACACTTAGTGTTTGGGATTCTTCACAATCCTATAGTAGTTGGATCAAAACTACACTCTAAAGACTGCTGCGTGGCGCTGCGCGGGACATCTCATTTATTGCCTAAGGCTGGGATCACACATACACGGTTCAGCAATATGTTTCACTGCGGATTGAATATTGGCAGTTCAATATGGAGCGCAATGAACTTCCCTGAACCGCCATGCACATGGCGGTTCTGTTACAGATATACGTTTGAAATATGGATAGATATGGCATAGTTATGGATATTATACATTCTAGTTAGGGTTGCCTTATGGATAGAGGCGTTCCAATTGTGGACCCGTTACTGATAGCTGCGTTTTATTTACGGAACTGTTACGGCAAATACGGAACATATACGGAGCCATTAAGGAGCGCTCACAGACAGATTGCGTTGTTTGTGCCACATATATAAAAGGAATCCTCCAACGTTCCCACCAGTGCAGGCAGGGATACCAAGCAGTCGACATGTCGCCAATCCAATGAGCCATAGACAACTATGCAAATTTAATCAGAGAAATTGCCGTGTTACTGGCTGCTTACCTGATTGCCAAGAAGAAGCAAAGGCGCCTATAATCATGGAATATAAAGAGAACTTATAGAACTTTTAATGTCTAATGAACACAAATTATTTATAACTAATCGTAATAAGAAATAAATAATCTACATTTTATATTTGTGTAGGTGTTTGTGTGTGTGTGTTAACCCCGTCTCTGTATCTAGCTTAAAAGGTCAAATCATAACAACATTGACACGTTTCCTCAACAGGGCCTCTATATACCACCTTGGTGCCGCACCAATCCGCCCAAAGTATCATACATTGGTGCAGACGGGCGGGTCAGTGGTGGTTCATTGTGGATTGTTGCAGATCAAACACCTTCAATATGGATCGACTGCATTAAATTTGGATTGTTTACGCACAATATGGATTGATTGCGTATCTCTTGCGGCGCCACTGCGTTTTGATTGCGAATGCTCAGCCGTGGCGGCAGGCTGCGGTTTTTTTTTAACATTTAAAAAAAAAACGCAGCCCCTCCACGGTTCCCTGCGGACTCTTACGGATCATGGCGGATGTATATACGTTTCATTGGGGATAGCTATCCACAATGAAACATATTGCTGAACCGCGTATGTGTGATCCCAGCCTAAGTGACGCAGTCAAATACTCGTGAAATTATGATCAACCTTCATACTTGGTAAGTACTCGTTTAAATCTCATAATTTCTGGAGCACGCCCCGTCACACACACACACAGCCATTCATTTACACTGTTTCCGTCCACTGTAAACAAATATGACTCCAATCCCCCAGGCAAGCACACACACACAACCGTTTGTCTACACTGTTTCTGTCCACTGTAAACAAATATGACTCCAACACCCTGGCAAGCACACACACAACTTATCACCAACTGAGGTGTCCAGGCAGCTTCCTGCCCATCTGTCCTCCACCAGGGCAGAGCTGTATGCCATTCTAGAGGCACTACATATTGTAGCTCCTCAACATAAAGATGTATATTTGTTTGTAGACAGTCAGGCTGCCTTGTATGCCCTCCGATCTACCTGTCTCACAGACTGTGATGTAGTAAATAAGTGTCTTGATCACATCTACACCCTAGAGGACACTGGTGTGTGGTGCCATGGGTAATGGGTGCCTTATTATGTGGGCATCCAGTTTAATGAAAAGGCAAACAGTCTTGCTCAGAGTGCCCTTCAGAATGACACAGTGGACCCTGCACAGAGTACACCTTCAGTTAGGTTAAGAGTAACATTAAGCACTATGTAAATAGTAATATAAATAGTGATTTGGCGCATTGCTTCCACAATGACAGTCCCAGCAGCCTTCACTATGTGTGTCTCCCAAGATAGTGACTACACTTTGGGGGGAGACAGAGCATCTTAGGATGTGGTAACAATGCGGCTTAGGCTAGGCTATAAGTATCTATGTGAAGTTAGTAATTCCCCCGGTGTGTGCTGCACTTTGTGTGCTGTACCAAGGGGCCACACACAATAATACTGTCATGGAATGTCTGCTCATAGATAACTTTAGGCTGCAGGGCCACCATGACCTGCCTACAATTGTCTCGTTTTTTGGACTCTGCCACGCTCAGATATTCTTAAAGAATATCCTAAATTTGCCCTAATATGGTGATGCAGTGTATGTCTCACTCTGTGTGTATGAAAGGTGTGGCATGGAACCTTGTGGACATGGAGTGAAGTGTGGTGTAGTGGAATGGGTGAAAGTAAATGCATTGAAGTGGTTTGGTCATATGGAGAGGAAGAGAAATGAAGTGTTCTAGGAGGGAGGAGAGGAAGGCCAGTTGTAAGATGGAAGGATAGGGTGAAGGGGTACATACATAGAACAGTTGCTGATAGAAGGGGAGGGTTTGAACAAGCAAGGAGGAAGTGTGTGGATAGGGAGAGGTGGAGGCTGTTCTGCCGTAGCCATCCATTTTGGAGGACGTTCCTGGAGGGAACAAGGCATCAGAGACTATTGAATAGATAAATATTGTAAAATAATAAATGCAGCAACAGTCTTGCTATTTTTTCAACACATCTAATATATTTACTAATAAGAATAAAGAACAAAAAACACATTTAATCATTTCCTTAACATCAACTATATTACTCAAGACATAAGTTTTGATGCATATAGATGGAAAAATCCAGATGTTATGAATATTTTAGTTACCACTAAAACCCTGTTTCCTCAGGTTGGATGTAGTCTGTTTTTTTAATATATCCTGGAAATGGAATTATGTTCCTCCAAGCTTTAAGGATTTGCAGTTCATGTTCTAGCTTATTGGTGCAATTATGAAAACCAAATGATTTGTATCATCAGTAAATAAAAACATCTTTGTTTTAATTAATTACCATCATCTTGATAACCTCACCTTTGAGAAATCCCCACAAAGATATAGCAATGAAAAACTTTTCCCAGGATAACCTAAGGAAACTAAAGTTAAAGTAACTTCTACTGCATGAAGGACAAAGTTGTATCCAAGAACTCTAATATTAAAATAGTTTTGTCACATATGTTAGAATTGAAAACTTCCAACATAAGATAGTTTTGTCATATTTTGGAATTAAAAACCAACTATCAAACTTCTTTCATAGAGATGACATTACTACTATTCTATTCGTCCTGTTGTGAGGGAAACACAACCTATACTTGAGATTGCATTTGTTCCCCAGATTATTGATTATTTATTTATTCAGTTTTTTTCTACATCTGCTGCAGTAGGAGAACCTGACCTGTTTCCACATTAGCGACCAGTCTTGATGAATGCTGCCATTGTACATCCTGCATGTCGTAAAAAGAAAAGAGGAAGAAAAATTAGAAGCTCCTTCTCTGTATGTTTCTTCTTACTATGAAACAAGATGAAGAAGGGAAATTAAATATTTTATTGTAAGAACACTTAAGGGCAGAACACTTTTTGTAAAAAAGCTCATTTAACTGCTCTTCCCACAGTTATTTAGATGTTTATTGATATTTCTCTATGCCTGACAGTACATAAACAGAGACCAGTTAATTACTACTAGATCCAAGGATTCATTAATGATTTAAAATCCAAATGC
>JAPQNM010000046.1:1130494-1185494 GCA_029783475.1 Metacarcinus magister
CAGGATGGCCACCGAGCCCTCGTCCTTAGGGGTGAGGACGTACTCACCGCTAAGGTTGGGCCTTACCTCCATTTTCAGGTCTAGGTGTTCTCTCTCGAGCGTTGTGATGACCTGGTACGCGCGGCCTTGGTCCTCCAGATTCCCCAGCTTGAACCTGGGCCTCGGAGAGTTCTGGTGGTTGGGCGGGGTGGTGTGCCTGTTTCTGGTCCTGGTGACGGTGGTCCATCCCTGGTCCTGGTCCTCCTCCTGCGGCTCCTGTTCCTCTTCACTTCTGAGGGACACGTCGTGGACGAGTGGCGCACTCTCGTCCGTGAACTCACGCTCTAGGTTGCGGGCGGCCTTTTTGGGCGTGGAGCATTTCGGTGGGGAATCAGATAGTGAGCGGTTCAGTGCTCGCTTAACTGATTCCTGCTTCTGGCCACTAGCAGGTGCAGCCGCAGCCGCGGCTGTCATCGCGGGTGATGTTGCCGACATGGCACGGCAAATAGGCACTGAGCCTTGGGCAGCAGATGCCGAAGTCACTCGAGAAGCACTTTTTTCGCGTCTTTGTCGTCACTGGACTTAGCACGGCATGCCTTGACCACTGGCCTGGGAGAGCGGACACGTCCACTTCCACTGAGGTCACAGAGGTCACTGTCTTGGGCCGATCGGTGGCCACTTGGACTTGGACTTGGATTGGGAGTCACCCAGTGTAGACTGTCGGTGTAGCCTTTGTATCGGCTTTCTCTCACACGCCTGCTGGAAGAAGCAGGAAAAACAGGGGCAAAAAACTAGAAGTATTTACTCCTTCCTACCTCTGCCAGCATTTCATTCATATTTGGTCCTCTATAACTAGGGGGTCGCTTGTCTCTCATTCTTGTCCTCCATGACGTGTCTAAAAACTCTTTCACACTCTCTAACACTCTACTATTACTTCTCCAATCCGCACTCAACCCCAGCAGGTACTCCATTTGCCTACTAACACTCCTCTCTCTCATCTCACTCCATTCTGGCACTCCTATCACTTCTACCACTACCTCTAACATCTTACACCTTGCATACTCATACCTCTCGCATTCCAGCATCAAGTGTTCCACTCTTTCATCCACCCCTTTCTCACACATCATACACCTCTTACATCCATCATTCTTCCATCTGCTAACCCGACTATTTACTTCTAATGACTTTGTCCGAGCCCTGAAGAGTAAATCACCCCCAAAGCTAGCATCATAAAAACTTTCATACCTTGGCTGCTCCTTCCCTCTATATCATTCCAGTGTAAATTTTTCATTCATTCCCCTTCGCCATTCCTCTTTTCCCTTCTCTTCCACACGCCGATTTATTTTCCTTTTGCATACTTCTATACTCCCATATGGGAGTATGGTGAACTGGGAATGTTTGTGAGAGGTGTTATGAGACATATGTCTCATAACACCTCTCACAAACATTCCCAGTTCACCCGTTCACATTTCCACTTTGATTGAATCTTTCATCCACTTTCCATACATATTCCATTCATATACCTTTCTTGCCCATCTGTTCTCATCCACTTTAAGCTTGACTTGGTGCCGAAATATTATCATCTGGCTTACAAACTTTCCTAAAAACTTTATTAAAAGTAAAACATAGCTACTGTACTTTTATTTGAAATTATTTGGCGACATTAATTTCCTTTTGTTATGGTTGCCGAAAATAATCCTACACAGTACATAACCAAAACTGAGCTGCATAATCTAGGTGGGGTCTAACTAGCGCTAAATACAACCTTAGAATGACCTCAGAACTTCTATTTGTCACATACCTACCAATAAATCCCAGTATCTTTCTATTTATCTATGTCTAACTATAATACACTGTTCCCTGGGGCGCAAGTCACTTCCTAAGGTAGTGTCATTTAATGTGTAGTCGACAGACCTATTACCGGTAAAAAAAATTCGTAAGACGACTGCAAATTCAAACTCAGAAACTTCCAAAGATCACCTCAAACAGTTATTCCGCTGAATTACAGAAAAAAATACGATCTATTTTAGGTTTGGTTAGGTTACGTTAGGTTTTGTTTTGTTTGGTTAGGTTACGTTAGGTTTAGTTTGGTTTGGTTAGGTTAGTTTTGGTTAGGCTTATTTAACTGCAGCTCTGGGAAGGTTATGCTAACAAAGTTATTTTATTCGGTAGATTTTTACATCTTCACCAGAATGGCATGTGGCTACGAAAGAAAATGGCTTGTTTTCTAATTGCCCTTGTTATATGATAGCTTCTAACATCTGCATCTTCATTACTAAACACTTGATTCAATGTACTAAACTCGTATCTGGAACACCTGGATACTGACAAATTATAGATTGAAGTGCTTACGATACGTTGTCATACACTATTCATCCGCTATTGGTACGGCCTGTGCCTTATTATTTACCTGGTAAAGCATCTTTCAAGTTATGTTAGGTTGATTATGTGATGTTAGGTACGGTTTGGTTCAGTTAGGCTCGGTTATATAAGCTTTTTACTTAAAACTTAGACACATGCCGTATCTATAAGCGAGCACTATGAGGATACAACATTCGTTAGGTTATGTTTTGATTAGGTTAGGTAATGTTATGTTAGGTACGGTTTGGTTCGTTTATATAAGCTTTTTATATTATATTATACCAAAGTTAGGCACGTCCCGTATCTATAAGCGAGCACTTAAGTACGGCTGCCGTACCTGTAAGCTGTGCTATTATAGATAGTACGCCACATACTCATTTCATGACATTACTGGCATTAATCAGGGTAAAACTGTGCTTTACCCTGATTAAAGCTATGCTTTACCGCTTTACCATACAGTATTATCACATTTGTGTATTCAAAGCACTATTTTTCTACTAAGGTGGCGTCATTTCCCACAATTAAGGTAGGAATCAGTATATTTTACTCAAATAAGTAACTTCTTGTTGTTGTCGTTAAGGGCTGCGAGGATCCTCTACGGCAGTGTTATTCACTAATTTTTGCAAGATAGCCACTTCGGTTAAACGCATTGATTGAGAGAGCCGCAGCTACTGCAAGTTAGCGTAACTCAACTAAATTAAGTAGTACTGAGCTGCTAGTGCAATATAGTAAATGAAAAATTTTGACGTGTCCCTGATCAGTTTCCCGTAGTGGACACGTATGATTTATGTACGACTAGGCTAGGGATGTTAGAATGTTATCTCTTACTGTGACTTCGTCTTCCATCTCACCTCATGAAAATATGTATCTTACTTGAAAAATTATTTTTTTATATTAATTAATTTATATATTTTTCGAGAGCCGTGAATTGAGTCATCGCGAGCCGCCAGCGGCTCGCGATCCGCGCAATGAATACCACTGCTCTACGGGGAGACCCTATGAGCCCTGGGGACGGCCTGTGAGATGCTCACAGGCGAGACAGCTGCCCCGTTTTCCGCAGGAAAGCACAGGTGAGGCGGATGACCGTGGGACGGCGTTCAGGGGGAACACCTGCCGCCGCCAGCAGGGTGGGCAGGGTGAAGGTGGTGACATGCAGAGCAGCAAGCTGGAAACGCAGGACAACACGGGGTGTGTGGAAGCGAGGACACTGAAGCATGAAGTGGTCGATGGTCTCGGGAGTGTTGCCACACCACGGGCAATACGGGTCCGGGGAGAGACGGAGGCGGTGGAGGTGAGCGGTGAGTCGTGTGTGGCCCAGGCGGAGACGAATCAGTGCTACATCCAACACACGGAACGTCTGCTTCGCCCAAGGCTGTGGGGAAGAGTCGCGGCGGTAGTGGCCCATGGTGGTAACGGGGAGAGAGTCACCGAGGGAAGTGTCCCAGGAAGCGGGACAAGCCGCAGGGATGAGGCGACGGGCCGTGGAGAGAAGCAGCGGGGAGGCAGTGATGTTTTGGTCTGACAAGGCCATCTTGGCAGCAGCATCCGCGACCTCGTTACTAGGGATGCCCACGTGAGAGGGCACCCACTGGAAGGTGAGCGCCCAGCCCAGAGTAGTGAGGTGGAGGAGAAGGCGCTGGAGAGTGTGGACAAGGGCCGTGGAGGAGGAAGGGCGGCGGGAGAGCAAGAGGTGGAGGGAGGAAAGGGAGTCAGTAAAAATGACCGCCCTGCCCATGGGGTGGTTAAACTGTAGGTGGCGGAGGGCCTGGTGGAGGGCGTAGAGCTCAGATGAGACGACATCCGTGTCTGGAGGGAGGCGCCAAGTTCTGCAGAGGGAGGTGGAGGGGTCGAAGAAGGCTGCAGCGGTGGAGGGTAGGGAGGGAGAGTGGGACCCATCCGTGAAGAGCTTGACGTGGTGGAGGTATAATGTCTGGTCCATGTCCCTGAAGAGCGCCGCCGCCAAGCCCCCAGGGGAGGGGAGAGGAGGTAGACCAGGGAGAGTCAGGGCAACCATATGGGAAACATCTTGCCAGGGAGGAAGGGGGGAGATGGAGGCGATGGGCTGCGGTGACGGTAGCGGGAGTCCCAAAACCCGCAGGGCAAGAAGGGCCCTCACCATGAGGGGCTGCCGCGAGCCAGGGTGCCAGACAGGGGAGGCCTGGTCGACGCCGGCGGTGGCGTAGAGACGGGAGAGAGGATGAGAGGGCGGGAGGGACAGAATACTGTGAAATTGGAGGCAGAGGCTGGTCCTCCGGAGAGCGGAGAGAGGGGGAAGACCGCACTCCGCATGAAGAGCCTGAACCGGAGAGGAACGCATAGCCCCCAGAGATACCCGAAGGGCGGAGTGCTGAAGAGGGTCCAGCCTGGCAAGAAGGGTCTTGGACGCCGAGCCGTAAATGCTGCTGCCGTACTGGAGTTTGGCCCGGACGGTGACCCGATAGTACCGAAGGAGGAGATTACGGTTGGCACCCCAACGGACACCGGTGAGCCGCTTCATGACATCCAACTGTTTAGTGCAGGAGGTGCGCAGGTACTCTATGTGCCTAGTCCAGGTGAGGCGAGAGCCATCCAGGCGGAGACCAAGGAAGGTGTGACTCCGCGAATAAGGGACGGCTAGTCCACCAAGGGAGACGGATGGCTGGGTGGGGAGAGCCTTCAGGGTGAAGCACATGAGCGTGCTCTTAGGGGCGCTGACCTGCAGCCCCCAGGTGGTAAGCCATTCACCAACCAAGTCAGCCACCTCCTGCAAATTAGCCTGCGCCTCAGCTAGAGTCGAGGCCCTGGTAACAATGGCGACATCGTCCGCGTAGATGAGGAGGCTGGAAGAGGGAGGAACCCGAAGGTCCGAGAGCAGCACATTAAAGAGGAGAGGACTTAGGATGGACCCCTGGAGAACACCTCTGCATATAGGATGGCAGGTAGACATATATGCCCCCACTGCCACCCGGAAGCGGCGGCCCGAGAGGAAGTTGGTGAACCAGGAGAGGGCCACACCGGTGATGGCCATGCGTGCTAACTTGTATAGTATCCCCTCATGCGGCGCTGTGTCGAAGGCACCCGCCACGTCGACAAAGAGCGAGAGCATGACTTGGCGGTGGTGGTACGCGTCACAGACGTGATACTCAAGCTGGGCGAGGACGTCCAGTATGCCCCGGCGGGGGTGGAAGCCGCATTGCTCCTCCAGCAGCAGGCGGTGCTCCTCCAGCCACCAAGTAAGATGCGTGGCCACCAGGCGCTCCATCACCTTCCCAACGCAGGAGAGGAGGGCTATCGGGCGGTACGATGAGGGGAGCGACGGGTCCTTGCCTGGCTTCGGAATGGGTAGGAGGACTGATAGCTTCCAGGACGTGGGATAGACAGCAGTACGCCAGCTGATGTTGAAAAGCTGCAAGAGGCAGTCCTGAACCGGGGGCGTGAGATGGGTGAGGAAGTCGTAGGAGACAGCGTCGTGCCCCGCAGCCTTCCCGGCAGCAAAGGAAGAGAGGGCGGAGGAAAGTTCTGGTGCAGTAAAGACCTGCTGGAGCAGGGGAGGGCCCGGGGAGGCAGTGGCAGCAAGGATGACAGGATGCAGGTCCCCCGGGTGGCGGAGGGGAGGCAGAACTCCAATCCGTTGCCGGTAATGGGCCACCAAAGCCTCCGCCTTCTGGGAGTCGTCCAGCGGCTGCTGGTTGGTGTCCTTCAAGGGGACGGAGGAGCGCACCCCCTTGCCCTCCATGGAATGCAAGAAGCCCCAGGTACGCTTAGGGGAAGAGGAGAAATCTAGGGTGGAGCAGTGAGATCCCCAGGCAGCCCTCTGGGCACGAAGGACGGTCCTGGCACACAGCGCATCGATACGATGGTATTCCCGTCCAGCCTGGGCAGTGGGCGTCCTCCGCCACTGCGTCCAGGCTCGGCGGCGGGCTGAAACCGCCTGAGCACAGGCAGCATTCCACCACGGTTTCCCAGGGCGGCGGGGCGTTCGACGGGTGACGAGAGGAAAGGCAGTCCTGCCCGCCGTGACGAGGGAGTCCTGGAAGGACACCGCAGCATCCTCCAGAGGAAGAAAAACATCCGGGTGACGGAGGGCCTGCTGGTACCGAGGCCAGGAGGAGGACGCCAGCCGCCAACGAGAAAGGCATCCAGGAGGAGGGTGAGGAGGGGACTGGGGGAAGGAAGCCAGGACTGGAAGATGATCACTCCCCATGTACAGCCCAGTGGTGACAGTGCAGGTGGTGAAGCAAGGGTCCCCAACATACAGGTCCAGCACAGACGAGACACTGGAGTACGGGTGGAACCGAGTGGCCAAGCCCGGCGGGCTGAGAAGGGACAAGTGCGGGGAGGCCACGATGAGATTGAATAGGGCCGTACCAGAAACGTTCCTACGATCCGGAGGAAGAGTTGGATCCCAGCACTGGTGACGGGCATTAAAATCCCTTAGAAGGATCATCGGGGTTGGGAGAGAGGAAATGTAGTGGTCAAACTCCGGCAGACGGGACCCACCCGGATTGTAAAAGACCGCCACAGTGACCCATCCACGGAGAAGGTGAACTCTGGCCGCGACCACCTCCAGACGGCCGGCGGGCCACTGAGTCAAGGGAAGCGGGGAGTGTGGCAGGGAATCCCGGACGGCAAGGAGGACACCGCCACCTCGGCCCTGAGGACGGTCCCTCCTGTAGATGGTGTAGCCCGGGAACCGAAGGTCCAGGTGCGGAGGGAGCCAGGTCTCACACACACCAACCACAGAAAGGAGCGTGGCCCCAAGGTAGGTCTGGAGCTCGGAAGACTTCCGCAGGAGGGAACCGGCATTCCACTGGAGAAGGGTGAAGGCCATCACTGGAAGATGGACGACAGAACCTTGGAGACGGAGGGCCACAGAGAGATGAGGATGTCCAGCACTGACGTCCCCTTCTGATACATGTGGTACCCTTCCCTGAACAGGGGGAACAGACCGG
Source organism: Metacarcinus magister (assembly GCA_029783475.1). NCBI lineage: Eukaryota > Metazoa > Arthropoda > Malacostraca > Decapoda > Cancridae > Metacarcinus > Metacarcinus magister. The sequence goes on from JAPQNM010000046.1 coordinate 1,137,766, forward strand.
AGAAGGCATCATCCACCCCAAAAGATGTAGCAGTAGATGCGGAGGCTTGCAGAGGGCCATCTGAGCTTTTGGGCCAGGTGGGAGACGAGGTATGGGGAGGTGAAGAGCGGGCCGAAGAAGATGAAACGGCCGACCCCCGGCCACGAGGAGACAGAGGGCGGCGCCGCTGGGGAGGCCGGTCCGCAGCGGAGGGCGGGACCCCAGAGTCCTGAGCAGAGGGAGTAGGGGTAGGCGGCGGGGCTGGGCACTGAGAGAGGTGACGGGGCCGGTACCTCCGGGGGAAACAGGGCCAGACGGATCCAGAGGAGGCAGAGGCGAGAGGAAGTTCGTCGGGGTCCAAATCTTCGGCCCCCGTGGCCCCTTGCAGTGCCGAAAACCAGTTGGATGTGGCGATGGAGGCATATGACACCCCCGGGACCACCCCCGCTGCCGCAGGAGGACGAGAGGACGGGCCGGGCACCGGGCGAGGAGGAGTAGGGCCTGTCCAAGGCGAGTTCCCGGAGACGCTTGTTGACTTCCCCCAGCGGGGTGCCCTTGTGTGCCAGGTCGGCATGGAGCTGTTGAGCCCGTTGGTTAAGGGGGCAGTGGGCCGACCTGGGGCCATGGGAGCCCCGGCATTGAAAGCAGTGGAATGGCCGCACACAGTTGGAGGCGAGGTGGAGGCCACTGCACCGGGAGCACCGCGCTTCACCCCTACAGGTGTTGACTGAGTGGCCGATCCGGAGGCACGCAGTGCACCGGAGCATAGGAAGGAGGTAGGGGCTCACCCAGTAAACGAGCTGAGATACTGATACCTTCTCTGGGAGAGAGTCCCTCACCTTGAGGCGGAGCTACCGCCCAGTGGAGGTACGGGGGCAATGACGGGGCGGGATCCAGGTGAGGTCCTCGACCTCTCAGGGGCCGAAGGGAAGCACGGACCTCCTCCAAGTCAGTGTCCTCACTGAATGGGCCGACCCGGCCATAGAGGAAGTTTGGGCGGTCCCTCTCCGCCCTTCTGCAGGTCACACTCCCCTCCCCAAGAGTGAACTGGGGGTCCAGGAGAAAGGGCACTTTGGAGAGGTTGTTTTCCCAGACCGAGAGCACCAGGGCAGAGCCATTACCCAGGGACCGAGTCTCCCCTTCCAGGATATACTTCCCCAGAGGAGAGCTGTGCAGGGCTTGGGTAACCCGACTGGGGTTTGCAAATACCCGTCCCTCCTTCACTTCCCTGAGGAGGAAGGAGTTGGCGGTGCACTGCGCCGAGGGGAGAGGGGCGTCCGGAGCGGTGTGGAAAGCCTTCCCGGCAGGGAAGGTGTGTGGAGAGGGCTCCCGGGGCCGCTTGTTGGCAAGAGGTGGGGTGGGGGAGGGAGGGTCGGCCATGGTGACGTCCCCGCCCGCAGCCGGGCGTCCACACATCACTGGATTAGAGGATATGGAGGGCGGCACCGCCTCCTCCATGGCGGGGACAGGGGCAGCCCTGACACCAAGGGGCCCAATAGTGGTTAGAGGGGCAGAATCCATGTTAATTCTCCAGGATAGAAGTGCTTATCCCCATCTCAGCTGTGTTGTAACTACTCACACAAAATAGGTGAACACAGTCGGTGTGCAGAGTGATGCGTGTTGTAGGCTATGTATAACACCTCTTTGTTTACCCTGATGATGACGATCGGATGACTTAGTGTGACTTGGAGAGAGAGTCTGTTTCCAGCCTTTATTCCGAGTCCCCTGATCCCGAGTACGAGCAGGCTGCACGAATGGTCGCCTCTTCACCTCTAGCAACGCTGCTCGACATCTGCTCAAACTACCCAATGTTTTCATCTGTGGCTCACAAAAACAAACAAAAACTGACAAAATGACGCACGATAGTGATTGTGGAGTTTGTAAGAAAGAAGTTAGGCAAGGGAAGAGTAGGTGGCTTGCTTGCCAAAAATGTGGAGATTGGTACCATGTCGCTTGTTTGGGGACGGTGTATCAGAAAAAACTACCCTGTGTTGAAACTGCCAAATGTATGGTGGTTCTGTAATAAGTGTGAGAAAGAGGCCAGAGTAGATAGGGGAGCAGGAGAGGAAGAGGAGGACACCGAGGAGGTGGAGAATGTAGACACAGAGGTAGAGGAGAAGGTGATGGAGGAGAGGCAGCCCAGGCAGGCACCAGACCACGATTATGTGGTCCTGGAAGAAAGTGACCAGAGAAACCAAGACGACGAGAAAGATGAGCAGAGGAACCTGGATGGTGTGGAAAGTGAGCAGAGGAATCAGGACGATAAAGAAGCAGGTGAGATACACAGTGAGGAGACAAACACGGAAGAAAATGTTAGAAAGGAGACCCAGGTACGAAAAAAACAGGATTGATCCTATGAGGAAAACCCTAATGGAAACCAGGAACAAGAGACAACGGAACAAGACACAGGGAAAACCTAGGTAGGCGTAGGGGTCAAAACTTTTAACAAGGCTCAACAAGGACACCACCGCAAATACAGGTCACCAACCACCACGACCGACAAAAATAAAAGGAAGAAAATTTGGTTCTTTGGAGACAGTTTAATGCGTGGAGTTGGAAAAGAGCTGCATTTCCTCTCAAGTGGAAGGTTCAGAATCATGGACAGATCAGAAGGAGGAGCGGACATTAAAAGGATTGATGAAATATTAACCGAGACCATCCATGAGGAAAACATAAGTGAAAATGACTTTGTGGTGATTGAAGGTGGTGGAAATGAACTTACCAGGATAGGAGTGGAAGAAACTTTGGACACAATAGAAAAAATGGTGAAAAAGGCGACATAAAGTGAAAAGAAATGTAGTGGTAATGAATATCCCCATGAGGAGAGGAAAAGAGAAAAGTCTATTCGGAAATATGCGAAGAACTGTGAATCGAAAATGTCTAGAAAATCTAAAAGAGTGGAAATGTGATGGCATCCAGTTGAGCGAAAAAGTTGACTGGGAGCAGGTGTGGGGCAGGGACGGTGTGTACCTAAGACCCAGCGGCCAGCTATGGGTGGCAATGATGGTGGAAGACTGGATGAACATCAGAATCAAGGAGGACACCACAAGGAACGGGGAAGAAGAGAAAAACAAGGCATAGGAAAGGGCCAACTCCAGAAACAGACTCAGCTGTGGCTTCATTAATACAAGAGGATGGAACGAAATAAAATGGAGAATAATTATTGAAGAATGCAAAGATCTTGACGTAGTGGCAGTGGCAGAGACAGGATGGCACGGAAAAATAGCCTGGCAAGAAGGAGGATGGACAGGAGTGGGAAGAGGGAGAATGGTTGGTGATAACTATTATTCCATTTTTTCTATATATTATTGACAACCTTCCCTTCAGAGTGATAATATTAATATTCTAGGGGAATTTTGATATTAGGGAACGTGAATACCTCACCTGTAACCAGACACCATGATGATACATGTTTCCTTCCTGACAACTGAGCGAGGAGAGAGAGAGGGTGCGTGGCTATCTCGTACCAAAATGCGCGTCCTGCCTGACGAGTTGTCAACTAGTATTTACCTATCCCCCTTTTTCTCTCTCTTACCTCTTTACAAAACAAATCCCTTAACTAAACACTACAGAGAGAATTTATGGTTAATGTGAGTAAAAACATTTGGGAAGGCGTACAGTGTGGGTTGCGAAGAATGTTACAACCACATTACTAGCAGCTATAGATTGTGGCATTTTCCAATTTTTTGGCGGGAGTCGTGTAACGCGCCAGATAAAAAAAAAAAAAAAAAAAAAAAAAAAATGTATAAACAAAACAAAAGAAAGAAGAATCTTGAAAGGGGCTTATGTCGTGGCATCACACACTCAGAAAGGCACAATGCAACAGAAGAAATTCTAACAAAAGAAGAGGTAACACAGGCCATAAAGAAGATGAAAGACAGGAAGGCTCCAGGGTGTGACGACATAGTGGCAGAACTCATAAAAAGAGGAGGAGAAAAAGTGGAGACTGTTACATAACATCTTCTCGGAAGCATTTGAAACAGGACAGATACCAGAGGAGTGGCGAAAGAGTCGAGTAGAACTAATCCACAAGGGAGGAGGAAAGGAAAAGACAGAGATTGGAAACTACAGGCCAATAAGTATAATAAACATACTGAACAAGCTATTTGGAAAAATAATAAATGACAAAATACAAAGATGGGTGGAACAAGAAGGAGTGATTGGAGAAGAACAAAGTGGATTTAGAAAAGGAAGAAGCGGATTAGAAAATATATATGTATTAAAGGAGTTAATCGACAGAAGCAAGAGAGAACGGAAAACTTTATATCTTGGTTTCCTAGACATCGAGAAAGCATATGATTCAATAAACAGAAGCAAATTATTGAAACTCCTTGAACACATTGGCATGAACCAGAAAATTAGAAATATTATAAAAGAAATGTACAAAGACAATTTAATGAAATTCCGGCTAGGCGACGTAGAAACAGGATGGATGAATAACAACACAGGAGTACAACAAGGCTGCATGATGTCCCCAACCCTCTTCAACAAACACTTGGAAGAAATGATCACTAGAATCAGAAAAGCTGAAACAGGAGCAACAATAGGAAACAGAAAATTTGGTTGCCTAGGATACGCAGATGACGTGGTGTTCCTAGCAGAAAGTAAAGAAGAAATGAACAGATTGCTCCACATTGTTGAAGAATATGGAAAAGAGTGGGACATGAAATTTAGTAATAAGAAGTGTAAAGTAATTGAGTGTAACACACCAGACATAGGACAGTGGGTGTTAGGAGATAATGTTCTGGAAGTGGTGGACAGATACAGTTATCTCGGGATTGAAATAAGTAAAGAAGGTATTGGTGGCAGTGCTCAAAGGAAAATAAATGAAACTAAAACAAGGAAAATGACAGGAATGATAATAAGTGCAGGAAGTAGAGAAATTAACAAGTATGACCATGGAAGGATACTATGGAAAAGTATGGCTGTGCCACATTGCCTATACGGAACAAAATAACTAACTACAGAATAGAAGATATAAGGAAACTTGAGGTGATCCAAAATTCAATGGGAAGATGGTGTTTAGGTGCTCCGAAGTGTACTGCCACCGAAGTCATACGTGGAGAAATGGGATGGAGCACCTTTAAAGAAAGAATTGGAAAAGGAAAACTATGTTTCATGAAGAAAATAGAGAAAATGAATGATGAGAGATGGGTCAAGAAAACATACAACGCATGTAAGAACAAGTTGCAGTCTCCTCATTTCTTATGTTCTTATGTTCTTAAGTCACAATGGAATAGAGAAATTGAAAAATGGAAAAGAAGAGGAGGAATGGAAACAGAATGGCCTGAAATGAGAATCAAGGAAATCAAGACACGAATAGAAGAAAATGGACACCAGGAATGGAGAAACGGCATGGAAACGAAGAGCACGTTGAAATAGTACAGAAGCAAGGAGAAGATAGGCAGAGAGGAGTGGTACCAGGGGGATTGGGCAGGAAAACTGTTATTCAAGACAAGGAGTGGCACACTAGAAGTGAATGAAAGAAAAAGAGACACAAGTGAACAAAAATGTGAAATGTGTGGGGATGAAAAGGAAAGTGTGGATCATTTTATAATAAAGTGTGACAAGTATAGAGAGCAAAGACAAGAGCTGGACAGAAAGGTAGAAATAACTATTGGTAGAGAAGAGTGGGAGGAGAGAAAGGAAGGCGAAGACAGAGGGATTAGAACAGTACTAGGACTGACAGGAGACAAAGCTAGTGATAGTATAATGGTGAGCCACATGAAAACATTTTTGGTCGAGTGCTGGACAATAAGGGAACAATATTCCAGGCGGTGAAAGACGAAGGAGAGAGACCTACGAAGCGATCTCAAGCGAAATAGGTCCAAAGAAGAAGAAGAAGATCCTCCAAGCCAAAAGTGGACGACAAAAACGCGCCAGGCGGGATTGACTTGGGTTTACCGAAGACGATCTTCGAAGCCGTGGACGACAAAAACGCGGCTCAAGTCATCTGTGACATCAAGATCAAGATCACCGTTCGCGGGTATAGTCAAGCAGAGAACACAGTCAGGTCCGCGTCACCTTTAGGTGACAATCCTTAAAACAAACAAAACAAAAAACAAAACAAAACAGTCAGGTCAACAGGACTTTGTAGTGGCTCCCGAGTGAGGTCAAAGAGTTTCCAAGACCACGTGTTGCACAGTGCACAGTGCTTTCCCTATACGCGATTGTGCATCAAGGTGAGCAGCTTTCTGTTGTTGTTGCTGCTTCAACGTGTTGGAGGAAACGTAGTGGAGGCCTTCCAGGGATTCATGTATGGGACGTCGTTAGTTCAGTGTTACCTTGATCCACGCCTGAAATGGTCTTCCCTGCCCAGTAATTAACGCTGGGAACAGGTCGTGGTAAATCTGCTTAACTGCTGCTCGTCTCCGATCTTCTTCCTATAGCCAACAGGCTTGGGGACCACTTGGGAAAGCGGGGTTTTAGGGTGGGCGAAGGAATTATAGGCGATTTATGGGACTCCGTAAAAAATCGGTAAAGATTCGTAAGACGACTCATTCGATATTTCCTTGCCTTTATAATGCACTGCAAGTTCAACCCCAGATACTTGTCTATGTCTGGACTTTCTTGTGTTATCCTGTGAACCATATCGGTATTATTTTACATCTTCACCCAAATGCTCTAGAGAATTCAGGGTCATATTTTTGCAATACCTGATGCATTTTGAGGTTTTCTTTAATTACATTTCCGTCACAAATTCTTAGTTTCTGAGATATTCAATGTTTTCTGTGAGACCTTCTCTTCGCAAAATAAAGTTTAGTTTGGTTTGAACAAGGTTCTGTTATTTGTCGATGTAGGTTAAGGTTTGGTTAATATAGGTTATGTTAGGTTAGGTTAATATAGAAGCTATCAAATGTTCTCTATGACCAAAAGTATGGAGTTGTCAAGGTTTACTCCTGAGACGCAGACGTAAACAAACGCCATTATGGTGAAGATGGAAAATTTTACCACCATATCTTCTAAATAAAACAATCAAGGCACAGCTTACAGGTATGGCTGCCGTAGGTAAAAGTGCAGAATAAGGCCTTCTGCCCTTTCTTTTTTCTCTCTTTCCCTACATACTATACATAGTGTACTTAACACATCTGTGAAGGTTACAGGCAGGGGTCACCATTATTTACCTCGCAAAACGTCTTTGAAGTTATGTTAGATTATGTTATGTTATGTTGGTTAGGTTATGTTACGTTATGGTTAGGTTAAGGTTGTTAGGTTAGGTTACGGTTATGTTATGATTAGGTTAAGTTAGGTTCGGTTCAATTAGGTTCGATTATATAAGATTTTTACATTTTATTACCCAAATCCAGAAAAAATCTAAGGTTGAGAACCCTAACTTTTGGGTAATAAAATGTAAAAATTTTATATAACCGAACATAACTGAACCGAACATAACCTAACATAACTGAACCGAACATAACCTAACTTAACCTAACCATAACATAAACGTAACCTAACCTAACAACCTTAACCTAACCATAACGTAACCTAACCTAACCAACCTAACATAACATAACTTCAAAGACGTTTTGCGAGGTAAATAATGGTGACCCCCGCCTGAAACCTTCACAGATGTGTTGAGTACACTATGTATAGTATGTAGGGAAGGAGAGAAAAAAGAAAGGGCAGAAGGCCTTATTCTGCACTTTTATCCTGCTGTACCTTTAAGTGCTCGTGGTAAAGATTCGGAAGACGACCCATTCTGTATTTTGGACAAAGCAATTTTTTTCTGATAGATTTTGATGTGTTTTGAATTAATCTGATGTTTGTTTGTTATGCCATGCAACTTTTTTTTTTTTTTTTCCTTAGGTAAAATTTGCCACAAAAAATTCAGATTAATTCAAAATCATCAAAATTAATAAGAGAAAAATTGCTTAAAGTAATCCTAAGCAAACCTTATTAAACCTAACCTAACCTAAGCAAACCTAATCTAACCTAAGCAAACCTAATTAAACCTAACCTAACCTAAGCAAACTTGATTAAACTTAACCTAACCTATTGGGTCGTCACGACTCTTCTTTACCTAGTTTAGGTTTGATTTGGTTAGGTTAGGTTAGGTTAGGTTAGGTTTAATTAGGTATGCTTGGGTTAGGTTTGCTTAGGTTGTTAGTTTTAATTAGGTTATATTGGGTTTGGTTAGTTTTAATTAGGTTTGCTTAGGATTACTTAAAGCAATTATTCTCTTATTGATTTTGATGGTTTTTAATTAATCAGACATTTTGGTGTCAATTTTTACCTTAGGATTGCATGGCATAACAAACAAACATCAGATTAATTCAAAACACATCAAAATCTATCAGAAAAAAATTGCTTTGTCCAAAAAATAGACTGGGTCGTCTTCCGAATCTTTACCGTTCTCGCTTATATATACGGCACGTGCCTAACTTTTGGGTAATAAAATGTAAAAAGCATATATAACCGAACCAAAATGTACCTAACATAACCTAATCTAACCATAACCTAACGAATGTCATATCCTCATAGTGCTCACTTATAGATACAGAACATGCCTAACTTTTGGGTAAAATGCTTATATAACCAAACCAAACTGTACCTAACCTAACCAAACCTAATCAACCTAACATAACTTGAAATATTACTAGGTAAATAATAAGGCACAGACCGTAGGAAGGTAAAGATTTGTTTCCTTAACCGCTCGATATCTTCCTGCCTTTATAATGCACTGCAAATTCAACCTCAGAAACTTGTTCAGATCACATCAAACAGTTATGCCGCTGAATTACAGAAAAATATACTTTTTTCTTTTTTTTTAAGTTACGTTAGGCTTCGTTAGGTTTAGTTTGGTTTAATTAAGTTAAAGTATGGTTAATTTATGTTATGTTGATTTAGAAGCTATCAAATGTTTACTATGACTAAATGTAGGGGGTTGTGCGAGGTGCAGACACCATTTTCTTGCGTAGCCATATGTCATTTTGGTGATGATTTAGAAAATTACCGAATAAAATTGCTTTGTTAGCATAACCTTCCCAGAGCTGCAGTTAAATAAGCCTAACCCAACCAAACCTAACCAAATGTAACGAAACAAAACCTAACTTGACCTAACCAAACATAACGTAACCTTAAGAAAAATTAAAACAATTTTTTTTTCGGTAATTCAGCATCATAACTGCATGAGGTGATCTGAACAAGTTTCTGAGGTTGAATTTGTAGTGCATTATAAAGGTAACGAGATATCGACTGGTTAAGGAAACGAATCTCTCCCCAAGATTTTGTTATTTGTCAATATGAGTTAAGGTATGGTTAATTTAGGTTATGTTATGTTAATTTAGAAGCTATCAAATGTTTTCTATTATGAAAAGGTTTTACGAGGTGCAGAAGCCATTTTCTTTCTTAACCACACGCCATTCTGGTAAAAATTTACCCCAAAAAATAGCTTTGCTAGCATAACCTTCCCAGAGCTCCAGTTAAATAAGCTTCACCAAAACTAAGCCAACCAACCCTAACTAAATGTAGCGAAACCTAACATAACCTAAAAAAAAAAAAAAAAAAAAAAATTATTAAAATTTTTCTGAGGTAATCTGAACAAGTTTCTGAGGTTGAATTCGCAGTGCATTATATAGGTAAGGAGATATTGAATGGGTCTTCTTATGAATCTTCCAAAAAATTCTAAAGTGAAAAAACCTAATTCTTAGGTACAAATGATAAAAAGGTAAATTTTTACATCTTCACCAAATTGCACCTGAATATGAATAACACACACTTTTCGTATATATTTTGATCCATTTTGAATGATTTTGACATTAATTTCCGTTGCAAATGCATATATAATAAGATATCCTCATCACCCCCAACAAGCCTGGGGACCGGTGGGAATGTAGGGCTTTTGCGTGGGGAAGACCAAATACAATGATTTACGCTAAGAACAAGGTGCCAGAATCACTAGCTTAACCTAACCTAACAATAACTTATTCACGAACGTGAAATGCTAATGATTACATGTGGCTACAAAAGAAAATGGCGTATGCACCGCATCCAACTCCCAACTATTGGTCATAGAAAACATTTGATAGCTTCTAAGTTGACATAACAAAACCTAAATTAATCAAACCTTAACCTATATTGACAAATAACAGAACATTGTTTAAACCAAACTAAACTTTACTTTTTGAAGCGAAGGTCTTATAGAAAACATTGAATATCTCAGAAACTAGGATTTTGCGACGGAAGTGTAATTAAGAAAACCTTCTCAGAATGCATCAGGTAATGCAAAAATATAAAAAAGTACTTACAGATACGGCAGCTGTACCCCGTTGTCATACCCCATTCGTACGGCATGCGCCGGCGTCACCCATCGTGTTCACAATAAATTTGACATCTTCATCGTACAAAGAGTTTCTAAAACATTTAGAAAGTTATCAACAGAATAATCTGCTATTCCTACAGCCTGTGCCTTATTATTTACCTGGTAAAGCATCTTTCAAGTTATGTTAGGTTGATTATGTTATGTTAGGTTTGGTTCGGTTAGGTTTGGTTATATAAGCTTTTTACCCCTAAGCTAGGCACGTGCCGTATCTATAACCAAGCTCTATGAGGATATGGCTTACGTTAAATTATGGTTAGATATGGTTATGTTATGCTAGATTATGGTAGATTTGGTTGGATATGGTTTGGTTATATAAGCTTTTTATATTTCATTACCCAAAAGTTTGGCACGTGCTGTATCTATACGCAAGCACTTACAGGTATGGCTGCAGTATCTATAAGTGCTTACAGATACGGCAGCCATACCTCGTTGTCATCCCCAATTTGTACGGCTGCTGTGACTGTAAGCACTGCCAAAATATAACCCTCAATTCTCTAGAGCATTCAGATGAAGATGTAAAATAATACCAATAAAAATCTTACATAACTTCCCAAACCGAACCTAACCTGACCTAACGTAACCTTTATGTCAACTCACGTAATAACGTTTTAACTGGGGGGGCAAACATTCCCCCAGACACCCTAACCTAACCTAACCTAAACTCAACTCGCGTAATAACGTCGTAACTGTGGGGGCAAGCCCCCTTAAACACCCCAACCTAACCTAACCTAACCTCAACTCATGTAATTCCGTCTTAACTGGGGGACAAGCCCCCCAGACCCCGCAAACCTATCATGTACTAATCATAATGTAATCACTTACTAACCTCCTAGATGGGTATTAAGCCCCCCACCTTTTACCTAACCTATCTTAACTGATCCTCCTAATTAGTGGAGATGGGCACATTTTAATTTATATAAAAATGTATTATTCAAATATGTAAACATTTTGCCATAGAGCATTTTGCCTGTACAAAGTTATGACGAATCTTGGCGGGTGGGTTCGAAGGGATTGTAGATATTGGCAACTACTTTTAGAAACATGTGGAATTGTTTGTTTGGATCTTTGTGGGCCATGATGAACATCAATCTACCTTGATAACCCACAAAGTGCTTCTTCCTTCGACCATATAATGGTATGTTACCTTTAACCTCCCTCCACATTCTTTCTATTGTGTTAGTGTGTATGGCCTTGTTGTTTGGCTCCACCAAATTTATTGACTCATTAACTGTAACGTGGTTAAAGCCTTCAGAGGATAAACAGTTATACTTTTTCCAGCAGTCTGATATAACGGTTGTTCTGGTTTCCACCCGTTCTTTAATAACACGTAGCAAAGGGTCACGGTCAGGCTTCTCGACCGGCACCATGAAGCAGTTTTGTTTCTCACGACACACACCGCCGAACACCCACTGGCCGTTCAAGACTCGTCCAACGTTGTACTTTCTTTTTCCTGATTTACTTGCATCGATCTCCACAATTTTTCCTTGCCCACCAATCTTTCCCTCTCGTTTGAGGCACCCCTCCACCAGCACCTCCCGACAAAAGCTGGCCCAGTCACAAACACTGTGGTCACTTAGGCCTAGTTTGCTTTTTATGAAAATGTAAGAGAAACAGTCTCTTACATAAGCATTCACATAAAGGAGAAATGTTTCAATGTCCAGGTGCACGTGCTCAAAGAAAATGTTCTTGAAGATTCCTCGTCTCCACAGGCACCTTATTTTCTTTTTTTTAGGCTGGCTCTTAATTTTCTGGCACCGCCAAAGCCTTTGCTTGAAATTAAGAGTAGCTGGCTTGCACTCTTTTGCATCCAACACAAACTTGTGATGAATACAGAGGTGAAACAGCTCACTTGCATTTCCCTTTTATTTTGCAGCAAAATTCCCATTTCACACTGCACAACTATCCACCATGGCCATTCTGAACAAACTAATGATATGAGGTGTCATCTAGCTAGCTCTCAAAGAACGCCACGTGAACAATTTTCTTTGGCTAGGAATTCTTTCATAGTGACGTATTGTCATGCCAGGGGGGGTTTCTCGATTTGTTATGATTATATGATTTTGTTCTGTTTAATAGTAATGTTTACCCGTTACTTTTTATCACCCTGGTCATGCTCTGGGGTTTATATATGATGTTACTAAGCAGGTCAGTATTATGCTGCCACAACCTATTATGAGGGAAATAGGAACCCTTTCGAAAGTTGGCCACTGGTCATCGTTGTTGTAATTTTGGTAGTAATAAATCTTAGCCACAAGGAGTCACTCTGGTTACCACTGGGGGAGACATATGTCACTAATGAAATAACTTCTAATTTTTGTATACTTATTATTTGCCAAAAGAGATTTTTGATAGATTAACAATAAAAAGAAAGAGTACAAAAAAATGAGAATAAACCCAATAATGTTACACACATTTTGGTAATCTGAGTGACACGTTCAGTTTATTTGGTACCAGAGACCTTAATAATACTGTTGGCCACTCCACACTTTAAATTTCACTTCTCTTAACACAGAATAATTTCGAAACCCAATCTTTTCCTGATCTTAACACTGCCTAACTTAATCTCACTTTCAGAGTTCAAAACTTGTTCCTAATCAAGACACATAATAAGAATAATATAATACTGTTCCAAATAATATCATACACTACAGGGAAACACGTCAAAAACGGGACAGGTGTCTGTGTGTGTGTGTGAATGTGTTGTGTGGCACTGGGGTGGAACCTGGGTGGTAGGGAGAAGGACGATGACTCGGTTAAACAATACACTTCCAACACACTCAAAAGGGATAATCTATTAGCAATATAACATAAATGCTAAAGTGAAAGGGATACACTATAACAATGAATCGTCTCTGAGGGAGGAAAGAGGGACCATGCGGTCTGAGATGATGCCACATAATAGATGGAAAAATTGCTATTACCAATTAATAATCACCCTTAAAAAGGCTTTAAATGACTTGACATATTCAAAGGGAAGATTATTGAATATATGAAAACACTGAATGACTAAGGATTTAGCGAATATTAAGAGATGTTGGTGTAACACTTCAACAGACCTGGGTGGTAGGGGAGAAGGACGCTGACTGGCATCATGATGCTATCCCGGGAAGCGGGGTGGCGTCTCTTGGGTGACTCATTAAGAATTTTCTTACATTTGATTATTATAATTATTGATTATTGAGATATGAGATTATTACTAACTTTTACAGAATTAATTTTGGTGTAGAAAAAGTGTTACTATTTAAGCTAATGAATTTGATTTCAAATACTACATGAGAGAAATTTTGATCACTTGATAACTCGGCTGTAATTTGGCACGAAGACACTGTGTTTGGGTAAACTTGATAATATATTGCATCATCTTTCTTAATAGAAACTTGTAAAAGGAAATCTAGTTAAGTTAATTATTTTAAGATATAGAGTTTGAAATGAATGTTACTTAAGCTAATATAAGGAAATAATTTTCTTTTCATAGAAAACTGATTTAAGGAATGGTAGGGGGTACTGTACAAGACATAAAGATTTCGGGCATTACAGTATAACTTCTTTGGCTAGGAATTGTTTCATAGTGACGTATAACCCAGCGCGCACCAAAAATCAAACATTTGAACTCACGAAAGTGTAGTATGTAGACTGGACTCAGTCGCATGGACTTTGACAATTTTCGGAGGAGTGGACTTGGAACATTTTTTGAGGTCTTGACTTAGATAATTTTTCGGAGGTGTGGACTTGCACAATTTTCGGAGGTGTGGACTTTGAAAATTTTTGAGAGTTGTGTTTAGGTTAGGTTAGGTTGGGGGAATCTGATGGGGCTTGCCCCCCCCCCCGCCCCCAGTTTAGACGTTATTACATGAGGTGACTTTTGGTTAAGTTAGGTTAGTTTGGGGGGATCTGTGTGATCACAAGCCCACGCTATGGTGCAGTCTGGCGAGAACTTCACACCCCGAGCTCACCACATGTCCCAGGGCAAGAGAACACTGGCAGACTCCCTCTCCTGCTGTGCTCCACCCCACAGTATGGTGTCTAGGGTCACACTACCTGAGCCGCTAGATTACGAGGCCCTAGCAGCGCCACAAAAAAAAAGATCCAGAGCAAGGACCCACACCACTGCAGTTGCAGCACCATCTCACACCTCAACTTGACGCCAATATGTCCAGAGACAGACCGAGCGGGCTGTTACATTTACATCTCACCCACGAACACACACACTCTCTTCTCTCATGTGCTTCTTAACAATGAACTGGAGTGAACACTATTCGGTGTTTCCTGTTACTGGATTTATTGTATAAAGAAACACTATAGATGTATTCGATTCAAGTCAGCTTCGTCAACTTGTTGCTCATCCTCAGGGAAACTGAGGTTTCCGTCTTTGCATATGTTGTTTAGTATGGCACAGACCTCAATTATTGTGCACACACATACAGGGGACTTCACACTCTAATTTCAGTGTGTAGGATGTGGAATCGCCGCTTCCACTGGCCAATCCCTTTCACCACAACTGAGTCCAGACAAAACTCCCTGTACAAAACCTAGGACAAAAACCCTCAGTTAAATTGCAAATTTAATTTAAGTAATACATTACTGAAGTAATAAAAAAAAATACTGTAATCTTTCTTTGTGTTGGTTCACTCCAACTGATCACTGTTTTGTCTACCTGAGTACGGAATTCCCTATGTACAGGTAAAAGCCTGTTTTTCTAAAAAAAATAAATAGTGCAACGGAAGGTCAATAATTATTATATTTTTTTTTACATAAGAACATAAGAAATGAGGAGACTGCAAGAGGCCAGCTAATGACCTACACGTGGCAGCTCCTTGTCCCCTACCCTTGGAATAATCTACTATTTAGCCATCCCACCTGTCATCCCTATCCATACTCTGATCCAACCGTCTTTTAAAGCTACCTATTGACTCAGCACTTACTACGTGTCTACCCAGCCTATTCCAATTGTTCACAACTCTGTTAGTGAACCAATATCTACCTATGTCTGTCCTAAATCTAAGTTTTTCTAGCTTGTACCCATTTCCACGTGTCCTATCCTGACTACTAAATTCTAAAACCTGATCAATGTTTCCCTTAATTCCTTTTAGCCATTTGAAAACCTCAATCATATCCCCTCTTGCCCTCCTTCTCTCTAGGGAGTGGAGATTAAGACGTTTTAACCTATCTCTGTAGGGTAAATTTCTCAGCCCCTGAATCATCCTGGTCATTCTTCTCTGGACTGCCTCCAAGGAGCCCATATCCTTCCTATAATAAGGGGACCAAAATTGAGCTGCATAATCTAGGTGGGGTCTAACTAGCGCTAAATACAACCTCAGAACTCCTATTTGTCACACACCTACTAATAAATCCCAGTATCTTGTTGGCCCTATTTCTAGCTATAATGCACTGTTTCCTGGGGTGCACACATTCACTGCTTACTTGAACTCCCAAGTCCCTCACACTATATGACCTTCCTAAGTTATTGTCATTTAATATGTAGTCTACAGGCCTATTACCTTTACCTACGCTCATAATGCTACACTTGTTAACATTAAACTGCATCTGCCATTTCTCTGAAACATTTGAAACATTTTATTATGCCTTACAGTAACTAGATATAGTGTACAGCCTATTTAAGTCATCCTGCAGCATCCTAGCATCATCGGCAAATTTACTGTTATCACTGTCTATTCCTGTCTCTAAGTCATTTATATAGATTATGAATAACAACGGTCCCTAGAACTGATCTCTGTGGTACCCCACTAGTGACATTACCCTATTCTGATTTCTTCCCATTAATCTGTACCCTCTGTTCTCTACTAGTAAGCCATCCCCTAATCCACTCTAGTACCTTCCCACCTATGCCATGAGCCTTGACTTTACTTAACAGTCTCCTATGGGGTACTCTGTCAAAGGCTTTACTGAAGTCCAAATAAACTATATCATACTCGTCCCCCTTATCTATGGTTTCAAATACGGTTTTCAAATACGCAGGATGGCCACCGAGCCCTCGTCCTTAGGGGTGAGGACGTACTCACCGCTAAGGTTGGGCCTTACCTCCATTTTCAGGTCTAGGTGTTCTCTCTCGAGCGTTGTGATGACCTGGTACGCGCGGCCTTGGTCCTCCAGATTCCCCAGCTTGAACCTGGGCCTCGGAGAGTTCTGGTGGTTGGGCGGGGTGGTGTGCCTGTTTCTGGTCCTGGTGACGGTGGTCCATCCCTGGTCCTGGTCCTCCTCCTGCGGCTCCTGTTCCTCTTCACTTCTGAGGGACACGTCGTGGACGAGTGGCGCACTCTCGTCCGTGAACTCACGCTCTAGGTTGCGGGCGGCCTTTTTGGGCGTGGAGCATTTCGGTGGGGAATCAGATAGTGAGCGGTTCAGTGCTCGCTTAACTGATTCCTGCTTCTGGCCACTAGCAGGTGCAGCCGCAGCCGCGGCTGTCATCGCGGGTGATGTTGCCGACATGGCACGGCAAATAGGCACTGAGCCTTGGGCAGCAGATGCCGAAGTCACTCGAGAAGCACTTTTTTCGCGTCTTTGTCGTCACTGGACTTAGCACGGCATGCCTTGACCACTGGCCTGGGAGAGCGGACACGTCCACTTCCACTGAGGTCACAGAGGTCACTGTCTTGGGCCGATCGGTGGCCACTTGGACTTGGACTTGGATTGGGAGTCACCCAGTGTAGACTGTCGGTGTAGCCTTTGTATCGGCTTTCTCTCACACGCCTGCTGGAAGAAGCAGGAAAAACAGGGGCAAAAAACTAGAAGTATTTACTCCTTCCTACCTCTGCCAGCATTTCATTCATATTTGGTCCTCTATAACTAGGGGGTCGCTTGTCTCTCATTCTTGTCCTCCATGACGTGTCTAAAAACTCTTTCACACTCTCTAACACTCTACTATTACTTCTCCAATCCGCACTCAACCCCAGCAGGTACTCCATTTGCCTACTAACACTCCTCTCTCTCATCTCACTCCATTCTGGCACTCCTATCACTTCTACCACTACCTCTAACATCTTACACCTTGCATACTCATACCTCTCGCATTCCAGCATCAAGTGTTCCACTCTTTCATCCACCCCTTTCTCACACATCATACACCTCTTACATCCATCATTCTTCCATCTGCTAACCCGACTATTTACTTCTAATGACTTTGTCCGAGCCCTGAAGAGTAAATCACCCCCAAAGCTAGCATCATAAAAACTTTCATACCTTGGCTGCTCCTTCCCTCTATATCATTCCAGTGTAAATTTTTCATTCATTCCCCTTCGCCATTCCTCTTTTCCCTTCTCTTCCACACGCCGATTTATTTTCCTTTTGCATACTTCTATACTCCCATATGGGAGTATGGTGAACTGGGAATGTTTGTGAGAGGTGTTATGAGACATATGTCTCATAACACCTCTCACAAACATTCCCAGTTCACCCGTTCACATTTCCACTTTGATTGAATCTTTCATCCACTTTCCATACATATTCCATTCATATACCTTTCTTGCCCATCTGTTCTCATCCACTTTAAGCTTGACTTGGTGCCGAAATATTATCATCTGGCTTACAAACTTTCCTAAAAACTTTATTAAAAGTAAAACATAGCTACTGTACTTTTATTTGAAATTATTTGGCGACATTAATTTCCTTTTTGTTATGGTTGCCGAAAATAATCCTACACAGTACATAACCAAAACTGAGCTGCATAATCTAGGTGGGGTCTAACTAGCGCTAAATACAACCTTAGAATGACCTCAGAACTTCTATTTGTCACATACCTACCAATAAATCCCAGTATCTTTCTATTTATCTATGTCTAACTATAATACACTGTTCCCTGGGGCGCAAGTCACTTCCTAAGGTAGTGTCATTTAATGTGTAGTCGACAGACCTATTACCGGTAAAAAAAATTCGTAAGACGACTGCAAATTCAAACTCAGAAACTTCCAAAGATCACCTCAAACAGTTATTCCGCTGAATTACAGAAAAAAATACGATCTATTTTAGGTTTGGTTAGGTTACGTTAGGTTTTGTTTTGTTTGGTTAGGTTACGTTAGGTTTAGTTTGGTTTGGTTAGGTTAGTTTTGGTTAGGCTTATTTAACTGCAGCTCTGGGAAGGTTATGCTAACAAAGTTATTTTATTCGGTAGATTTTTACATCTTCACCAGAATGGCATGTGGCTACGAAAGAAAATGGCTTGTTTTCTAATTGCCCTTGTTATATGATAGCTTCTAACATCTGCATCTTCATTACTAAACACTTGATTCAATGTACTAAACTCGTATCTGGAACACCTGGATACTGACAAATTATAGATTGAAGTGCTTACGATACGTTGTCATACACTATTCATCCGCTATTGGTACGGCCTGTGCCTTATTATTTACCTGGTAAAGCATCTTTCAAGTTATGTTAGGTTGATTATGTGATGTTAGGTACGGTTTGGTTCAGTTAGGCTCGGTTATATAAGCTTTTTACTTAAAACTTAGACACATGCCGTATCTATAAGCGAGCACTATGAGGATACAACATTCGTTAGGTTATGTTTTGATTAGGTTAGGTAATGTTATGTTAGGTACGGTTTGGTTCGTTTATATAAGCTTTTTATATTATATTATACCAAAGTTAGGCACGTCCCGTATCTATAAGCGAGCACTTAAGTACGGCTGCCGTACCTGTAAGCTGTGCTATTATAGATAGTACGCCACATACTCATTTCATGACATTACTGGCATTAATCAGGGTAAAACTGTGCTTTACCCTGATTAAAGCTATGCTTTACCGCTTTACCATACAGTATTATCACATTTGTGTATTCAAAGCACTATTTTTCTACTAAGGTGGCGTCATTTCCCACAATTAAGGTAGGAATCAGTATATTTTACTCAAATAAGTAACTTCTTGTTGTTGTCGTTAAGGGCTGCGAGGATCCTCTACGGCAGTGTTATTCACTAATTTTTGCAAGATAGCCACTTCGGTTAAACGCATTGATTGAGAGAGCCGCAGCTACTGCAAGTTAGCGTAACTCAACTAAATTAAGTAGTACTGAGCTGCTAGTGCAATATAGTAAATGAAAAAATTTTGACGTGTCCCTGATCAGTTTCCCGTAGTGGACACGTATGATTTATGTACGACTAGGCTAGGGATGTTAGAATGTTATCTCTTACTGTGACTTCGTCTTCCATCTCACCTCATGAAAATATGTATCTTACTTGAAAAATTATTTTTTTATATTAATTAATTTATATATTTTTCGAGAGCCGTGAATTGAGTCATCGCGAGCCGCCAGCGGCTCGCGATCCGCGCAATGAATACC
The DNA here is from genome assembly GCA_029783475.1 of Metacarcinus magister. NCBI lineage: Eukaryota > Metazoa > Arthropoda > Malacostraca > Decapoda > Cancridae > Metacarcinus > Metacarcinus magister. Next base: position 1,157,358 of record JAPQNM010000046.1, read on the forward strand.
ACTGCTCTACGGGGAGACCCTATGAGCCCTGGGGACGGCCTGTGAGATGCTCACAGGCGAGACAGCTGCCCCGTTTTCCGCAGGAAAGCACAGGTGAGGCGGATGACCGTGGGACGGCGTTCAGGGGGAACACCTGCCGCCGCCAGCAGGGTGGGCAGGGTGAAGGTGGTGACATGCAGAGCAGCAAGCTGGAAACGCAGGACAACACGGGGTGTGTGGAAGCGAGGACACTGAAGCATGAAGTGGTCGATGGTCTCGGGAGTGTTGCCACACCACGGGCAATACGGGTCCGGGGAGAGACGGAGGCGGTGGAGGTGAGCGGTGAGTCGTGTGTGGCCCAGGCGGAGACGAATCAGTGCTACATCCAACACACGGAACGTCTGCTTCGCCCAAGGCTGTGGGGAAGAGTCGCGGCGGTAGTGGCCCATGGTGGTAACGGGGAGAGAGTCACCGAGGGAAGTGTCCCAGGAAGCGGGACAAGCCGCAGGGATGAGGCGACGGGCCGTGGAGAGAAGCAGCGGGGAGGCAGTGATGTTTTGGTCTGACAAGGCCATCTTGGCAGCAGCATCCGCGACCTCGTTACTAGGGATGCCCACGTGAGAGGGCACCCACTGGAAGGTGAGCGCCCAGCCCAGAGTAGTGAGGTGGAGGAGAAGGCGCTGGAGAGTGTGGACAAGGGCCGTGGAGGAGGAAGGGCGGCGGGAGAGCAAGAGGTGGAGGGAGGAAAGGGAGTCAGTAAAAATGACCGCCCTGCCCATGGGGTGGTTAAACTGTAGGTGGCGGAGGGCCTGGTGGAGGGCGTAGAGCTCAGATGAGACGACATCCGTGTCTGGAGGGAGGCGCCAAGTTCTGCAGAGGGAGGTGGAGGGGTCGAAGAAGGCTGCAGCGGTGGAGGGTAGGGAGGGAGAGTGGGACCCATCCGTGAAGAGCTTGACGTGGTGGAGGTATAATGTCTGGTCCATGTCCCTGAAGAGCGCCGCCGCCAAGCCCCCAGGGGAGGGGAGAGGAGGTAGACCAGGGAGAGTCAGGGCAACCATATGGGAAACATCTTGCCAGGGAGGAAGGGGGGAGATGGAGGCGATGGGCTGCGGTGACGGTAGCGGGAGTCCCAAAACCCGCAGGGCAAGAAGGGCCCTCACCATGAGGGGCTGCCGCGAGCCAGGGTGCCAGACAGGGGAGGCCTGGTCGACGCCGGCGGTGGCGTAGAGACGGGAGAGAGGATGAGAGGGCGGGAGGGACAGAATACTGTGAAATTGGAGGCAGAGGCTGGTCCTCCGGAGAGCGGAGAGAGGGGGAAGACCGCACTCCGCATGAAGAGCCTGAACCGGAGAGGAACGCATAGCCCCCAGAGATACCCGAAGGGCGGAGTGCTGAAGAGGGTCCAGCCTGGCAAGAAGGGTCTTGGACGCCGAGCCGTAAATGCTGCTGCCGTACTGGAGTTTGGCCCGGACGGTGACCCGATAGTACCGAAGGAGGAGATTACGGTTGGCACCCCAACGGACACCGGTGAGCCGCTTCATGACATCCAACTGTTTAGTGCAGGAGGTGCGCAGGTACTCTATGTGCCTAGTCCAGGTGAGGCGAGAGCCATCCAGGCGGAGACCAAGGAAGGTGTGACTCCGCGAATAAGGGACGGCTAGTCCACCAAGGGAGACGGATGGCTGGGTGGGGAGAGCCTTCAGGGTGAAGCACATGAGCGTGCTCTTAGGGGCGCTGACCTGCAGCCCCCAGGTGGTAAGCCATTCACCAACCAAGTCAGCCACCTCCTGCAAATTAGCCTGCGCCTCAGCTAGAGTCGAGGCCCTGGTAACAATGGCGACATCGTCCGCGTAGATGAGGAGGCTGGAAGAGGGAGGAACCCGAAGGTCCGAGAGCAGCACATTAAAGAGGAGAGGACTTAGGATGGACCCCTGGAGAACACCTCTGCATATAGGATGGCAGGTAGACATATATGCCCCCACTGCCACCCGGAAGCGGCGGCCCGAGAGGAAGTTGGTGAACCAGGAGAGGGCCACACCGGTGATGGCCATGCGTGCTAACTTGTATAGTATCCCCTCATGCGGCGCTGTGTCGAAGGCACCCGCCACGTCGACAAAGAGCGAGAGCATGACTTGGCGGTGGTGGTACGCGTCACAGACGTGATACTCAAGCTGGGCGAGGACGTCCAGTATGCCCCGGCGGGGGTGGAAGCCGCATTGCTCCTCCAGCAGCAGGCGGTGCTCCTCCAGCCACCAAGTAAGATGCGTGGCCACCAGGCGCTCCATCACCTTCCCAACGCAGGAGAGGAGGGCTATCGGGCGGTACGATGAGGGGAGCGACGGGTCCTTGCCTGGCTTCGGAATGGGTAGGAGGACTGATAGCTTCCAGGACGTGGGATAGACAGCAGTACGCCAGCTGATGTTGAAAAGCTGCAAGAGGCAGTCCTGAACCGGGGGCGTGAGATGGGTGAGGAAGTCGTAGGAGACAGCGTCGTGCCCCGCAGCCTTCCCGGCAGCAAAGGAAGAGAGGGCGGAGGAAAGTTCTGGTGCAGTAAAGACCTGCTGGAGCAGGGGAGGGCCCGGGGAGGCAGTGGCAGCAAGGATGACAGGATGCAGGTCCCCCGGGTGGCGGAGGGGAGGCAGAACTCCAATCCGTTGCCGGTAATGGGCCACCAAAGCCTCCGCCTTCTGGGAGTCGTCCAGCGGCTGCTGGTTGGTGTCCTTCAAGGGGACGGAGGAGCGCACCCCCTTGCCCTCCATGGAATGCAAGAAGCCCCAGGTACGCTTAGGGGAAGAGGAGAAATCTAGGGTGGAGCAGTGAGATCCCCAGGCAGCCCTCTGGGCACGAAGGACGGTCCTGGCACACAGCGCATCGATACGATGGTATTCCCGTCCAGCCTGGGCAGTGGGCGTCCTCCGCCACTGCGTCCAGGCTCGGCGGCGGGCTGAAACCGCCTGAGCACAGGCAGCATTCCACCACGGTTTCCCAGGGCGGCGGGGCGTTCGACGGGTGACGAGAGGAAAGGCAGTCCTGCCCGCCGTGACGAGGGAGTCCTGGAAGGACACCGCAGCATCCTCCAGAGGAAGAAAAACATCCGGGTGACGGAGGGCCTGCTGGTACCGAGGCCAGGAGGAGGACGCCAGCCGCCAACGAGAAAGGCATCCAGGAGGAGGGTGAGGAGGGGACTGGGGGAAGGAAGCCAGGACTGGAAGATGATCACTCCCCATGTACAGCCCAGTGGTGACAGTGCAGGTGGTGAAGCAAGGGTCCCCAACATACAGGTCCAGCACAGACGAGACACTGGAGTACGGGTGGAACCGAGTGGCCAAGCCCGGCGGGCTGAGAAGGGACAAGTGCGGGGAGGCCACGATGAGATTGAATAGGGCCGTACCAGAAACGTTCCTACGATCCGGAGGAAGAGTTGGATCCCAGCACTGGTGACGGGCATTAAAATCCCTTAGAAGGATCATCGGGGTTGGGAGAGAGGAAATGTAGTGGTCAAACTCCGGCAGACGGGACCCACCCGGATTGTAAAAGACCGCCACAGTGACCCATCCACGGAGAAGGTGAACTCTGGCCGCGACCACCTCCAGACGGCCGGCGGGCCACTGAGTCAAGGGAAGCGGGGAGTGTGGCAGGGAATCCCGGACGGCAAGGAGGACACCGCCACCTCGGCCCTGAGGACGGTCCCTCCTGTAGATGGTGTAGCCCGGGAACCGAAGGTCCAGGTGCGGAGGGAGCCAGGTCTCACACACACCAACCACAGAAAGGAGCGTGGCCCCAAGGTAGGTCTGGAGCTCGGAAGACTTCCGCAGGAGGGAACCGGCATTCCACTGGAGAAGGGTGAAGGCCATCACTGGAAGATGGACGACAGAACCTTGGAGACGGAGGGCCACAGAGAGATGAGGATGTCCAGCACTGACGTCCCCTTCTGATACATGTGGTACCCTTCCCTGAACAGGGGGAACAGACCGGAGAAGGCATCATCCACCCCAAAAGATGTAGCAGTAGATGCGGAGGCTTGCAGAGGGCCATCTGAGCTTTTGGGCCAGGTGGGAGACGAGGTATGGGGAGGTGAAGAGCGGGCCGAAGAAGATGAAACGGCCGACCCCCGGCCACGAGGAGACAGAGGGCGGCGCCGCTGGGGAGGCCGGTCCGCAGCGGAGGGCGGGACCCCAGAGTCCTGAGCAGAGGGAGTAGGGGTAGGCGGCGGGGCTGGGCACTGAGAGAGGTGACGGGGCCGGTACCTCCGGGGGAAACAGGGCCAGACGGATCCAGAGGAGGCAGAGGCGAGAGGAAGTTCGTCGGGGTCCAAATCTTCGGCCCCCGTGGCCCCTTGCAGTGCCGAAAACCAGTTGGATGTGGCGATGGAGGCATATGACACCCCCGGGACCACCCCCGCTGCCGCAGGAGGACGAGAGGACGGGCCGGGCACCGGGCGAGGAGGAGTAGGGCCTGTCCAAGGCGAGTTCCCGGAGACGCTTGTTGACTTCCCCCAGCGGGGTGCCCTTGTGTGCCAGGTCGGCATGGAGCTGTTGAGCCCGTTGGTTAAGGGGGCAGTGGGCCGACCTGGGGCCATGGGAGCCCCGGCATTGAAAGCAGTGGAATGGCCGCACACAGTTGGAGGCGAGGTGGAGGCCACTGCACCGGGAGCACCGCGCTTCACCCCTACAGGTGTTGACTGAGTGGCCGATCCGGAGGCACGCAGTGCACCGGAGCATAGGAAGGAGGTAGGGGCTCACCCAGTAAACGAGCTGAGATACTGATACCTTCTCTGGGAGAGAGTCCCTCACCTTGAGGCGGAGCTACCGCCCAGTGGAGGTACGGGGGCAATGACGGGGCGGGATCCAGGTGAGGTCCTCGACCTCTCAGGGGCCGAAGGGAAGCACGGACCTCCTCCAAGTCAGTGTCCTCACTGAATGGGCCGACCCGGCCATAGAGGAAGTTTGGGCGGTCCCTCTCCGCCCTTCTGCAGGTCACACTCCCCTCCCCAAGAGTGAACTGGGGGTCCAGGAGAAAGGGCACTTTGGAGAGGTTGTTTTCCCAGACCGAGAGCACCAGGGCAGAGCCATTACCCAGGGACCGAGTCTCCCCTTCCAGGATATACTTCCCCAGAGGAGAGCTGTGCAGGGCTTGGGTAACCCGACTGGGGTTTGCAAATACCCGTCCCTCCTTCACTTCCCTGAGGAGGAAGGAGTTGGCGGTGCACTGCGCCGAGGGGAGAGGGGCGTCCGGAGCGGTGTGGAAAGCCTTCCCGGCAGGGAAGGTGTGTGGAGAGGGCTCCCGGGGCCGCTTGTTGGCAAGAGGTGGGGTGGGGGAGGGAGGGTCGGCCATGGTGACGTCCCCGCCCGCAGCCGGGCGTCCACACATCACTGGATTAGAGGATATGGAGGGCGGCACCGCCTCCTCCATGGCGGGGACAGGGGCAGCCCTGACACCAAGGGGCCCAATAGTGGTTAGAGGGGCAGAATCCATGTTAATTCTCCAGGATAGAAGTGCTTATCCCCATCTCAGCTGTGTTGTAACTACTCACACAAAATAGGTGAACACAGTCGGTGTGCAGAGTGATGCGTGTTGTAGGCTATGTATAACACCTCTTTGTTTACCCTGATGATGACGATCGGATGACTTAGTGTGACTTGGAGAGAGAGTCTGTTTCCAGCCTTTATTCCGAGTCCCCTGATCCCGAGTACGAGCAGGCTGCACGAATGGTCGCCTCTTCACCTCTAGCAACGCTGCTCGACATCTGCTCAAACTACCCAATGTTTTCATCTGTGGCTCACAAAAACAAACAAAAACTGACAAAATGACGCACGATAGTGATTGTGGAGTTTGTAAGAAAGAAGTTAGGCAAGGGAAGAGTAGGTGGCTTGCTTGCCAAAAATGTGGAGATTGGTACCATGTCGCTTGTTTGGGGACGGTGTATCAGAAAAACTACCCTGTGTTGAAACTGCCAAATGTATGGTGGTTCTGTAATAAGTGTGAGAAAGAGGCCAGAGTAGATAGGGGAGCAGGAGAGGAAGAGGAGGACACCGAGGAGGTGGAGAATGTAGACACAGAGGTAGAGGAGAAGGTGATGGAGGAGAGGCAGCCCAGGCAGGCACCAGACCACGATTATGTGGTCCTGGAAGAAAGTGACCAGAGAAACCAAGACGACGAGAAAGATGAGCAGAGGAACCTGGATGGTGTGGAAAGTGAGCAGAGGAATCAGGACGATAAAGAAGCAGGTGAGATACACAGTGAGGAGACAAACACGGAAGAAAATGTTAGAAAGGAGACCCAGGTACGAAAAAAACAGGATTGATCCTATGAGGAAAACCCTAATGGAAACCAGGAACAAGAGACAACGGAACAAGACACAGGGAAAACCTAGGTAGGCGTAGGGGTCAAAACTTTTAACAAGGCTCAACAAGGACACCACCGCAAATACAGGTCACCAACCACCACGACCGACAAAAATAAAAGGAAGAAAATTTGGTTCTTTGGAGACAGTTTAATGCGTGGAGTTGGAAAAGAGCTGCATTTCCTCTCAAGTGGAAGGTTCAGAATCATGGACAGATCAGAAGGAGGAGCGGACATTAAAAGGATTGATGAAATATTAACCGAGACCATCCATGAGGAAAACATAAGTGAAAATGACTTTGTGGTGATTGAAGGTGGTGGAAATGAACTTACCAGGATAGGAGTGGAAGAAACTTTGGACACAATAGAAAAAATGGTGAAAAAGGCGACATAAAGTGAAAAGAAATGTAGTGGTAATGAATATCCCCATGAGGAGAGGAAAAGAGAAAAGTCTATTCGGAAATATGCGAAGAACTGTGAATCGAAAATGTCTAGAAAATCTAAAAGAGTGGAAATGTGATGGCATCCAGTTGAGCGAAAAAGTTGACTGGGAGCAGGTGTGGGGCAGGGACGGTGTGTACCTAAGACCCAGCGGCCAGCTATGGGTGGCAATGATGGTGGAAGACTGGATGAACATCAGAATCAAGGAGGACACCACAAGGAACGGGGAAGAAGAGAAAAACAAGGCATAGGAAAGGGCCAACTCCAGAAACAGACTCAGCTGTGGCTTCATTAATACAAGAGGATGGAACGAAATAAAATGGAGAATAATTATTGAAGAATGCAAAGATCTTGACGTAGTGGCAGTGGCAGAGACAGGATGGCACGGAAAAATAGCCTGGCAAGAAGGAGGATGGACAGGAGTGGGAAGAGGGAGAATGGTTGGTGATAACTATTATTCCATTTTTTCTATATATTATTGACAACCTTCCCTTCAGAGTGATAATATTAATATTCTAGGGGAATTTTGATATTAGGGAACGTGAATACCTCACCTGTAACCAGACACCATGATGATACATGTTTCCTTCCTGACAACTGAGCGAGGAGAGAGAGAGGGTGCGTGGCTATCTCGTACCAAAATGCGCGTCCTGCCTGACGAGTTGTCAACTAGTATTTACCTATCCCCCTTTTTCTCTCTCTTACCTCTTTACAAAACAAATCCCTTAACTAAACACTACAGAGAGAATTTATGGTTAATGTGAGTAAAAACATTTGGGAAGGCGTACAGTGTGGGTTGCGAAGAATGTTACAACCACATTACTAGCAGCTATAGATTGTGGCATTTTCCAATTTTTTGGCGGGAGTCGTGTAACGCGCCAGATATGTATAAACAAAACAAAAGAAAGAAGAATCTTGAAAGGGGCTTATGTCGTGGCATCACACACTCAGAAAGGCACAATGCAACAGAAGAAATTCTAACAAAAGAAGAGGTAACACAGGCCATAAAGAAGATGAAAGACAGGAAGGCTCCAGGGTGTGACGACATAGTGGCAGAACTCATAAAAAGAGGAGGAGAAAAAGTGGAGACTGTTACATAACATCTTCTCGGAAGCATTTGAAACAGGACAGATACCAGAGGAGTGGCGAAAGAGTCGAGTAGAACTAATCCACAAGGGAGGAGGAAAGGAAAAGACAGAGATTGGAAACTACAGGCCAATAAGTATAATAAACATACTGAACAAGCTATTTGGAAAAATAATAAATGACAAAATACAAAGATGGGTGGAACAAGAAGGAGTGATTGGAGAAGAACAAAGTGGATTTAGAAAAGGAAGAAGCGGATTAGAAAATATATATGTATTAAAGGAGTTAATCGACAGAAGCAAGAGAGAACGGAAAACTTTATATCTTGGTTTCCTAGACATCGAGAAAGCATATGATTCAATAAACAGAAGCAAATTATTGAAACTCCTTGAACACATTGGCATGAACCAGAAAATTAGAAATATTATAAAAGAAATGTACAAAGACAATTTAATGAAATTCCGGCTAGGCGACGTAGAAACAGGATGGATGAATAACAACACAGGAGTACAACAAGGCTGCATGATGTCCCCAACCCTCTTCAACAAACACTTGGAAGAAATGATCACTAGAATCAGAAAAGCTGAAACAGGAGCAACAATAGGAAACAGAAAATTTGGTTGCCTAGGATACGCAGATGACGTGGTGTTCCTAGCAGAAAGTAAAGAAGAAATGAACAGATTGCTCCACATTGTTGAAGAATATGGAAAAGAGTGGGACATGAAATTTAGTAATAAGAAGTGTAAAGTAATTGAGTGTAACACACCAGACATAGGACAGTGGGTGTTAGGAGATAATGTTCTGGAAGTGGTGGACAGATACAGTTATCTCGGGATTGAAATAAGTAAAGAAGGTATTGGTGGCAGTGCTCAAAGGAAAATAAATGAAACTAAAACAAGGAAAATGACAGGAATGATAATAAGTGCAGGAAGTAGAGAAATTAACAAGTATGACCATGGAAGGATACTATGGAAAAGTATGGCTGTGCCACATTGCCTATACGGAACAAAATAACTAACTACAGAATAGAAGATATAAGGAAACTTGAGGTGATCCAAAATTCAATGGGAAGATGGTGTTTAGGTGCTCCGAAGTGTACTGCCACCGAAGTCATACGTGGAGAAATGGGATGGAGCACCTTTAAAGAAAGAATTGGAAAAGGAAAACTATGTTTCATGAAGAAAATAGAGAAAATGAATGATGAGAGATGGGTCAAGAAAACATACAACGCATGTAAGAACAAGTTGCAGTCTCCTCATTTCTTATGTTCTTATGTTCTTAAGTCACAATGGAATAGAGAAATTGAAAAATGGAAAAGAAGAGGAGGAATGGAAACAGAATGGCCTGAAATGAGAATCAAGGAAATCAAGACACGAATAGAAGAAAATGGACACCAGGAATGGAGAAACGGCATGGAAACGAAGAGCACGTTGAAATAGTACAGAAGCAAGGAGAAGATAGGCAGAGAGGAGTGGTACCAGGGGGATTGGGCAGGAAAACTGTTATTCAAGACAAGGAGTGGCACACTAGAAGTGAATGAAAGAAAAAGAGACACAAGTGAACAAAAATGTGAAATGTGTGGGGATGAAAAGGAAAGTGTGGATCATTTTATAATAAAGTGTGACAAGTATAGAGAGCAAAGACAAGAGCTGGACAGAAAGGTAGAAATAACTATTGGTAGAGAAGAGTGGGAGGAGAGAAAGGAAGGCGAAGACAGAGGGATTAGAACAGTACTAGGACTGACAGGAGACAAAGCTAGTGATAGTATAATGGTGAGCCACATGAAAACATTTTTGGTCGAGTGCTGGACAATAAGGGAACAATATTCCAGGCGGTGAAAGACGAAGGAGAGAGACCTACGAAGCGATCTCAAGCGAAATAGGTCCAAAGAAGAAGAAGAAGATCCTCCAAGCCAAAAGTGGACGACAAAAACGCGCCAGGCGGGATTGACTTGGGTTTACCGAAGACGATCTTCGAAGCCGTGGACGACAAAAACGCGGCTCAAGTCATCTGTGACATCAAGATCAAGATCACCGTTCGCGGGTATAGTCAAGCAGAGAACACAGTCAGGTCCGCGTCACCTTTAGGTGACAATCCTTAAAACAAACAAAACAAAAAACAAAACAAAACAGTCAGGTCAACAGGACTTTGTAGTGGCTCCCGAGTGAGGTCAAAGAGTTTCCAAGACCACGTGTTGCACAGTGCACAGTGCTTTCCCTATACGCGATTGTGCATCAAGGTGAGCAGCTTTCTGTTGTTGTTGCTGCTTCAACGTGTTGGAGGAAACGTAGTGGAGGCCTTCCAGGGATTCATGTATGGGACGTCGTTAGTTCAGTGTTACCTTGATCCACGCCTGAAATGGTCTTCCCTGCCCAGTAATTAACGCTGGGAACAGGTCGTGGTAAATCTGCTTAACTGCTGCTCGTCTCCGATCTTCTTCCTATAGCCAACAGGCTTGGGGACCACTTGGGAAAGCGGGGTTTTAGGGTGGGCGAAGGAATTATAGGCGATTTATGGGACTCCGTAAAAAATCGGTAAAGATTCGTAAGACGACTCATTCGATATTTCCTTGCCTTTATAATGCACTGCAAGTTCAACCCCAGATACTTGTCTATGTCTGGACTTTCTTGTGTTATCCTGTGAACCATATCGGTATTATTTTACATCTTCACCCAAATGCTCTAGAGAATTCAGGGTCATATTTTTGCAATACCTGATGCATTTTGAGGTTTTCTTTAATTACATTTCCGTCACAAATTCTTAGTTTCTGAGATATTCAATGTTTTCTGTGAGACCTTCTCTTCGCAAAATAAAGTTTAGTTTGGTTTGAACAAGGTTCTGTTATTTGTCGATGTAGGTTAAGGTTTGGTTAATATAGGTTATGTTAGGTTAGGTTAATATAGAAGCTATCAAATGTTCTCTATGACCAAAAGTATGGAGTTGTCAAGGTTTACTCCTGAGACGCAGACGTAAACAAACGCCATTATGGTGAAGATGGAAAATTTTACCACCATATCTTCTAAATAAAACAATCAAGGCACAGCTTACAGGTATGGCTGCCGTAGGTAAAAGTGCAGAATAAGGCCTTCTGCCCTTTCTTTTTTCTCTCTTTCCCTACATACTATACATAGTGTACTTAACACATCTGTGAAGGTTACAGGCAGGGGTCACCATTATTTACCTCGCAAAACGTCTTTGAAGTTATGTTAGATTATGTTATGTTATGTTGGTTAGGTTATGTTACGTTATGGTTAGGTTAAGGTTGTTAGGTTAGGTTACGGTTATGTTATGATTAGGTTAAGTTAGGTTCGGTTCAATTAGGTTCGATTATATAAGATTTTTACATTTTATTACCCAAATCCAGAAAAAATCTAAGGTTGAGAACCCTAACTTTTGGGTAATAAAATGTAAAAATTTTATATAACCGAACATAACTGAACCGAACATAACCTAACATAACTGAACCGAACATAACCTAACTTAACCTAACCATAACATAAACGTAACCTAACCTAACAACCTTAACCTAACCATAACGTAACCTAACCTAACCAACCTAACATAACATAACTTCAAAGACGTTTTGCGAGGTAAATAATGGTGACCCCCGCCTGAAACCTTCACAGATGTGTTGAGTACACTATGTATAGTATGTAGGGAAGGAGAGAAAAAAGAAAGGGCAGAAGGCCTTATTCTGCACTTTTATCCTGCTGTACCTTTAAGTGCTCGTGGTAAAGATTCGGAAGACGACCCATTCTGTATTTTGGACAAAGCAATTTTTTTCTGATAGATTTTGATGTGTTTTGAATTAATCTGATGTTTGTTTGTTATGCCATGCAACTTTTTTTTTTTTTTTTCCTTAGGTAAAATTTGCCACAAAAAATTCAGATTAATTCAAAATCATCAAAATTAATAAGAGAAAAATTGCTTAAAGTAATCCTAAGCAAACCTTATTAAACCTAACCTAACCTAAGCAAACCTAATCTAACCTAAGCAAACCTAATTAAACCTAACCTAACCTAAGCAAACTTGATTAAACTTAACCTAACCTATTGGGTCGTCACGACTCTTCTTTACCTAGTTTAGGTTTGATTTGGTTAGGTTAGGTTAGGTTAGGTTAGGTTTAATTAGGTATGCTTGGGTTAGGTTTGCTTAGGTTGTTAGTTTTAATTAGGTTATATTGGGTTTGGTTAGTTTTAATTAGGTTTGCTTAGGATTACTTAAAGCAATTATTCTCTTATTGATTTTGATGGTTTTTAATTAATCAGACATTTTGGTGTCAATTTTTACCTTAGGATTGCATGGCATAACAAACAAACATCAGATTAATTCAAAACACATCAAAATCTATCAGAAAAAAATTGCTTTGTCCAAAAAATAGACTGGGTCGTCTTCCGAATCTTTACCGTTCTCGCTTATATATACGGCACGTGCCTAACTTTTGGGTAATAAAATGTAAAAAGCATATATAACCGAACCAAAATGTACCTAACATAACCTAATCTAACCATAACCTAACGAATGTCATATCCTCATAGTGCTCACTTATAGATACAGAACATGCCTAACTTTTGGGTAAAATGCTTATATAACCAAACCAAACTGTACCTAACCTAACCAAACCTAATCAACCTAACATAACTTGAAATATTACTAGGTAAATAATAAGGCACAGACCGTAGGAAGGTAAAGATTTGTTTCCTTAACCGCTCGATATCTTCCTGCCTTTATAATGCACTGCAAATTCAACCTCAGAAACTTGTTCAGATCACATCAAACAGTTATGCCGCTGAATTACAGAAAAATATACTTTTTTCTTTTTTTTTAAGTTACGTTAGGCTTCGTTAGGTTTAGTTTGGTTTAATTAAGTTAAAGTATGGTTAATTTATGTTATGTTGATTTAGAAGCTATCAAATGTTTACTATGACTAAATGTAGGGGGTTGTGCGAGGTGCAGACACCATTTTCTTGCGTAGCCATATGTCATTTTGGTGATGATTTAGAAAATTACCGAATAAAATTGCTTTGTTAGCATAACCTTCCCAGAGCTGCAGTTAAATAAGCCTAACCCAACCAAACCTAACCAAATGTAACGAAACAAAACCTAACTTGACCTAACCAAACATAACGTAACCTTAAGAAAAATTAAAACAATTTTTTTTTCGGTAATTCAGCATCATAACTGCATGAGGTGATCTGAACAAGTTTCTGAGGTTGAATTTGTAGTGCATTATAAAGGTAACGAGATATCGACTGGTTAAGGAAACGAATCTCTCCCCAAGATTTTGTTATTTGTCAATATGAGTTAAGGTATGGTTAATTTAGGTTATGTTATGTTAATTTAGAAGCTATCAAATGTTTTCTATTATGAAAAGGTTTTACGAGGTGCAGAAGCCATTTTCTTTCTTAACCACACGCCATTCTGGTAAAAATTTACCCCAAAAAATAGCTTTGCTAGCATAACCTTCCCAGAGCTCCAGTTAAATAAGCTTCACCAAAACTAAGCCAACCAACCCTAACTAAATGTAGCGAAACCTAACATAACCTAAAAAAAAAAAAAAAAAAAAAAATTATTAAAATTTTTCTGAGGTAATCTGAACAAGTTTCTGAGGTTGAATTCGCAGTGCATTATATAGGTAAGGAGATATTGAATGGGTCTTCTTATGAATCTTCCAAAAAATTCTAAAGTGAAAAAACCTAATTCTTAGGTACAAATGATAAAAAGGTAAATTTTTACATCTTCACCAAATTGCACCTGAATATGAATAACACACACTTTTCGTATATATTTTGATCCATTTTGAATGATTTTGACATTAATTTCCGTTGCAAATGCATATATAATAAGATATCCTCATCACCCCCAACAAGCCTGGGGACCGGTGGGAATGTAGGGCTTTTGCGTGGGGAAGACCAAATACAATGATTTACGCTAAGAACAAGGTGCCAGAATCACTAGCTTAACCTAACCTAACAATAACTTATTCACGAACGTGAAATGCTAATGATTACATGTGGCTACAAAAGAAAATGGCGTATGCACCGCATCCAACTCCCAACTATTGGTCATAGAAAACATTTGATAGCTTCTAAGTTGACATAACAAAACCTAAATTAATCAAACCTTAACCTATATTGACAAATAACAGAACATTGTTTAAACCAAACTAAACTTTACTTTTTGAAGCGAAGGTCTTATAGAAAACATTGAATATCTCAGAAACTAGGATTTTGCGACGGAAGTGTAATTAAGAAAACCTTCTCAGAATGCATCAGGTAATGCAAAAATATAAAAAAGTACTTACAGATACGGCAGCTGTACCCCGTTGTCATACCCCATTCGTACGGCATGCGCCGGCGTCACCCATCGTGTTCACAATAAATTTGACATCTTCATCGTACAAAGAGTTTCTAAAACATTTAGAAAGTTATCAACAGAATAATCTGCTATTCCTACAGCCTGTGCCTTATTATTTACCTGGTAAAGCATCTTTCAAGTTATGTTAGGTTGATTATGTTATGTTAGGTTTGGTTCGGTTAGGTTTGGTTATATAAGCTTTTTACCCCTAAGCTAGGCACGTGCCGTATCTATAACCAAGCTCTATGAGGATATGGCTTACGTTAAATTATGGTTAGATATGGTTATGTTATGCTAGATTATGGTAGATTTGGTTGGATATGGTTTGGTTATATAAGCTTTTTATATTTCATTACCCAAAAGTTTGGCACGTGCTGTATCTATACGCAAGCACTTACAGGTATGGCTGCAGTATCTATAAGTGCTTACAGATACGGCAGCCATACCTCGTTGTCATCCCCAATTTGTACGGCTGCTGTGACTGTAAGCACTGCCAAAATATAACCCTCAATTCTCTAGAGCATTCAGATGAAGATGTAAAATAATACCAATAAAAATCTTACATAACTTCCCAAACCGAACCTAACCTGACCTAACGTAACCTTTATGTCAACTCACGTAATAACGTTTTAACTGGGGGGGCAAACATTCCCCCAGACACCCTAACCTAACCTAACCTAAACTCAACTCGCGTAATAACGTCGTAACTGTGGGGGCAAGCCCCCTTAAACACCCCAACCTAACCTAACCTAACCTCAACTCATGTAATTCCGTCTTAACTGGGGGACAAGCCCCCCAGACCCCGCAAACCTATCATGTACTAATCATAATGTAATCACTTACTAACCTCCTAGATGGGTATTAAGCCCCCCACCTTTTACCTAACCTATCTTAACTGATCCTCCTAATTAGTGGAGATGGGCACATTTTAATTTATATAAAAATGTATTATTCAAATATGTAAACATTTTGCCATAGAGCATTTTGCCTGTACAAAGTTATGACGAATCTTGGCGGGTGGGTTCGAAGGGATTGTAGATATTGGCAACTACTTTTAGAAACATGTGGAATTGTTTGTTTGGATCTTTGTGGGCCATGATGAACATCAATCTACCTTGATAACCCACAAAGTGCTTCTTCCTTCGACCATATAATGGTATGTTACCTTTAACCTCCCTCCACATTCTTTCTATTGTGTTAGTGTGTATGGCCTTGTTGTTTGGCTCCACCAAATTTATTGACTCATTAACTGTAACGTGGTTAAAGCCTTCAGAGGATAAACAGTTATACTTTTTCCAGCAGTCTGATATAACGGTTGTTCTGGTTTCCACCCGTTCTTTAATAACACGTAGCAAAGGGTCACGGTCAGGCTTCTCGACCGGCACCATGAAGCAGTTTTGTTTCTCACGACACACACCGCCGAACACCCACTGGCCGTTCAAGACTCGTCCAACGTTGTACTTTCTTTTTCCTGATTTACTTGCATCGATCTCCACAATTTTTCCTTGCCCACCAATCTTTCCCTCTCGTTTGAGGCACCCCTCCACCAGCACCTCCCGACAAAAGCTGGCCCAGTCACAAACACTGTGGTCACTTAGGCCTAGTTTGCTTTTTATGAAAATGTAAGAGAAACAGTCTCTTACATAAGCATTCACATAAAGGAGAAATGTTTCAATGTCCAGGTGCACGTGCTCAAAGAAAATGTTCTTGAAGATTCCTCGTCTCCACAGGCACCTTATTTTCTTTTTTTTAGGCTGGCTCTTAATTTTCTGGCACCGCCAAAGCCTTTGCTTGAAATTAAGAGTAGCTGGCTTGCACTCTTTTGCATCCAACACAAACTTGTGATGAATACAGAGGTGAAACAGCTCACTTGCATTTCCCTTTTATTTTGCAGCAAAATTCCCATTTCACACTGCACAACTATCCACCATGGCCATTCTGAACAAACTAATGATATGAGGTGTCATCTAGCTAGCTCTCAAAGAACGCCACGTGAACAATTTTCTTTGGCTAGGAATTCTTTCATAGTGACGTATTGTCATGCCAGGGGGGGTTTCTCGATTTGTTATGATTATATGATTTTGTTCTGTTTAATAGTAATGTTTACCCGTTACTTTTTATCACCCTGGTCATGCTCTGGGGTTTATATATGATGTTACTAAGCAGGTCAGTATTATGCTGCCACAACCTATTATGAGGGAAATAGGAACCCTTTCGAAAGTTGGCCACTGGTCATCGTTGTTGTAATTTTGGTAGTAATAAATCTTAGCCACAAGGAGTCACTCTGGTTACCACTGGGGGAGACATATGTCACTAATGAAATAACTTCTAATTTTTGTATACTTATTATTTGCCAAAAGAGATTTTTGATAGATTAACAATAAAAAGAAAGAGTACAAAAAAATGAGAATAAACCCAATAATGTTACACACATTTTGGTAATCTGAGTGACACGTTCAGTTTATTTGGTACCAGAGACCTTAATAATACTGTTGGCCACTCCACACTTTAAATTTCACTTCTCTTAACACAGAATAATTTCGAAACCCAATCTTTTCCTGATCTTAACACTGCCTAACTTAATCTCACTTTCAGAGTTCAAAACTTGTTCCTAATCAAGACACATAATAAGAATAATATAATACTGTTCCAAATAATATCATACACTACAGGGAAACACGTCAAAAACGGGACAGGTGTCTGTGTGTGTGTGTGAATGTGTTGTGTGGCACTGGGGTGGAACCTGGGTGGTAGGGAGAAGGACGATGACTCGGTTAAACAATACACTTCCAACACACTCAAAAGGGATAATCTATTAGCAATATAACATAAATGCTAAAGTGAAAGGGATACACTATAACAATGAATCGTCTCTGAGGGAGGAAAGAGGGACCATGCGGTCTGAGATGATGCCACATAATAGATGGAAAAATTGCTATTACCAATTAATAATCACCCTTAAAAAGGCTTTAAATGACTTGACATATTCAAAGGGAAGATTATTGAATATATGAAAACACTGAATGACTAAGGATTTAGCGAATATTAAGAGATGTTGGTGTAACACTTCAACAGACCTGGGTGGTAGGGGAGAAGGACGCTGACTGGCATCATGATGCTATCCCGGGAAGCGGGGTGGCGTCTCTTGGGTGACTCATTAAGAATTTTCTTACATTTGATTATTATAATTATTGATTATTGAGATATGAGATTATTACTAACTTTTACAGAATTAATTTTGGTGTAGAAAAAGTGTTACTATTTAAGCTAATGAATTTGATTTCAAATACTACATGAGAGAAATTTTGATCACTTGATAACTCGGCTGTAATTTGGCACGAAGACACTGTGTTTGGGTAAACTTGATAATATATTGCATCATCTTTCTTAATAGAAACTTGTAAAAGGAAATCTAGTTAAGTTAATTATTTTAAGATATAGAGTTTGAAATGAATGTTACTTAAGCTAATATAAGGAAATAATTTTCTTTTCATAGAAAACTGATTTAAGGAATGGTAGGGGGTACTGTACAAGACATAAAGATTTCGGGCATTACAGTATAACTTCTTTGGCTAGGAATTGTTTCATAGTGACGTATAACCCAGCGCGCACCAAAAATCAAACATTTGAACTCACGAAAGTGTAGTATGTAGACTGGACTCAGTCGCATGGACTTTGACAATTTTCGGAGGAGTGGACTTGGAACATTTTTTGAGGTCTTGACTTAGATAATTTTTCGGAGGTGTGGACTTGCACAATTTTCGGAGGTGTGGACTTTGAAAATTTTTGAGAGTTGTGTTTAGGTTAGGTTAGGTTGGGGGAATCTGATGGGGCTTGCCCCCCCCCCCGCCCCCAGTTTAGACGTTATTACATGAGGTGACTTTTGGTTAAGTTAGGTTAGTTTGGGGGGATCTGTGTGATCACAAGCCCACGCTATGGTGCAGTCTGGCGAGAACTTCACACCCCGAGCTCACCACATGTCCCAGGGCAAGAGAACACTGGCAGACTCCCTCTCCTGCTGTGCTCCACCCCACAGTATGGTGTCTAGGGTCACACTACCTGAGCCGCTAGATTACGAGGCCCTAGCAGCGCCACAAAAAAAAAGATCCAGAGCAAGGACCCACACCACTGCAGTTGCAGCACCATCTCACACCTCAACTTGACGCCAATATGTCCAGAGACAGACCGAGCGGGCTGTTACATTTACATCTCACCCACGAACACACACACTCTCTTCTCTCATGTGCTTCTTAACAATGAACTGGAGTGAACACTATTCGGTGTTTCCTGTTACTGGATTTATTGTATAAAGAAACACTATAGATGTATTCGATTCAAGTCAGCTTCGTCAACTTGTTGCTCATCCTCAGGGAAACTGAGGTTTCCGTCTTTGCATATGTTGTTTAGTATGGCACAGACCTCAATTATTGTGCACACACATACAGGGGACTTCACACTCTAATTTCAGTGTGTAGGATGTGGAATCGCCGCTTCCACTGGCCAATCCCTTTCACCACAACTGAGTCCAGACAAAACTCCCTGTACAAAACCTAGGACAAAAACCCTCAGTTAAATTGCAAATTTAATTTAAGTAATACATTACTGAAGTAATAAAAAAAAATACTGTAATCTTTCTTTGTGTTGGTTCACTCCAACTGATCACTGTTTTGTCTACCTGAGTACGGAATTCCCTATGTACAGGTAAAAGCCTGTTTTTCTAAAAAAAATAAATAGTGCAACGGAAGGTCAATAATTATTATATTTTTTTTTACATAAGAACATAAGAAATGAGGAGACTGCAAGAGGCCAGCTAATGACCTACACGTGGCAGCTCCTTGTCCCCTACCCTTGGAATAATCTACTATTTAGCCATCCCACCTGTCATCCCTATCCATACTCTGATCCAACCGTCTTTTAAAGCTACCTATTGACTCAGCACTTACTACGTGTCTACCCAGCCTATTCCAATTGTTCACAACTCTGTTAGTGAACCAATATCTACCTATGTCTGTCCTAAATCTAAGTTTTTCTAGCTTGTACCCATTTCCACGTGTCCTATCCTGACTACTAAATTCTAAAACCTGATCAATGTTTCCCTTAATTCCTTTTAGCCATTTGAAAACCTCAATCATATCCCCTCTTGCCCTCCTTCTCTCTAGGGAGTGGAGATTAAGACGTTTTAACCTATCTCTGTAGGGTAAATTTCTCAGCCCCTGAATCATCCTGGTCATTCTTCTCTGGACTGCCTCCAAGGAGCCCATATCCTTCCTATAATAAGGGGACCAAAATTGAGCTGCATAATCTAGGTGGGGTCTAACTAGCGCTAAATACAACCTCAGAACTCCTATTTGTCACACACCTACTAATAAATCCCAGTATCTTGTTGGCCCTATTTCTAGCTATAATGCACTGTTTCCTGGGGTGCACACATTCACTGCTTACTTGAACTCCCAAGTCCCTCACACTATATGACCTTCCTAAGTTATTGTCATTTAATATGTAGTCTACAGGCCTATTACCTTTACCTACGCTCATAATGCTACACTTGTTAACATTAAACTGCATCTGCCATTTCTCTGAAACATTTGAAACATTTTATTATGCCTTACAGTAACTAGATATAGTGTACAGCCTATTTAAGTCATCCTGCAGCATCCTAGCATCATCGGCAAATTTACTGTTATCACTGTCTATTCCTGTCTCTAAGTCATTTATATAGATTATGAATAACAACGGTCCCTAGAACTGATCTCTGTGGTACCCCACTAGTGACATTACCCTATTCTGATTTCTTCCCATTAATCTGTACCCTCTGTTCTCTACTAGTAAGCCATCCCCTAATCCACTCTAGTACCTTCCCACCTATGCCATGAGCCTTGACTTTACTTAACAGTCTCCTATGGGGTACTCTGTCAAAGGCTTTACTGAAGTCCAAATAAACTATATCATACTCGTCCCCCTTATCTATGGTTTCAAATACTTTCCTATAGAAGGATAATAAATTTGTCAGGCAGGACTTCCCCTTGCTAAAACCATGTTGACTATGTCTAATTAGCTTGTGATCATCTAAATGTTTTCTAATTGCCATTGCTATGATAGCTTCTAACATCTTGCCTACCACTGATGTTAAACTAATTGGGCCGTAGTTACTACTTTCTGCCTTATCTCCTTTCTTGAATATAGGAACCATGTTTGCCTGCCTCCATAGCCTAGGACCTACTCTTGTGTCTAGGGATTTTCTAAAAATCATCGCAATGGGTTCAACGAGTTCTTCTCTACATTCCCTAAGAATCCTCGGAAAAATGTCGTCTGGCCCTGGAGATTTAGTCTTTTTAAGTCTATCTATTTCCCTACTAACTACTTCCCTACTTATGACTATTTGGCTTAATTTATCAAGCTCTTGTCCCCTAAAGATCTGTACTGGCTCCAGTTCCCTACCCGACTCTTCCTGAGAAAATACGGACAAGAAGTATTTATTTAATTCCTTACTAATTTCCTCATCATTCTATCAAGCTGTCATCCATTCCTATAAGAGGTCCTATTCTATCCTTTGCTTCAGCCTTGTACAGCTGATAGAATCCCTTTGGATCCTTCTGGGCATCTCTAGCTATCCTAACCTCATAATTCCTCTTTGCGGTCCTAATATCCTTTTTAACTTTCCTAGTTAGGTCATTATACTGCCCTACTACCTGTACTTCTCCCCTTTTAATTTTCCTATTGAGTCCACTTTTTAATCCAATTTCCCTTCTAATGCTGCTATAATTGGTTTTTCTAAAATCTGGTACTAAAGCAGTGTTTTGTTCTACCTCCCTCTTTGCATTAATCTTGAATCAAATTTCATGGTGGTCACTAACATCAAATCTCGCTCCTATCTCAACCTGACTGACCAAAATTTCGTTATTTGTGAAGACCAGATCTAAAATATTTCCCTGTTTCGTTGGTTCCCTTATATGTTGTGTGATAAAACCATCCTGGACGACATTTAAGAATTCCTCTGAGCTCCCATCTCCTGTCATACTATCCCAGTCTATTCTCTAATAATTAAAGTCCCCCATAATGCACACATTATTATACATAGATGCCCTTGCAAGCTCCTGCATCAGGGGTGCACTAGCTGCTTCGTCTAAATCCGGAGGCCTATATATAATCCCTACAACAAACTTTTCCCCTCCTATAATAATGTCAATCCATAATGATTCCGTATTCCTATCTGTTTTTATTGTGGTATTGACATAGCTATTTAATGTGTTTCTAACGTACAGTGCTACACCTCCCCCTCTCCTCCCTTCTCTATCCCTGTGAAAAAAAGTGTACCCATCTATTCCTACTTCAGGTAAGAAATGTTTGCCTGCAATATCTAACCAAGTTTCTGTAATACCTATAATATCTAACTCTTCTACACATGTGATACCTCTAAGTGTGTCTATCTTATTTATTACACTTCTACTGTTTGTATAAAAGACACTTAGTTCATGTACCTCCCTCTCTTTACCCCGTCCTTTGTCACTATTACCCTTACCTCTATTAATATTTATTTTCCCTGACTGGACTGCCTAACTGCCCTCTCAAGACACTCACTAAGCTCCTGCACCCCCTTCCTACTGAAGTGTACACCATCCCTGGTATACAGCTCCTGTCTCCCATAGAACTTGCTCCACTCATCCATAAAACCTACCCCATCCTGCCCACACATCCTCATCAACCTCTCGTTGAAGCCAAGGGCATGTGAGAGCCAACAGCCTCTAACCCCCTGTCTAGGGAGCACCCCTGACACTATACACCCCCTACCACTCTCCTTTATCTCCCTCAGAAACTCCCTATACCTATCCACTAGCTCCTCTGACCTTACCCTGCCTACATCGTTCACTCCCACGTGAACCACCACTAACGCCTCCTTCCCCGTCCCCTCCACTACCCTCCTGTATCTCTATCACGTCCTGCACTCCGGCCCCAGGAAGACAACATGTCATCCTCCTCTCCCTGTCGGCCTCACAAAAAGTCATCTAAATACCTAATCCTGGAGTCACCCGGAACTAACACTTCCTGCAACCCTTCTAACCTTTCCCTGTCCTTCCTCTCCTTCCCATCTAACTTCCTCCTCACTACCTTCACCTTGGGGAGTCCTGTCCCCTTCTCCTGCTCCTACTTCTATCACGACCTCTTCCTCTTCCTGTGTAGATAGTTGTAGAAATTGAGTTTTTGAGGCATTGAAAAGAACCAGGTTTGCTCTGCCCCAATCAGAAACTAGTGAAAGATCAGAAGTTAGGTGTCCTATAGCAACTAACCGCTGAGGAAAGAATGCAGACAGGTAAGGTAGGTTAGATTGAATTAAGTTGGGTAAGTAATCATACACTACAAATAATAATAACAAAATTCATTATTTAACTTTTTTTTTTTGTTATAGGGGTTTGTCCTTTTTTTCATAGTTCCTAGGGGGATTTTGTCCTACACTCTTCCACGTCACTTCTTGCCCTCTTGTGTGTTGTGTAAAGCATAATGTGAATAATTTTAGTATGGTCATGAGCAACTCCTCTGCTTTTGCACAAAAGTTGCACAAAAGGCTCGGTGTAAATTTTGTACTGTATATACTAGTCATGAAGGTAACCTAACCACAGTATAACCTTTTCAGCTCCATGTGTTGTGTTTTCACAGCATTAATGCACTATTCAGTTTGCTAGCTTTGCCAAGAATGCATAATCTTCCTACGTTAGCTTCTCACTATCACATTTGCAATATTTGGGTTCTTAATTGTATTAGGTCAGTCTATGGTACTTGATGAATGGATGGTACTTGATGAATGGATGGTACTAAATGAATGGATGGGGATATCACCTCCATTATCATTGGTACACTACCGATCCTTTCCAACAATGAACACTGAATCTTTACTTACTACATATGCCGTCATTCCTCTTAGCCAAGAGTTGTTTAGCCCACGCCATTCTGCTCCCTATCTGCCTTTGATGTTTCTTCACACAGTACTTCTATTCTGTGTTTCCATTCTCCTGCAGCTAGGCATTCTTCAACAATTCCAGAGAAGTCATGGTGTTTTCAGTCGGCTTGGCGCCTTGTGTGGATGATTCTTCAGCTTGCACAAAGCCGACTGAGGACACCCTGATGACAACAACTTCTCTGGATTTATTGAAGAACACCTAGCTGCAGGAGAATGGCAGCACTGAGTAGAAGTGCTGTGTGAGGAAACATCAAAGGCAGATAGGGAGCACAACAGCAGTAGGACACACTATTTTATTAGTATTGTGTATATATTGGATGTATTTCAGAGGAGAAAGGTGACCATTTTAGTAAGTTTGGAAACAATTACCATTATGCACATAAAATCAATGCCTTTATCTTTGCTGAATCAATCTTGGCTTGGTTTATTTCAGCAAAAATCAGTAGGACACATCATGTGATGAACAGATAATGGCAACAGTTACTAATAATGGAAACGATGCCACCTGCTGACTTAATTTTACACATAGAACTCTGTATGCTAGAAAAAAATCTTTACGTCATTTGTGTATTTTCAAACTCTGATAAAATTTCATGAACATTTTTAGTCACCATCATTGGGCATAGGGCAAGAACTATCATAAAACAAGTCATATTTTAGGTACTCGAGCTACCTTTATGGGATGTATGATCATGGGACAAATTTCATATTTTCTTCTACATTCATACTTCGGTTTTAGTGACCTCCCTTTTATGGATATCAGAAGCAACGGACACAATCTGCAGCAGCCATCTCGTTTTGCTTACATCAGTGTAACCACAGGTGTAAGACTGATTTTAAATAATAAATGTTAAATTACTGTATTGTAGTGTATATATACAGTGCACAGGTATTTTATACTGTCAGATTCGATAGTGTACTTGATAAAATATATAGTACTATATTATTTCTCTTTCTTTCATAATGTAATTGTCTATTTTAATCCCTACAGACTTAGTATTGGTAACTTCAGACAATCAGCATTATCGAAACGTGGTATGAGTGTATATATATAATGTATATTTTCCACTCAAGTTACATGATTATCAAACAAAGTTAGAAATTCTGGCACATATAAGATAAGCAATGATATTTTGGTGTTTTTGGGGAAGTCTTGAAGTTGGACTTGGGTTTGGAGTCTGTGTTGCCTTTAGATCAGCGTTCTCCCACACACATACTGGAAGAAGCAAGAAAAAGGAGCAACAAAATAGGCTTTCACTCCTTCCTACCTCTAGTAGCATCACACTTATATTGACAGGCAGCTGATAGAGATGAGACCTTTGTTCTGTAGAATATAGAATACACTAAGCTGCTATGCATAGCTTTCATTGACTATGAAAAAGCCCCATGGAAACTTCAGCAGCTATGAAAGCATTTAGGAGACTGGGAGTACAGGAAATATATATATGAAGATATAAGAAGAGAAAGCAGTCACTATGAAACTACAGCAGAGCCCCATTTACCACGAGAATCAGGTAGATGAATGTGGTCATGCTAACTGAACATAATAACCTATGTGAAGAATTTACTTGGTGATCACTTGGCTCTGACTTTTGGGGTTGTATGTGTTGTGTTGGCAGCGTGTGTGTGTACTTACCTAGTTGTAGTATACAGGGCCTGAGCTACACTCGTTTGTGGTACTGTCTCGTTATCTCTATTTGTCTAGTTTTTCCTTCAGTTGATGTACATTCTTTGCCGTTATCACCTCTTCCTTCAGTCCATTCCAAGTATCTATACTTTGGGGAAAACTATACTTTTTTTTGTATCTTTCATGCAAATTCCTTTATGCAGTATTTTCTTGTGTCCCCTCAAATTTTTAGCCTCTCCTTTTCTTCTTAATAGGTCCTCTTAATTAGGTCTTTTCTATCTGTTTCCTCCAGGTTGTTCATCAATTTATATATTGTGATCAAGTCACCTCTTTCTTTTCTTTCTTTCAATGTTGTTAAGTGCATTTCTTTTAATCTTTCCTCATATGGTAGGTCTTCCAATTCTGGCACCATCTTAGTTGCAATTCTCTGTATTCTTTCTAATTTCAACACATGCTTTTTCTTGTGTGGGGACCATATTACTTCTGCATATTCCAGTTTTAGTCTGATCATTGTAGTTATAATTTTTCTCATCATATCTTTATCTAGGAAATGAAAAGCCATTCGTGTATTCCTTAGCATCATGAAAGTGTCACTAAATTTTCTATTTATATGTTTCTCTGGTGATAAGTTGTCCTGTATTACCACTCCCAAATCTCTCTTCTTTTGCTATTGATATAATATTTTCCCCTAACTTATACGTCCATGAGGGTCTCATTGCACTTTTTCCCATTTCCAATACATGGCATTTTTTTTTCATTATTTCCATTTCCCATGTCTTGCTCGATTCATATATCTTGTTTATATCATTCTGTAGCTCCTCACAATCCTTGTGGTTTCCTATCTTTCGTAGTAATTTTGCATCATCTGCAAATAGACTTATGTAACTGCTTATTCCTTCTGTCATGTCATTTATATATATTAAAAACATTATTGGTGCCAAAACTGATCCCTGTGGTACTCCACTTTTGACTTCTCTCGATTCAGATTTTTCATCCATTACTACTGTTCTCATTTCCCTTCCTTTCAGGTAGTCTTCCATTTAGATCTTTAATGTGCCTTTCAATCCTCCAATGTGTTCCAGCTTCCATAGTAATCTCCTGTGCGGAATCTTATCAAATGCCTTTTTTAAGTCTAAATATATGCAATCCGCCCATCCATCTCTTTCTTGTGTTATATCTATTACTCTTGAATAAAAACTTAATAAGTTGGTGACACATGATCTTCCTGTTCTGAATCCAAATTGTCTATCTGATATTATTACTTCTGTTTCTAAGTATTCAGTCCATTGTTTCTTGATGACCTTCTCACATATCTTGCACACTATGCTGGTCAATGACACTGGTCTATAATTAAGTGGTTCTTCTTTGTTTTCATTCTTGTAAATAGGCATTATATCAGCTCTTTTCCATTCTTTTGGGACTTTTCTTGTTTTAATTAAACACTCAATTATATCATGAATATGTTCAGCCATTTCTTGTCTACACTCCAATATGTATCCTGATACTCCATCTGGTCCTATAGCTTTCCTTTCATCCAATTCCTTTATCATTTTTTCTCTCTCTTTTTTACTTATCTTGATTTCCCACATCTCGTTTTTCCTCACTTGTCCGTGTGGCTTTTTAAAGTCAGATTCAGTTGTAAATACTTTCTGAAAATTCTTATTTAGCACTTCACTCATTTCTTTTGGGTCCTCATATACTTTATTATTTTCCTTCAATCTAGTTATAATTTCTTTGTGTTTTATTTTTCCATTAATAAATCTATAAAACAGCCTTGGTTCTTCCTTGCATTTGTCAACTAAATCTTTTTCATATCTCTTCTCTTCTTCTCTTCTTACCTTTACATATTCATTCATTTCTAGTTTATATTCTTCTTTCCTTTCCTGGATCGGTTTTCTTTTCATTCTCCTCCATGCTTCATTTCTTCTCTTTTTAGATCTCTCACATTTTCTGTTAAACCACTCTTTTTTTTTACCTTTTTCTTTTACTTTATAAAATTAAACTTATTCCTTTACTCCTTGCTTGTATATCATCAGGAAGAGATCATATTTCTCTTGTACGTCCTTTAATTCCTTAATTTTCGTCCAGTCAATTTAAATGAAAAACCTCTTCATTGCAGTATAGTTTGCTTTTGCATGATTTCTTCTTTTCTTTTTCCATGATTCCTCCTGTTTATTTTTTATATCTCCCTTAATCTCAATTTCCAGGACTACATGGTCATTCCTTCCAAAGGGGCATTGATAATTAATATCTGTTTCTAGATTTATTCCCTTAGTAAATAAAAGATCTAATCTTGATGGTTTATCTTCGCCTCTAAAGCTAGTATTTTCAGTTACCCATTGAATCATTGTATTATTCATCTCAATAATTTATTTTCTCATTATTTTCACCTCCGCTTTCAAACGTCTCTCAATTTACTTCACTGCAGTTAAAATCTCCCACCAGTGTTACTCTTTGACTGCTTTTAATAATCTTTTCTAAGCTCTCTAGGGTATCTTCTATTATTTCTTCATGTTCTTCCTTAGTCCAAGTTTTTGTTTTTGGGGGTACATATGCAACTACTATTTTTTGGCTTTCTCCACATCTTGTATTAATTTGTGCACTTATCAATTCTGCTTTACCTTTTCCATACTCTACATTTTTAACTTTTATCTTAGATTTTATCATTAGCATCATACCACCACCTTTTTTGTCTTTTCTACCCCTCCTCCATATATTATTATTATCATTCTCAATGTTAGTCTGGATTTCTTCACATAGTTTTGTTTCTGTTAGGCATACAATTTCTGGTTTCTTCTCTTTTAGATAATATACTAACTCTAGTTTTCTTGAAACTATTTCATCTGTGTTAGTATACATTACTTTTATATCATCACTTCCTTTTGTAACTGCTCCATTCATTTAATTTTCTTTTTTTCTAACACATGTTGTTTATGTATCATTTCATCATCTTGTTGTTCTTTACTCTCCAAAAAAACTTTGTTTTCTGTTGTTCTTTCATCATTTTTCTGCTCTGCCTCATCCTTCAATTCTTTAAATTGTTGTCTCTTCTTCATTCGTACTCTTTTTAATGAACACATCTTTATATTCTGCAATGTCCCTGAGCTTGTAAGTCCTAACTAAGATCTCTTCTGTTGCAGTCTGAGTTTTAAGTCTTAGTCTCAGGTCTAACACCTCCTTCAATGTATGGACCTAACCTCATTACTTCCTCTTCTTCCTCATCAAATTTAGTATTCTCATCCTCATCATTTAATTGTTTTAGTATTTCCTTTATTCATTTAGTTTGTTCTTTTTCTCTCTTTGTTCTCATAGGTATAACCTTTTCTTTCAATCCGTATATCATTACATTCTT
>JAPQNM010000046.1:1192994-1237994 GCA_029783475.1 Metacarcinus magister
AAACATGTGATCAGTGACTATTGGAAGAAGAACCCACTAATAGGAACACCTACTTTTGGCAAATACATGTCTAGGAATAGGTTCCAGGCTTTACTTAGCACTCTACACTTCGCCAACAATGCACACCCTAGACCTGAAGATCCCATCTGGAAGATAAGGGATATATTTATGATGCTAAAGGCACGGTTCACTCGTTTTTTTAAACCATTCTGTAAGCTGGTCATTGATGAATCACTTGTGTTATTCAAGGGCCATCTGAAATTCAAACAATACATGCAAACAAAAAGGAACCGTTTTGGCATCAAATTGTTTGTTTTGTGTGACTGCGAGACTGGTATTGTTTTGGACTTCCTCCCATATACTACCTCCAACATTGACTTCAATCGAAATGACATCCATAAAAGTACTGGTAGCATCATCAAGACCTTGCTTGCCCAATGCATGGATACAAAAGGCCACATCTTGTACACCGACAGCTACTCCACAAATCCAAACTTGTCAGCTTTTCTCCACAGCAAGGGTGTTGGCTCGTGTGGCACAACACGTAAATACTGTAAAAACATACCTCCAATTTTCAAGACCCGTAAAACAAAACCAGGTGACTATTACATCCAAAAGTCAGGGAAACTTATGGCAATGCAGTGGCATGATAAACGGGAAGTGATCATGCTGTCAACACTACACACAGGAGAAATGAAAAACACGGGCAAAACACATTTCAGGACAAAGAACCCCATACTGAAGCCAGACCTTGTCATTGACTACACGCAAAACATGCGTCTTGTTGACAAGGCTGACATGATGGTTAGTTTTGTAGACTGTGTAAGAAGAACAATCAGCTGGCATCACAAACTCTTCCTTCATCTAATTGACATTTGCTTGTTGAATTCATACAATTTCATGCTGGTATGGAGTGGGAGGAAGCCAACATCTCTGAGGGAATTCAGCTATTTGGTTTCTTACCAATTACTTGAAAAGTACGGAAAACCAGTTTCAACACATCCAGGCCAGCACTCACTACAGCAACACATGCCTGACCGTTTGGCATGTTCTGCTTGGGTACAGCGTCACTACCTGCAGCCTCTTCCACCCCCACCACCCACTGCCAAAACAAAACGGACAAAAACGCAAAAGGACTGCCACGTTTGTAAACACACCACTCAGCGATTGAAGAAAAGAAAAATAACTTCTTATCACTGTAAGGAGTGCAATGTAGCATTGTGTCCAGGAGAATGCTTTATGCAGTACCACACATTACACACATACTGACAGCTTCCAGAAGTACAGATACACTTATTTTCTTGTTTACCAAAGCTTATATAAATGTATGCTGAAAAGCTATTTTTGTTCAGAGTGGCATACAGAAATTAAATAAATCCAAATTTTCTCATTATATAATATACATATTATAGGTATGCACACACACACACACACACATACACACACACACACTAAAGTGAAGATGAGAATGGTACAATCAGTGAGCCTAATCTTACAGAAGTGATTAAGAATCAAATAAGGGAAGAAACCAAGGAGGCAGTTATAAAAGTGATTAAGGAAGAGAAAGTGTTGGTGAGTGATACAAAACTGGAGGAGATGAAGAAAGTTTGGAGGGAGAGAGAGGAGGAGAAGATTAGCTTTGCAGAAGTAATAAAAAAGCAGATTCAAGAGAACACTGAAGACACAGTTATAAAAGTGATTAAAGAAAAGGAAGGATTAGTGCGAGATACGGTTGACAAGAAAAAGTGCATGATAATCTTCGGATTACAGGAAAAGAGGAACCCATTAAAGTATGTGAGGGAGAAGGAGGAGAAAGAGATGGTCAAAAGCATTATAACAATGATTCAGGACGAGGAACAGGAACTGGAAAAGGAAATTGAAGAAGTATATAGGATTGGAAAATATAATGAGGAAAGTAATAGACCATTAAAAGTTAAAATGAGGTCCCAAGTTGGAGTAGAAGAAATATTAGCGAGAACTGGAAAACTGGCTGGGAATTCAGAGTACAAAAACATGTGGATAAAAAGAGATATGAACCTGGAAGAAAGGGAAAAAGAGAAGGAGCTGAGAAATGAAGCAAAGGAAAAAAACGAGAGAAGGACAGAGACCGAAAAGAAGAAATTTTACTGGAGAGTTTTGGACATGAGACTGAGGAAATGGTACATCCGGGAAGGAGAAGGGGAACACTAAGGGTTACCGTGGATGTGTGGAATGGCTTGAGTGAAGAGATCGTTACAGCAGATAATGTACATATATTCAAGGAAAGGTTGGATAATTTTAGACAGGGCACTATGAGCCCCGCTCGAACCCTGTAATATACAACTAGGTAAATACACACACACACACACAGAGAGAGAGAGAGAGAGAGAGAGAGAGAGAGAGAGAGAATACTGTAACTTATTATTGACGATGAAACATGATGTATAAGATAATATTTTTTACGTGAGGATTTATTCATTTTCAGACGGAGTAGTTACATATTTCTGTGTTTTATTGTATTATGTCTGGTTCTTCTCATATTCTAACGTTTAGGCGTATATGAAAAACATACAGGAAAGGAGATTGAGATAATGTGCTGCAGTGACTGTTGTGAAAGACTACATAGAAAACATAGGTCTGGCTAACATGTTGCAATATTTTTTTGTTTTGTTGAGATTTTTTTAGCAGTAAGAAAAAAAAACGTGATGAACCGGTGTTTCTATTTACTACCTAATGCCTTGAGAGTTAGCAGTATGAAATTGAGGTGTAAGAGTATGTACTGAGGATGAGGTGTAGGGATTTTTGAAGATTTGTCGAGGATGAGGTGTGCGTCACCGTCTGAGGGTCCACAATGAGGATGAGGTCTGTCATACGGATGAAGTGTGTGTGTGAGAGTTTTCTTTTTCTTGGAAATAATTCCTCTCAATTTATTCACCAATGAAACTTATTTTCCACATAAACAAATAGTAAGATAACCGTTTAGGAAACACCAGTCCTCCAAAGTGGAAGTCACCAAGAGGAACGAAGACGGGTCGTGAAACATGATATGATGATAGCAGCGTCCTGCATCATTGCTTCTACAGTGAAACAACATGATGACGGCAGCACATGTTCTGCCCTCCTTCATGATGCCGGCAGGCACCGGAGTTGATGGCTGGATAGGGTGGTTTCATCAATTTTGTAAATGGAACGGATGGACTGATGGATGGATTCATGAATGGTTTGATGGATGGATGCGTAGATGGAGTGATGAATGGATGGATGTATTGATGACTGAATGGATTCAAGGACGAATAGATTCGTGATGGGTGAATGTGTGGGTGGAAGGATGGTTGGCTGGGTGGATGAGTTGACATGAATTGTTGGATGGATGAGTGCGAGGATGACTGTTTGGATGGATGGGGGAATGAGTTGGTGGGTGGATGGATGGATGAATGGTGAATGGATGGGTGTGTGGGGGGATGGATGGATAGATTGATGGATGGATGGATGGGTGGGTGGGTGGATGGGTGGATGGTTGGGTGAATGAATGGATGGATGGATGGATGGGTGGGTGGGTGGATGGATGGATGGAGAGAATCTGAAGGAATAAGATGCCATCAAACGCTATACTTCCGTTTTATAACCATTAATTTGTATATTATTAAGTATTTTGTGGCATATTAATAACTTTACACAGACAATATATATGATAAGGCTTATTTTAATCAATAATGCAGAGCTGCACAATGTCTTTTTAAACTTCACAATGAGAATACATGTTTTAAGACATGCGTAAACATTCCTCTTGTCCAGATGATACACTATCAAGCGCTATGCTTCATTAGAACATAAGAACATAAGAATATGAGGAAGCTACAAAAGGCCCGGAGGCCTGCACTAGGTAGTTCCTGTTAATCTTATACTCCTTACTAGCTACCTACACCATCCTCCATCCATGAAGTCGTCGTCTTCTCTTGAAACTCCCTAGTGTCTGTGCACTAACTACCTGCTGACTGAGTCTGTTCCAATCATCATTTATATATCAGCTATTTTGTATATCATGAAGTATTTCTTGAAATATTAATAACTTTACACGGCAAACAAAGGAACACATAGTAAAACTAAATTATTGGAAGTTCCAGTTGGAGATGCAGGAGGAAGAAAAAAAATTTTAAAGAAAAAATCTGGAGTTACAGCTCAAAGAAGCAGAAGTACGCTTACAGTTTATACAAAATACTCAGCAAAAAATGAAGGAGTCTTTCCATTATCGTAATAGATTTTTAGAATCTGCTAGATCATTTTATGAAGCTACTGAATAGGTTATTGTAGCAATGTATAGTATTGTATATGTTAAGGAAATGTATGTATGCTGTATGTTAAGGGTTATGCATTTTGTTTTTTGTTTTTCCTTTTTTTCTTCATAGTGTATATATTTTTATATGTTAAGGGCTTACATGAGAATCTCAGGTAATTTTTCTGGTAGAGTGTTTTCTTTTTCTATGTTAAGTTTTTCTTCATATTTGTGTTATCTATATCTACCTGTCAGCTGCTTTACTTACAAAGCAGCTGTCTGGAGGAACAATATCTCTAGTGACACTAAATATGACATGGGATTAAATTAGGTTTCCTTTAACCCTTTCACATATTGTGTCTAAAAATGAAGCTGTTTCTCAACTACATTTATTTAACAATCTTAATCACAACATTTTTTCTAATATGATCGAGATCATGTTGTTCTGATAACAAACAAGATGTTTGGATAAAAAGTCTTTGTTCACTGGGTGAAATATCACAAGGTAAATTGTCTCCCTATAATAGCCTGTACAAGGGGCACAAGTTCTATAGCATCTGGCAATACATTTTCAGGTTCTTCAATAAGGTTAAGCCTACTTTCAATTGCCATGTTATGAAATACAGCACATGCAGTTATAATATTATTTGCAGTTCTCAAATTTGTTCGCATTTTACATCCTAATATTGCAAATATCCTTTTCTAAATTCCAAACACTCACTATAGCATTTCTTGTTCTAACATGTGCCAGATTGTAACGCCTCTCTTTCTCTGTGGCTGCATTTAAGCATGGAGTCATTAGATATGGGTGGCACACATAGCCACTGTCACTTAACAAATAACCTCTGTAAGCACCTGATTCTAGCAGGTCATGCAAGTTTGAGAAAGAAAAATGCGTGAATCATGTACACTTCCATCCCAACCAGTGATTAGTGAAGTGAACCAAAGATCTGCATCACACACCCATTACATTAATGGAAAAAAAAGCATTTCCTACATCTATATATAGTTCAGCGTTATCACCCCCTACACTAACTATAGGAATGTGAAACCCATCAATACAGCCAATTACATCAGGCACACCACCCTTAAAAAGAAAATTTTCCATAACTTGTCCCTCTTCTGGAGGCTGGAAATTTTATGACTCTGGTGCCAGGGAAGCAATAGTTCTTGAGACATTTGCTTACACTTGGTTGTGACACATCTGAACAGTCAGCAATGGAAAGTTGAACATTCCCTGTTGCCATGTATCTGAGAGCCACAAGTAGCTGTAAGGTAGGTGGGACTGGGAAACCTGAGGAAGGAAAATTGATGTTTTACCATCAAATGCACATATTTCATCCTGCAATGAATTTTCTGAATTTGGGGTGGAAATGAATACATTGGGGCCTCAGGCATGTGTAATATAATATATTAGGGTAGTTTGGCTACATATTGGGAAAAGTACATAAGAACATAAGAACAAGAATAAGAATATAAGGAAGCTACAAAAGTCCCGGAGGCCTGCACTAGGTAGTTCCTGTTAATCCTATACCCCCTTATTACCTACATATGTATAAATAGCCTTGAAGCAAATATATTCTCTATAGGAGCCGTAAAACCAAAATTTTATCAAAAGTGATGAACCATTATAAAAATGTTGAGGCAAATATGAAAAAATAAATATATAACTAGAAGTGAATCGTGCGGGCACCGTGTGAAGGGTCTGATTGAACTTCTTGGATTTCTAAACCAGGCAGTTTTCCCACGCAAGAAAGAAACGCTTGTGTGAAGCCAGCCTAAGTTAAATCAGACCCTTCACACGGTGCTCTGCCAGGCTCATGTGAAGCGAGCATCACTCGCCTCTGCCACAGATGAACCATAAATGCTGCACAGGAAATAACCGTCTGTCTGAAGTGCTCCATAGCCTTTAACAGTATTTTAGAACGCTCATCAACGCGTGGTTTAGCAGTGCATGCGGCAATCTAGCTGCTCATGCACCGTGTGAAGGGTCTGATTCAACTTAATTAATTTATAAACTGGGCGGTCTTCCTGTGCAGAAAAAAACGCTTGTGTGAAGCGAGCCTTAAACAAGAAAAATACTTTAAAGTAATCATTAGTAATAATCTCTGAAGGCCGTATTCTTAGTTCCTTCGGATCCCAAAGATATTCAAATGTTCCCGCCTCCCGGCCACATATTCACCAATTGGCAAGCGAGTACCGTACGGTACTCACTTGTACGGTACTTGCGGCCAGGAGGCGGGAACATTTGAAGATCTTCAGGACCCGAAGGAACTAAGAATATGCCCTAAATGAGTGATCAGTGCACAGCTGCAAGCAAGAAAGTGAATATGATGTTAAGTCTAATTTCAAGAAATTTTTATCACAAATCACCGGAAGTAATGAAAAGACTTTATACAGCATTTGTGAGGCCACATCTAGAATACGCAATTCAATTCTAGTCACTGAACTACATTAAAGACTGGATAGAGTACAGAGACGAGCAACAAAACACATTCCTACATTGAGTAAATTGTCATACGAAGAATGATTAAAACAGTTAGACATGTTCCCTCTACACAAGTGAATAATTAGGGGAGATATGATTGAAGTCTTCAAAATTCTAAACAATTTAGATCAGATTAATTCAGAGATAATTTTTGAGATGAATGATGCGACATTGATAAGAAGTAACAACGTGAAATTAAATTGTTAGTTGTTGATCAATGGAACAGACTACCAGCAAAAGAAGTTAGCTAAAAAACCATAGATAGTTTCAAGTCCTGATTAGATACATATATCAGTGAAACCAGTTTTTATTAACTAATTAATTGATTTAATGCTATGAGCTTTTAATGTACATAATTGTATGAAATTAACCTTGCTGTCTTACAGATGAGAAGTTTAGTGACAACACATTGTTACTGTTAATCAAGCTATTCCCATCCTAGGATGTACCAACATTACTGATAGTCTATCATACATCCTCAATAACCATCGATGCAAACCTCTTTCACCTTGTGTACATTCTTTAGAGAGGCGAAATCGTTGTCTAAATTCCTCTTCTTAGTATACTTGGAAGGGATCCTGTCTGTGATGGAAATGTTATAATGGTCTGGCAGCCAATTCCTCCCACTGCCAGGTCTTCACCGTCACCAAATTCATCAGCATAGTTAGCCATTTTGAAAAGAGAAAATATATACAATTATATCCTGATAAAGTAAACCAACTAAAATTAACTACATTATGTAATTGATAGAACCAAAAAATATAAGCACTTGTATTATTTTCACAACCAGACTGACATTTTACATGTTAAAATGATTACAAAATATCAGCACTCACAGCATTCCAATAATTCTTAAATAAATTATGTTTATAACTAACTTAATGTAAACAGTACATAAATTGTGAAAATGATAGTATAAACAGGTGTAACCTTGCATTTATATATCTAAACATAACTAGTCAACTTGCTTGGCTTGAATCATGAAAGGAAAAGATACTACATAAGGATGAAAGAGGCTCAAAATTATTAAGAAGGGCTATGCTTTAGTTCACATAAGTTTTCTTTGTTATGATAAAAAAAGGACAGACTCCACAAATAGGGAGGGTTGAGGGGGCTATTTCTTAACCATTCTCGAAAATATTTGGTTTAAGTAGCTTTAAGTGTAATTTAGGGGTCACAATATCTCCACACTCGGCTAGGTAACCTAGAAAGGATATATGTATGCCTAACTACCTAGCTGCCTTCCCACTATTATGTATACTATACTATTCTAGGATTAATATGCTATGGAAGAGTGCTTCTGTTCATAGTTCCTTAATAAATATACTACCAAGAATGAAGAATTTATTTATTTATTTTTTTTTATATATATCATTAACCGTTGGCGCCAGTAAGCATATAGAGGCACAGATAGACTTGCCTTGCCTGTTATTTGGCGTAGGTTTTAGAATTTTTATAGTGATGCCTCGAATGTTTAAGTTCTCTCTTGAATATGTTGAGAACGTATGAGGCTTATTACTGCTACAGCCTCAGATGCATATAAATGTTGTAAGTCCCGTCTGAGGACAGTATGGCAGCAATTTGGGTAGTCTTTGGCCACTCAGCAGTGATATCAAATATTGAAAAGTGGTCAGCGAATATCGGGGATTCGAACCCGGGATCCTAGGCTCCCATGCCCGAACGCTGACCACTGCACCACTGCCTCCTTACCTTAGATCACTGGAAATAATATTTACACCAGGCGTATAGTATAACGCAAGCCGCCAGGAACGCTTTCTCTTACATTAATCTGCTCCTAACACAACTGTATACCTATTCTAGGATTAATATGCTATGAAAGGATGTGTCTATTCATAGTTCCTTCATAAATATACTACCAAGAATGCAGAAATACATGTATCTTACCTTAAAAAGCTGGAAATAACTAGATATATATGCCAACGTGGAGAAAAGATTGTCTCTGCTGGTGGGCTGGTGGCTTCCATTTTTCATCGACAAATAAGTTTTTCACCAAAATGTAACTGTTATATTTCAATGTTCTGGAGCATCTTCAAGCTACATCAGTATTTTTCATTTAAATTATTTAGTGTCTTTCAAATATCTGAAATATCTTAATTGGAAAATAACGATAAGTATTAACAGCAAATTTTGATGATGGTCAAGCTTCGGCGAAATTACCCTATGGTTCCAATATTGTGAGTATATTATGACGTCTTAGAATACCGTGACCAGGCACGACGGTTGGTACGAAAAGACTAGGAATGCGGCTCAAAGAATCAAGACAGTCAGTTAGAGTAGGAGAGTTGATGAGACAAAAAGCTTTAGACTCCACCCTGTTTGATAAGGCTGTGTGAGTTGAACCCCCCCAGACATGAGAACCATACTCCATACATGGGCGGATAAGGCCCTTGTACAAAGCAAGCAGATGGAAGGGAGAGAAAAATGGACGCAGACGCCATAGGACACCTAACTTCTTGAAAGATGATTTAGCAAGTAGAGATATTCCAGTTTAGATTTTTAGTAAAGGATAGACCGAGTGTGTTTAATGTGGAGGAGAGGGGAAGTTGAGTGTCATTGAAGAAGAGGGGATAGTTATCTGGAAGGTTATGTTGAGTAGATAGTTGTAGAAATTGAGTTTTTGAGGCATTGAACAGAACCAGGTTTGCTCTGCCCCTATCAGAAACTAGTGAAAAATCAGAAGTTAGGCGTCCTATAGCATCTTGCCTTGAATCATTTAATTCTTGTTGGGTTGGGTGTCTGTTGTATGATGTTTGAAAAATGGAAGGTGGTGTCATCAGCATAGGAGTGGATAGGACATTGAGTCAGGTTTAGGAGATCATTGATGAATAATAGAAAGAGAGTGGGTGATAGGACAGAACCCTGAGGAACACCACTGTTGATAGTTTTAGGGGTAAAACAGTGACCGTCCACTACAGCAGCAATAGAACGGTCAGAAAAGAAACTGGAGATGAAGGTACAGAGAGAAGGATAGAATCCGTAGGAGGGTAGTTTAGAAATTAAAGATTTATGCCAGACTCTATCGAAGACTCGATATGTCAAGACCGACAGCAAAGGTTTCACCGAAGTCCCTAAAAGAGGTTGACCAAGATTCAGTTAAGAAAGCAAGATCACCAGTAGACCAGCCTTTATGGAAACCATACTGGCTATCAGTGAGAATGTTGTGAGCTGATAGATGCCTCGTTATCTTCTTGTTAAGGACAGACTCAAAGGCTTTAGAAAGGCAGGAAATCAAAGCTATAGGGTGGTAGTTTGAAGGATTGGAGTGGTCAACCTTTTTTGGGACAGGTTGAATGTGAGCAAACTTCCTGGAGTATTCCACCGGGTGGCAGGTGTCTACTGCCTACTCCATAGGCAACTCTAACCTCTTCTGACTACCAACCTTCATATGCTTACGTGCTGCCACTGAACCAGACTTACTTAATATCCATCAACAGAATACTTAGAGCATATTTGGTAAGTTTAGGTTTTGCTTTATTTATATCTGAAACTTCCTAACTTTCTGATCAACTCTTTTGTGCTACTGTTAAATTCACCCTTATCTGCTTTTCTACTCCTCCTTCAGACGACATAGTTATAGAAATTGATGAATATAAAACCACTTGAACAAAGTGACAGCGCCACTAAATGGAGAAAATCTTTGGAGCGATATGCAACAAGTGTGATTACACTGATGTAAACAAAATGAGTCGGCTGCTGCAGATTTTGTCCGTTGCTTCCGATATTCGTTGAAGGGAGGTCTGTAAATCCGAGGTGTGAGTGTGTGTATATATATGTACACCTTGGTCTCGTATAGAACGTCCAATTTGTCGATAGAGACGTTGTTCTATGTGATACATGTAGCCTATGGAGAAAATGACAATTGGTCGATCGGTCACCAAAATTGTACATTGCATAACAATTATTAAATATAAATGGTTAAAAAAACATCAAATAAAGTTTTCCTTGCCTTAATCCTACAGGGATGTAAGTACAGGGGAAGGGGTAGTCCGAGGCTTTGTGAGGATTACTCACTTTTGCGCCAAATTCTTCTTACACTCGACTCTGATAGCCCCTAACTTCCTTCTTTATATTGAAGGAGATGGCCTTCCGTTTAGTAGATGCATGACCAGGCATGTCTGGGTCGAAGTTGGTGGTGTAGCAGCTTGAAGCGTCGAGCTGTAGAGTGACCGGGTGGAGGTGCGCATGCGCAAGATCACAGCTGGCAGCAGCGGGCAGAGGTAACACACCCTCCGCCACTCTCCAGTCTCCAACAGTCCTTGATGCGCTGCCAGCTAGCAGTATCTCGTCTCCCGCCTCGTGTTCCCTTTTATCAGTAGTCATTGTGTTTATTTATTCATTAAATAAAGATGATAAGAGGTAAATAAACCATAGTCTACTATAACCAGGCAACGTTTCCACCTCCACTTAAGTGGATGCCGTCAAACGGGAGAGATGACAAGTTCAACCTTTTATGGAGAGAGTGGCAGTGTTGAATTTCATATCAAGAATATTTAAATATCAATATGTGCAACACTGCCACCATCTCCATGAAAAATTGAACTCATCATCTCTCGTTTGAGAGAGAGAGAGAGAGAGAGAGAGAGAGAGAGAGAGAGAGAGAGAGAGAGAGAGAGAGAGAGAGACCCCTTTTCAAGTTGTATGGTCCTTGTCCAGTGCTAGTTGAGTTAGGTTTAGAATCGAGAGAGAGAGAGAGAGAGAGTCCCCTTTCCAAGTTGTAAGGTCCTTGTCCAGTGCTAGGTGAGTTAGGTTTAGAATAGAGAGATAGTGAGTCTCTTGACTCCAAACAGTCTATCATGATTATGTCCACTCAACTGAGCAGCCAATAGTTAAGCTTCATGATGATGAAGAAGAATCAACATACTCCACCCCAAGGTTAGGGCTTTGTTTTGGTCCTTAGAAAATTAGAAAATAGACTATACAATAATTTCAGAAAAAGAACCATTATGAACAACATGAACCCCCTTAAAGGTTTGAATTAAAGCATACCAGCAACAGGGATTAATGTTGGATTTTGTTATTGTAATTTTCCAGATTTTCATGGATTCTCTTACTGTCATTTCAGAGAGACGTCAGATGAGGTCAAAACGGGTGTGTTTATGTATGAAGTGAAAGAAGAGGATGAAATTAAGATAGAAGAGGAGGATTTGCTACCACCAGAAGATTCTTTGGCTCTTTGTCAACAGGGGCCCTCATGGAAGGATGGCGAAAGGGAAGTAAGGTAAGGAGATGCTCTGGCTATTAATATTATTTTTTTTGCCTGAATTCACCATCAGTTTTATTATGCTTATGGTGAGTGACTGTAATGTCACTCCCTTCTCACCCTGTAGCGTTGATGGTAGTTGTTATGATAGTGAGCTACAGACCGAGCGTATAGTAGTACTAAGATGTTAATAGCACTTAGAAGGCACTGAATTTACTGGGGGAGTAACAAAACTGAGGCATCACTCGACAACAAATATATTTTACACCCAAAACAAACACGGTAAAACAACACAGGTCCTAAATCCGGTATGGGAGGGAAGCACTCCTCCTTACTCCTTCCAGGCACAGGTTAAAGTCTATCCTCTTCTGCCTTAACACTTCACTAATCCACCCCCCTAAGGTAACAAGACCAACACTAACACATCCTAACACTAACACATTCTATCTCTAACACATCCTAACACTAAACACAAGCAAGCAAAAGGCACAGGGTAAGTTTACTCTCCGTCAGAAAAAATCTCCAATGGAGGGTACTGCGTCTTGCAGATGGCAGCTAAAAAGTGAGCCTTCCTGTCAATCCTGGCTAACTTTTCGACTACCATCCACGACGTGTCTCATATTTCTAAATCCTCAACCCTAAAACTCTCGATTCCCCAAACCCTAATTGAACCAGAAGAAAAACGCTTGTTTGGTCCTGAAGGGTCAATAAAGTTATGCTCGTTACACAACTTCCCCCTATGGGTGAAGCGTTTGTTATTCTGGGAAATTTTTTCTAATTACTTTCCTCTTCTATTCCTCAGACCCCCACTAAAGGTCACTTATGTCTCACATAGACAGAAAACAATTACCGTGACTGAGATAGATTACCTGTTGATCATATCTTTACTCCTCTACCTCTATTTAGACTTCCTAACCTGGGACTGTCTTCGCTCTTTGCAGTGAGAATGAACCCTACATACATCTGTAACCACAAACATCCTATCTAGCATACTAAAAAAATAAAATTAAACCAACACAAACATCCTAACTTACAACCACAGTACATTAACAAATGTTCAGAGTCCAACATGCGTCCTGAAGAGATATATCGGTAGTGGATCGACGATCTAATGAGTAATCCTTGATGAAGACAACTTACTCAGGTTAACTATCACAAACATCCTACGGTAATATGCACAATACAATAAAAAAAAATCACAAATATAACATGGGAATTCGAAGGAAGATTTTCTACTCCTCACATCTCTTCTATGAGTCTTGGGGGTGGTCTACATCTACGGGGAGATATGGGATCAGGGAGTATTTGTTCGGGGATAAATAATTCTTGTGGTTTGGTGATCCACTGCTCGTCTCCCGAGTATGGTTTCACTTTATCTGCGGCATGTTGAAGTTCCATCCCATCGAAAACGTTCACCACTATATACGCACTGCCATCGCGGATGCTTTCTTTGACTTTATATGGACCAATCCAAC
Organism: Metacarcinus magister; assembly: GCA_029783475.1. Lineage (NCBI taxonomy): Eukaryota > Metazoa > Arthropoda > Malacostraca > Decapoda > Cancridae > Metacarcinus > Metacarcinus magister. Next base: position 1,206,431 of record JAPQNM010000046.1, read on the forward strand.
GGGCTTGTAGTTTGCTACTTACACCGGGCATAACTGTTTCTGTCTTCACCCACACTAATGAGTCTACCTCGACGGATTGATTCCTCCTGCGTCTATTTGCCACTGCTCTAAACTTTCTCGCCATGTTCAAATTAGTCTTTTGCAATAGTTCATGTGCCAAAACTAGCTTATCACTAGTTCTGGACACTTCTGGCAAGGTGACTCCAATATTCCTTGGATTGTGGCGAGAGAAGAATGCGAAGAAGGGCTGCTGACCGGTTGTAGTGTGAATCACCTGAATCATGACAACCTGGGTCTCCTGCAGCAGCTTAGGCCAGCGTAAGGGGTGGCCTTGACACAGGATTTGGAAAATGCTCTTGATTGTCCTGCACTGTAAAAAAATTCTGTTTTTTTACAGACTTTTATCTGTATATACCAACAGATAAATCACTGTAATTGAATATACAGTTCAGACCGTTGTATGCAATAAGCATTTTCCTTTTAATGTCCTTATCTCTTCAGAGCATTCATTGCTAAATGTTTACAATCTAGAAAAAGGATGTAACAAACCACCAGGACATCTTATTATAATCAAACAGTATTTAATTATGATAATGTGATATACAGGAAAATAACTATTTCAGAATACAGTTAGACTGTAAATGGTATAGATTACTTATATTTTGTTTGTGACATTCAAAGATTTACTCTTTATGAAACATTTGGAATATAACACTAATTCTCTACAGATACATTAATGAACATGCCAAGCAATGCTTGGCATTACTAATCCAAATCATTGCCAGGTGTTACGGGGGGTCTTCTGTAATTCAATCCTCTTACCTTCGTTGTTATTACTTCTACCTCTCAGTTTCTTAATGAGGGGTAGGAAACAATGCTTTAACCAATAACTTCAAAGTATATTAATGACGTTTTATGACGTAGCGATGACATGGGGATTGAGTCTTTAACGAGCTGAATGTACAGAAAACAAGCCGGCTGTTTTGGGTTAAAGCGAGCCGTTATCAATCGACTTCCTACACCGGTCTTACTCAACTTCCTTCTAACATAGCTGTTAGTCCTTCTAACAGCCTTCTAATTCCAATCTCATTTGAATCTAATTTCGCCTATTACAGGGCTTGGCAGCTACCGCTTGTCGTCCCGACAAGTAAATAATTAGATTAACATTTGTTATTTGAATTATCCTATATTGACTTAATACATTAATTATAGTACTTTAGGACATGGTACATTGATAAGTTCATATGAATACTTATAATACTGTATACACATACATGCAGTTATATAATCCTAATACAGGGTTACGGCATTGTGCTGGATACATGTTTGAGAATGGTTGGTTTCCTGTTTAGTTTCTTATATACATGGAATACTGTAATAAACCCAAAGACAAGTAGTATAATTGTTGGAAGTAACATCAATAGATTCCATATGGAATATCCTAATTTGTTTCTTTTCTGTGTTTTCAAGTTTTTCCTGTGTTTTATTTTCAAAGTCACTCCATTTTCTGGTAAGCTCACATAAATGTCAATTAACATGATATCTCGTGTAATATTCACAATTTTTCTTCTATTTGCAACCGTAGTTATTATATTTGAGTGTAATTCACATTGGTCAGGAACACTATGTAAGCCTTCTACTAAAGCTACTTTGGTACGAAGTCCTGGACAAATAACAGAGATTTTAGTTTTATTTGGAAAGTAAATGTAGTGGGCATCCTGTACAGTTTCATGCTTTGGCATAGGATTTACTTCCTTAAAATGACAATTCTGAAATATTGAGACATTTTTCACTAAAGATGCTGCTCAAGATTTACTTAGGGCTTCATTTAAGGTAAAGTATGTTGCTGGACATAAATACAAGTCTAAGTTGGTTCTCTTACATTTCCAAAGATTATCATTTGAAATGAGACTTTCTTTCAAGTTGTCTGTAGACAAAATGTAATTCAAGGGATGAGTCACTTCAGTATCAATAGTTAGTGTTGAGTCATTAAATTTCATGGGAAATGCTATGAGTATGAATATATTGAACATTAATTCTGATGAAAATGGGATATCGATTATTACTGAGGTACCATTTAGGTAAGAATTTAATAGTGGATAGTATAAGGCAATGTTTTCTATATCATAGAATGGTTGAAAATTCCATTCCAATTTTGCTGTTTTGACTATTTTCATTAGACGCGTTATTGGGAGTAAAGTTGAGGTTACTGATCCGGTGTTAGCTAATACTAAATCTTGAATTAGTTGTTCTATTCCTGTTTGCAGTTCCATAGTCTTTATATATATTTGATCCAGTAGCATGAAAATGTCTAGTGATTCCCTTATAATAGATGTGTCCCTAATTATTTCTTCTAGAATATTTTCAATGTTCATTATACTTTCTTCAATGTCTTCTGTAGTTGTCTGTAAATTGTCTATCTTTGTGAGCGAATATTCAAGCGTGTTGACTCTTTGATGTATATGTATTTACCTAGTTGTATTTACCTAGTTGTGGTTTACGGGAGGGGAGTAATTTCATGGTATCCCGTCTCTGTATCCTTTATCTAGTTTCTTCTTAAAAGTATGCACAGTCCCAGCCTTCACAACTTCCTCGCCCAGTTCGTTCCATTTATCTACAACTCTATGAGGAAAACTATATTTCTTGATGTCCCTTCTACAGTTTTCCTTTTTCAACTTTAAACCATGTCCTCTTGTATTCCATGTATCCAAGGGTAAAAAGTCTTCCCTATCCATGTCCTCCATACCATTCGCCATTCTATAGACATTTATCAAATCACCTCTTTCCCTTCTCTCCTCGAGTGTAGTGATTTCTAATCTTTTCAGTCTCTCTTCATAGGTCAAAATACTCATCTCGGGAACTCATCTTCGTAACTGCTCTCTGAACTCTTTCTAACCTTGCAATATTTTTCTTTTTATGGGGGAGACCACACGACTGCCGCATATTCTAACCTCGGTCGTATGTGTCTGCAAACCAATGTTAGTGATACCTAATCCTGCCAAGGCCCCTATCGCAGCTACTATGGCAATACCTCTCTTGTTTCTTGTATTCAGGAAATTGTTTTCTAGATTCGTCACTTTTTTTTTAATTAACATCACTTTCTTTTCCAATTTACCATTTCTTATTTTCTTTTCCAATAGTTTATCTGCTACATTGTGTAATTCTTTCTTAATAACATGTAGATCATCTCTTGCATATGTCACATTTTCAAGTTTCATTACAATCCTGACTGATTGATTTACAATGATCATATCTCCTACTTTTCTTATCAAAACTCCGGGCCGCACAGGGTCCCATGCTGTTACTAGAGCAGCTAAGATCAAGGTTGCAACCACCTTCATGTTTACCTGTAAAATGAGTTATAATCAACTCCTAATTCTTTTAACATTTCATGTACATATTTATAGAATTCATCCTCTAGATATATTTCATTTATACACATTACTTTTGATGACAATTCAGACATATCGTTTGTATTCATTTTGTCTTTGTAACTTCTTAATTTCCTTTTATACTCCGAGACTACACTATTTTCTGATTCACAGCTTTCACTATTACATTCCAAATTTTCTGGTACTGTATCGGATATTTCATGGTCATCAAAATTTTGTTTATCTATTTTCTTTAAATCATTTGCATGACGAATACTGATATCCCCTTTAGTTGTATGTTGAATTTTGAATTTATTTCCCGTGTCGCGGGCAACTATCTTGTGTGGGCCTGAGAACTTAGGTGAAAGTTTATTACTATTTGCAACTGGGACATGCAATTTTGCCATAACAAAATCTCCTTCCTCAAGGGTTATTTCTTTGGCTTTCTTATGTTGTCGTTTTCTCATTTCCTCCGTATATTTTGCCATATGGCCTCGTACTCCCTGGTAAATCAATTGGAATTTTGATATTCTATTCTTAATATAATCATCCTTGTTATAGACAGATCCAGGTTTAGCATTAAGCAGTTCATAAGGAAGAATTTTATCTATACCGTACAACACATAGTGTGGTGTCTCTCCTGTGGCTGAATTTATTTGAAAATTTATGGCACATTGTACATATGGGATCCAAGTGTCCCAAGTGATACTGTATGGATTGATTAGTGATCTAAGACAAGTAATGATCTTTCTATTTAGCCTTTCAACCACCCCATTTGCCTGTGGCTTGTAAATTTGTACATTTACTTTTTTGATATTAAACAATTTACAAAGCTTTTCCAAAATCTGATTGTTAAATTCTCCCCCGTTATCACTAATGATAGTGTGGGGTGTTGTGAAGTTGCAAATTATTTCTTCAGATAGGGCATTAGCAACAGTCTCTGCCTTTTTGTCTGGAATTGGTCGTAAAATACAGTATCTGGAAAAATAGTCTATAGCCACCAGAAGATATTTATAACCTGATTCTGAGAGAGGTAATTCCAATGTGTCTAAATGAATGCGTCCCCAGGGACGTTCTGGTATGGGATATGAAAGCAAAGGCGCTGGAGGTCCTGTGTGACCTTTTACTTCAGCACAGGTGAGACAATCATCCACGTGTGCACTAACGTCTTTATGCATCGAAGGCCAAAAGTATTTGAGTCTCGCTTGCTGATATGTTTTATCTCTTCCAGGATGTCCACTGGTAGGTACGTTATGAACAATTTTTAAGACATCTTCTTTCATTGATTCTGGTATTACCAACTGTCTAACTTTTCCTCTAGACGAATCTGTGTTGGATAATATGGTGTTTCGGTATAATATACCATTATACAATTCAAATTCCTGTATTTTTAAATTTCTCAGCAACTTTGGTTTAGGAGAGAAGTTCGGATCGTGGAGGTAATTAATTAGAATTTTCCATGTTTCATCTTTTTCCTGTTCCTCCTTGACAACATTTTCTTCTAGGGTTACTAACTCATTAATACTGCTTACAACGATATTTATTTCGTGATCCATTTTTATATTTCTAGATAGGGCATCCGCTGCCACATTTTTCTTTCCTGGGATGTATTCAAATGTTACTTCGTAGTTCTGCAAAGTTGTGAACCATCTGGCGATTCTTCCCCTTAAGTTTTTATGTTTGAAAAGATTCTGAACTGCGGTGTGATCGGTCCATACTCTAATTTTGTAACCAAGTATGATGTCTCGGAACTTTTCTAGACAGTATATCACTGCCAAGGTCTCTCTTTCGGTGATACTATAATTTTTCTCGGCTGCATTGCAAAGTCGTGAGGCGTACGCTATGGGTTGTGGTCTTCTGTTTCTTTCTTGCATGAGAACTCCTCCTAACCCCACATCTGAAGCATCCGTGCAAAGGATGAACTCTTGTTTGTAATTTGGGAAAATAAGGACAGGTGAACTAGTTAATTTCTCTTTGAGTGTTTCAAATGCTTTTTGTTGTTCTGGTCCCCACTTAAATTCGGCATTTTTCTTCAATAAAGAACTGAGTGGGTGTGCAATGTCTGCATAGCCCTTGACAAACTGTCTGTAATAACCTGTTAGGCCTAGGAAGCTTCGGACTTTGTCTACTTTAGTAGGTGTTGGGAATGTTTTTACAGCATCTACTTTTGACTCAACAGTTCGAAGACCATGTTTATCTATTTGGTGTCCAAGATAAATCACTTTGCTTTGTAGGAATCTGCATTTCTCAAGTCTTATCTTCAGTCCGGCATTTTTCAAACGTGAGAAAACTAAATTTAATTTAGAAAAGTGTTCTTCAGCTGTTTTTGACGCTATCAAAATATCGTCCAGGAATACATTGGCTGTGTTACCTAGCAATCCATGCAAAACTGTATTCATTAGCCTCATGTAAGTAAGAGGAGAATTTGACAAACCAAAGGGTATGCGTTTAAATTGATAATGACCTGTGGGTGTGGAAAATGCAGTTAATTTCTGGCTAGATTCTTCCAACTCTATCTGCCAAAATGCACTTTTGATGTTGATGGTGCTAAAGAAATTGTTTTCTATGCCTAAGCCATGTAATATGTCAGCAATAACAGGTAGTGGTAACCTGTCAGGTACAGTTTGTTCATTTAGTTTCCTATAGGTTACTACTGGGCATAGTGTTCCGTCAGATTTAGGAACAAGTATGAGAGGAAAATTCCACTCACTGTCACTAGGTTCTATTACATTTTGTTCTAGCATTTCGCTAGCGAGCTTAGAATGTGGCATGCGGTAACTGGGGATGTACACAGGCTGAGTACCTGGTTTTAGCTTTATGTTGTGTTTTAATACATCAGTCTTTCCCAAGGCATCCCCTGGCAAAGTGATGGCTTCTGGGTGTCTAGTGAGTAATTTTATTAATTAATTTTGTAAGTCTTGACTGGCAGAGGACTTGAGGTGGTTCCGGAATTTCCTCCCCAATTCCTCTGTCAGACTGAACTGAATAAACGAAACTTTCTGGGTTTACTTGAATGTTTACATTTTCATTTTCGTCCATTACCTTTATAGGACATTCACAAACTTCAAAGGATCCAATTTGGGTTCCTGATTTCAACATTACATCTTTATTTAATGTATTAGCCAAAAGTATTTCAACAGTACCGTCTTGAGACATATATAATGCCGAATCCATGACCAACCCCTTTATCTTTAGGCACTCAGGGAGAGTAATGACCTCCCGAGGTTCACTCACACCTTTCAATTCCACTTTCACCTTGCTAATCGACATGGAACGCAGCAGTGTCGACCCTGCTACGCACCCTGGAACAACTAACAGAGGTTTGATGGGACTTTCAGGTATATTTTCTTCACTCAATGCATGGGGTTTCGATGTTTCTTTTGAGTTTGTTAAATTTTGAGGTTGATTTACTTCTTCAGCTTGGGGTGTTATGCATGACCGCTCTGCTACGTTACTAGTGCTCATGACTTCAGAGTCTTCGCTCTGTACTATTTGAATTTTATCTTGATTTTCTAGGTTAGTTTGTTTTGAAATGAATGGTACAAAATAGAATGAAAATCTGGCTCCCCCCATTGCGGGGTATATAGAAACTTCCTCTTTTCTCATTGTCTCATAACCAATGAGTAAATTTCCTGGGAAATGTGAACCTTTAACCACTACCACAGTAATGGGAAAAACTATAATGTTATCTATGTTTACATTAAGCTGAATTTCTCCTAAGACATTCATTTTGTTTCCTGTGACTCCTTGTAGGCTATATTTTGAAGGAGTTAATAGTATGACACCCGGTTTGATCTTCCTTAAATACTCAGCACTTATTATATTTATCATAGCACCGGTGTCTAAGAATATCTGGCTAGGCTTGTTTGCGACTTTTCCTTTTAGGAGACAACCTGTCATTTCATTGTTTATGGTGATAATTACTTTGTCGTCTAGGATCTGTTGTTCTGACCCTCGGGATGTTATATGTGAGTCCTTCGCAGATAAGCTGCGCGGACTGTCACCGTTTCGTTCCACAGTACGTGGGCGTTTGCGTGTCCGCGTGTGGTATGGGTGACTGTGTGTCCACTTATTCATCACTGGGTATGAGTATGGGACTGGCCTCCATCGTTTGGAGGCTTTGTTGGCCGAAAATTTTGATGGTACTGATTCACGCGGCAATCTCTCGTTTTATGTCCGATCATTAGATGGTTATTACACCACGGTGCGTTCCAACATTTGGACTCATGGTGCCCGCTGTATTGGCAGTTTCCGCAGATTGAGTTTGAATAACATTCCTTAACGGTGTGGCCTATTTTCTGACAGTTGAAACATTTTAGTTGGTTACGTGGTCGGGAATTACTCCGGCCCCTTTGTGTGTAGGGACGTTGTGTGGAACGTGCTCTTTCTCTGCTATACCTACCAGACCTGTCTGGTGAGGGAGACTGTTTTCTAGTATTTTTAGTGATTGGCAGAATATATTGGGAAGATTTTGGATCTTTCTCTAAATGTCCCTTGATTATACAGTCTATGTCTGTTAGGTGCGTCTTCTCATCAATATCTTTGTACAACTTTTCTGTGAGAGAGCCCGCACTTTCATTAATGACTTTGGATATCATTAAGAGTTTGGTGATCATTGATATTGACATTTTAGAATGATCATTGCGATCTTTCCAGGTTGAGGATTTGAAATTTTCTTCTATTTGTTTTGAAAAATGATCGATTCTGCCAATATAATCTAGCATACTTTCCTCAGGTAACTTTGTTAGGTTCAGATACTTTACCATCACTCGGAGTGGATCGTTCTCCAGTGATGTACTAAAATGTTTCCTGATCGCCTCTATGTAGCCCTGATAGGTGGTAAAGTCTTCCAGGAAACGTCTACAATTTATGAGTGTTTTAGCTGATCCACGATCTGCATGGACATGGGCCCTGAAGGCATCAATTTTCCCTTGCTCTGTCGCTATACCCTTATTACTTATATAGGTGTTTATCCTAGTAATATAAGCGTCCAGGCTTATATCTTCCAGCAGACCAGAAAATTTAGGAATTTCTATATTACTGTTTATGATTTCATGTCGCACATGGGAAGCAGCGTTAGCCTCTGATTGAGCCATCCTGGTGTTGTTGTTTTTCCTACCTAAATTTCTCGTAATAATTGGACTTGTTCGATGACCTAGAGCAAAGACCTTATTTTTCTTAAACATGTGTTGGTTACACTTCACTAGTAATTATACAATAACTATCATACCTTGTTTTTCAGTTGAGGTAGGAGGGTTACTTGGATTTTCTTTAATTACACTATGTGGTGGTATAGTTTCCTACGACCAGTCACTCCTCATTCACACACTTTTCTGCCGGTGCAATTTGGTATTAGACAAGAAAATTATTAATATGTATACAAGAATATTACAAATACAATTAGTTACTTATTACAGGATGAGTAGTCTGTCGTGGCTGGCTGGCTGGCTGGCTGGGTCTGGATGGTATGTTGTGTCAGCAGGCTTATTTCTTCTTTCTCGTGGCTCGTAGACGAATTTCTTCTTTACTTTCTTGTAGTATCTTAACTGTATACTAGTAACTGAACACCTCAATGGTTCAAATTCAGTAGCTAGAAGTTAAAATACTGAGTGAGTGGGCGTCTGAGTGAGCTTGGTGCAGTGCGGTGTTTGTCAGGAAAGTTGCTGGTGTGTGGTAGACGAAGGTTCAGAGCATGGTGTTGTGCTGTCCTTGAGTGCGGTGGTATGGCAGTGCTTAGCTGTGATACTTGAGTAAGCGTGTAAATATTTCTTCTTCTTCGGAGATTGTTTGGGTAATAATCCCATAAGCTGAACACCACTGTTACAGGGGGTCTTCCGTAATTCAATCCTCTTACCTTCGTTGTTATTACTTCTACCTCTTAGCTTCTTAATGAGGGGTAGGAAACAATGCTTGATGTTTTCATTTATTTTGTTATATAAAATATAATGTTTACACAGTAATAATATTCTAATTGGTGCACCGGTAATGTTTACTACTCACTCACACGGAATCAGTCACTCACTAATATAACAGAACTTTTCTAAGTTCAGTATGGATATGTTAGGGCGATTCTATTTTCAATAATTACGTAGCTCATACGTGTTTATGACTTGGGAGCCACTGCCGTTCTGGGCTTCATACTGAGCTCTGGACTGGCACACAGCCCTTGTCGTGATGTCATAACTTTCTTTAACCAATAACTTCGAAGTATATTAATGACGTTCTATGACGTAGCGATGACATGCTTATCTCCTACCAATGGGGATTGAGTCTTTAACGAGCTGAATGTACAGAAAACAAGCCGGCTGTTTTGGGTTAAAGCAAGCCGTTATCAATCGACTTCCTACGCCGGTCTTACTCAACTTCCTTCTAACATAGCTGTTAGTCCTTCTAACAACCTTCTAATTCCAATCTCATTTGAATCTAATTTCGCCTATTACAGGTATTGCTTCTCTTTCGTGTTACATGCGGCTTATATAACTTTCAGCGCAAGGTAATGAGTTGAAAACTAATGACGGTAAAAGAAATATTTGGCCCAAATGTGATTTAGTTCGGTTATAGACATCCTGTAGAGAAGAGATTATGAGAAGAGAATATCCATCATCATCATCATCATCATCATCATTGCACAGTGGAGAGCAAGACAATGGATTGTACGGTAAGTAACTATTTTTTCTCTCAGTTTATCTTTAAAGTAATTATGTTTTTAAGGAAATGTGGCATATAAAATAAAAGAGTGAAGAGAAACTAGGCTGCGCATCACTATCGTCAGTTGTTTGATTAGCGCCAAGTTCCGCGGCATCTCCCACCAACTTTAAGCGCCAACCCAACCGCCACTCCCCTGTAAGTGACCTGTACTCTGTGAGTGACTGGTATGATAGTTTGATTGCTTTGTTTGGTATCCTGTCACCCTTCGCCTACCTTACAAGACACAACCATTGATCAGAGTATTTATTGGTAAGTGGGAGATTGTTTTTCCTGTACGTAAGGCACTTCTAAACATGTCACTTCAACATACCATAGCATATGACTTGAATTCCTCCCTGGTGTGAACTTAAACTGAAGTTAACATACAATCATAAATGTTGCAGTATCACCTTACACTATCTGCTGAGTAACTCTTGCTGCTATTTAGTTTAATTTCAAGGCTTTTTTATCTATAGCATAACGACATAAATAATAAATTCTGTAATATAACTAAGTACACAAAAGCAGAAAGGGTGACATAGTTTTTCATCAATTAATTTTTAACTATGGATTCAAGGTATACATGTCCTATGTGTAGACATGTATCTAGGTCAATTAAAGGTTATGTAAATCACTGCCAACTACATTCAAATGAATATAGAAGGTTATATGAGTGTCCATTAAAGGGATGTAAACGCAAGCTATCCTCATATACAGGGCTGCGTGCTCATGTGTACCGTGACCATCAGGAAAAAATTAAAATAAGAAATCATGAAAAACTGTTGGCAATTAACTTCAGCGTTAAGTTACAGTGCAAGACAGCAATGTGTCAACAAAATTGTGATGGTATCAAGGATTTACTAAGTCATTTGAGAAAGCACATTGATGAAGACACAATCATAGAATGCCCATTTAATCAATGCTCTCAGACATTCTCTAAGAAGAAGACATTTTCATCACATATAAGTAGATATCACAGATATTATACAGTTAGGCACTTGCCCACTGGAATGATATATTCATCAAGTTCAGATTTCTGTAATGATGCGGCACCTAACTTAGAAAATTCCTGTTCAACTGCAAATGACATTTGTGACCTTGAAGAAACCAGTGGTGAAGTATTCCAGGCTACAGACAATGATGAACTATTTCTAAGAAATCTTGCTTTGTTTTACTTGAAATTGCAGTCTAAGTATTTGCTACCATCCTCAGTTATTCAGTATATTGTTGAGGAGTTTCAGAGTATTCATTCCTTTGGATTTTCTTATTGTTTGCAGAAGCTAACTACTTCCTTAAAACAACTTGATATTCTTGAACCAAAAATTAAAGAAATTGTAAGTAGTATTCAAGATGCTGATATTTTTGTGAAATGTAATACTGGACCACTGCGATCTGATTACTGCCGTAATAATTTTTACAAAGAGAAGTTTAGTTATGTTGAGCCACAGTCTCATTATTTGGGAAGGAATAATCAGAACAAGGAGTGTCTTTATCATTATATCCCAATACATGAAACACTAAAGTGTCTTTTCAGAGATGAATCTGTTTACAATGAATACAAATTAACTTCAGTGTATCAGGATAAGGAATCTAGTGAATGTTGCTTCAGGGACATTACTGATGGGCTTGCATTCAAGAGTAATGAACTATTTAAAAATGAGCCGAACTCATTAAGGCTTATACTTTATCAAGATGCCTTTGAAGTGTGTAACCCACTTGGAGCAAGTAAGAAAAAACATAAAATTGTTGGGGTTTATATGACACTTGGCAATTTTAGACCACATCTCCGCTCAGTTGTTAACAATACCCTCTTAGTTCTTTTATGTAAAGAAGTAGATTTGAAACTTTTTGCCCATGATAAAATATTTCATGAATTAGTCGAGGACTTGAAGAAACTTGAGAATGATGGGATTCAGATACACAATGAAACTGTGAAGGGCACACTCTATTGTATTACAGGAGACAACTTGGGCTCCCATGGCATTGGTGGCTTTACAGAAAATTTCAGTACAGTTGAATATTTCTGTTGTTATTGTACTGTCACCTTATCAGAATTCCGGTGTGATCCTAATTGTATAGGTCCAAAGAGAACAGTGGAAAGTTATAAGTCAGCAATAAGGCATCTTGAAAGAGACCACTATGTTATGAATAACGTGAAAGGCATTAAATTTGATTCTGCTTTTAGTGCCTTGACATATTATCATGTGTGCAATGCAGGCCTGCCACCTTGCCTGGGTCATGATATTTTTGAGGGTATCGGAGACAGTGATGTAGCCAAAATTTTGAAATATCTAATTCATGAAAAGGGTTGGCTGACATATGCAGAACTTAACCAGTGCATAACTATGTTTCCTTATCTTGGTACAGATGCTAGTTCAAAACCATGTAAAGTAAGTGTTACTGGTGATAAATTAGGTGGCCAAGCTGTTCAGAACTGGTGCTTAATACGGCTGTTGCCTGTCATCATAGATGACAAAATAAAGAATGTAGATGATCCAGTTTGGCAGTTGTACCTTTTGTTGCATGCTATTGTGGAAATTGTATGTGCCCCAGAGATTCAAGAATCTAGTATTGCTTATCTTGCCATACTTATTGATGAATATCTGGAAGGAAGACAGTCACTTTTCCCGTATGAGAAACTGAAGCCTAAGCATCACTTTTTGAGACACTATCCACGACTGATTTTGGAGTTTGGTCCCTTAATACGTCTCTGGACCTTGCATTTTGAAAGTAAGCACTGTTATTTTAAAAGGTGTATTAAAAGTGCACAAAATTTCAAGAATGTCTGTCAGACACTGAGTGAAAAGCATCAGTTCCTGCAAGCCTACAAACATACCAGTCCCTATTTTCAGAATGCAGTAGAGGTTACTAAAAGTATTCCTTTAATCTCAAATACATTTAGTCAGGATATCCAAATAGTCATGAAGATGTGTCAGATTGCTGAGAGTGCAGAAGTTAGTTTAGAAGTAACGATAATGGGCACTCTGTACAAGAAGGGACACTATGTAGTTTTACATAGATGTGAAAATGGTCTATTGTTTGGGGAAATTCAGCTCATTATATTGAACTCATGCACACAAGTATACTTTTTAGTACGGGAATTCAAGTCACAGCTTTCAGAAAAATTGCATGTTTACATGGTTTTACACAAGTCAGTAACCACTTCTTTATTTAAGTGTGTAGACTCTTCTAAATTGCTTGATTATTGCCCATTAACTGCCTACAATAAAGGAAAATCAATAATGATCCCACTCAAGCATGCTGTATCATCATAAGGCTGTAAAAATAAGGTAAGTTACTGATAAGAAATTCCTTCGTTCATCTGATTATCATAGATTATCGCATTGAAAAAAAACTGTAGCTTTTCTTTCACTTTTCTTCCTTTCACTGTTGATCTCTATTGTTTTATATGCAGTCAGGACTCTGGAATGATGGAGGAAGTCAAGGAGGCTGTTCAGAGTATTATTCCAAATCTTCTTCCACAATTACTGGAGGAGGTATGTCAACACCTTGTCACTATAGGTGTTGAAACAGTAGCTGATCTCCAATATGTCAAGCCTAATGACCTTCCCATGTTAAAGGACATTCAAGTGCGTAAGCTTATCCATAAGTGGACTCAAGGTAAGTAATTTTTTTTGGAGATTTGTTTACTTTAACTTTCATAAAAAAAATTATTGGGTTTTGTTGATATTATCCACATATCCATTCCTATTTACACATGGTAGCACGTAAACATGATTTGTGAATGAAGGTTGTAGAAGGGTAGATACCATTGTTTTTTTTTGTTGTTTTTTCCTCCCAGAGGCTGCACCATCTCACTTGTCACAACAGACAGTTACAATAAATGAAAATATAGGAATTCAACCTCTTGCATCAACTTCAACTTCAGAATATCAAATAGAAATACCAACTAAGTCACAGCCTACTACAAATCCTACTTGGGCAGAGGAATTTGAAATACCATGGGGAATATTTCCAAAAAGAGACATGCTATCATTGTTACAAAAGGGCATGAGACCAAAACCATCAGCTAGACGAGAGATGGTGAGAATTTTAGCTGATGAAATATCAAAAATCACTAAAAAGCCAGGTAAGAAAGCATTAACAAACATTGCTCAAAAGATTGTCAAGACCTATCCTAGTTCTTTCCTGGATGAGATTGAGGGATCTTTTGTTGGAACTGGATATGACTCTCTACTAAAACAGTTACAAACAAGGTTTGACAACTTGAACAGAAAATCTAATGACAACACATTCAAAAGAAAATGGGAGGACTCCCTTGTAACTGAGGAAAATGATATGTTAAGGCCTGATCTCACTCAAAAAATGTACTTGCATGATAAGTATGGGTGCATTAATTATATGCCTACTGATTACCCAGATGGGGAATCTGAAGCCACACAGGAAGAGAAGAAAGTCTTATTACAGCAGAAATATAAACAAAGACTTCGAGATAAAGTGGAAGATTTGATGAAGGATACTTACACATCCCAAAGAAGAGACATCATAGAAAACAAAATGGATGTACCTAATTTACAGATTACATGGCCATACTTATTTGAACAAGCAGGAATGTTTGTTCATTTTAAGGAACTGACAGGCATCAATATCAGAGAGAAAATTGACTCTGCATTTACTCTAAAGGGTAAAAGGATTTTGAAATGGATGGAAGAAGAGCCGAGTAAGCACATAGGGAAAATCAGAGAGGAACTTATTGAGGCTAATGGCTCTATAAGTAACGGTAACCCAGAAGCAACTGCTGTGATATGTGCTATAGCGTCTTATTTACGTGAAGAAGAATCTCTCTGTATATGTGTAGAGGTATGTTATTTTTGCATCTGGGGTCAGATCCACAAAATAGTATAGGTGTTTGTTCGTCCAACTGTGTGTCTACATCTGTTCGTCTACCTGTGTGTCAATGTCTGTTTGTCCACCTGTGTGTCTACGTCTGTTTGTCTACCTGTGTGTCAATGTCTGTTTGTCCACCTGTGTGTCTACATCTGTTTGTCTACCTGTGTGTCAATGTCTGTTTGTCCACCTGTGTGTCAATGTGTTTGTCCACCTGTGTGTCTACGTCTGTTTGTCTACCTGTGTGTCAATGGCTGTTTGTCAACCTGTGTGTCTACATCTGTTTGTCTACCTGTGTGTCAATGTCTGTTTGTCAACCTGTGTGTCTACATCTGTTCGTCTACCTGTGTGTCAATGTCTGTTTGTCCACATGTGTGTCTACCTGTGTGTCAATGTCTGTTTGTCCACCTGTGTGTCTATGTCTGTGTGTCTACCTGTGTGTCAATGTCTGTTTGTCCAACTGTGTGTCTACGTCTGTGTGTCTACCTGTGTGTCAATGTCTGTTTGTCCACTGGTGTATCTACGTCTGTTTGTCAACCTGTCTCTACATTTGTTCGTCTACCTCTGTGTTTACATTTAGTTGTCTATCTGTGTGTCTACATTTGTTCGTCTACCTGTGTGTCGACGTTTGTTTGTCTACCTCTGTGTCGACATTTGTTCGTCTACCTGTGTGTCTACCTGTGTGTCTACATTTGTTCGTCTACTTGTGTGTTTACATTTGTTCATCTATCTGTGTGTCTACATTTGTTTGTCTACCTGTGTGTCTACATTTGTTCGTCTACCTGTGTGTCTACATTTGTTCGTCTACCTGTGTGTCTACCTGTGTGTCGACACTTGTTCGTCCACCTGTGTGTCTACATTTGTTCGTCTACTTGTGTGTCTACATTTGTTCGTCTACCTGTGTGTCTACATTTGTTCGTCTACCTGTGTGTCGACATTTGTTTGTCTACTTGTGTGTCGGCATTTGTTTGTCCACCTGTGTGTCGACATTTGCTCGTCTACCTGTGTGTCGACATTTGTTTGTCCATCTGTGTGTCTACATTTGTTTGTCTACCTATGTGTTGACATTTGTTTGTCTACCTGTGTGTTGACATTTGTTTGTCTACCTGTGTGTCGACATTTGTTTGTCCACATTTGTGTCTACATTTGTTTGTCTACCTGTGTGTTGACATTTGTTTGTCTACCTGTGTGTTGACATTTGTTTGTCTACCTGTGTGTTGACATTTGTTTGTCTACCTGTGTGTATGACTGTATATAGACATGTCTCTGTGGGTTGTGTTATTTTTGTTTGTGTTGGCATTGCATAAGTAATATGTTTAATTTTAAAGATGTGTTTACATTTTTGTTAATACATTTTCCAGCCTACTGCAGCAAAGACTGAAATTGAGAAGGACCTGCCAAAAACACCATGCTTGATAGGCTTTGGTAAGTGAATCATAATCATTTGCATCCTCAGCACAAATTTATTTTGCATATGGTATATAATGAAACCGATAAGATAGCACATGGTGTATAGGTATTTGGTATATTACCAGAACTTTGCTTATGGTATATGATGTCTTACTTCCTATTTTTATAGCTATATGGAATAAAATATAAATTAAGGAGTTGTTATAGTCATGAAGATATATAAAGGCATTGAATAACTTATCATCATCCTTTATAAATTTTCAGTAGCTTTTGATGATGTAAAAAAAAGTCTAACATGGAGATTGGATTAATTGTTTCCTTGTCCACTGTATCTATAAGATTATGTTATAATTTGTATATACTTTCAGGAGAATCTAGGTTGTGTGCAAGCAGATATATGCTTTCCATTGACGGTGTGATTGTCAACAACCACATCACCACATTTGCTGCCGGCCTAGCCATGCTATTTGCATGCTACTACAACCTGAATATTATGTATCCTGCTAACTCTGCATCAACATTGGAGTTCATTCAAAGGTAAATACTTTATTTGATTTACTGTGATTCTGTACAAAAACTCCTAGTGATACTACAAAAAAATGTATTCAACTTTTATAAACTTTATATATATTGTCTTTTATCTTTCAAACTCAACAGATTACATAGGCTATATACATTTGTGGTATGCATATAGGTGTTAAAAGGGTATTCTTGTGTGTTCCATTATAAAGATGATAATACCATTTATAAACATTATCTACACTGTCTTTATCATTTCAGATGTTTTGTAGGGATTAACCCAGACAGGGGCAGCAGAGTAGAAATTAAGAAGAATTGCAAAAGGTACTCTCAAATCCATCCCAAGGTTCTGAGCCTGATCAATGCTATTGCTGATGTGGATTGGAGGAGTTAAGGGCACATAAGTAAGGTGTATTTCTTTCAAAAATTAAATTAACTTTTTTTAGAATGCTCATTATTTGTTCTGAAATTTCTTCAAGGAATTTTTGAAAATGATACTGTACGATTTTCTTTTTGTGGAATAGGAGTTTTTTTTCTCCTTTTGTGGAATATATATATATATATATATATATATATATATATATATATATATATATATATATATATATATATATATATACACACACACACATATATATATATATATATATATATATATATATATATATATATATATATATATATATCTTTTCTTTTCTTTTCTCTACCTAATTTTCCAATGAAATGGAACATTCTCAATTATTTTTCTTTCATTATATAATTTCTGATAAGTTGCCACAGTAAGTGTCATTAAGATATAACCTTTGTACTTGTAAATAAAATGCATATTAATCATCATTTACTTTGTATTATTCTTTTCCAAAGTAGGTGGTTTCCACAGGGATTTACATATATTTTATGACCTGACTTTTATATTTTTGTACAATATTTTACTTGATTTTCTTACAGAAAAGGGCAACATTAATTATAGTATTCATGAGAACCTGTAAATATCTTCATAAAGGTATCTACAAATTCTTATAAATACTGTAGTTATTACTGGCTCTAATATGGAAGAAATACAGGGATATGAAAATAGAAAAAAAATTACGGATAATTTCCGTTAAATATTTTACGGGGAAATTTTTTTTGTACAAAAACTTTTTAGATTTTTTTTTTACGGATAAATTTTTTTTTCTTTTACAGAAAATTGTTTACAGAAAATGTAAATTTACAGATAATTTCTGTAAATCTCTTTACAGAAAAACTGTAATTATTTTACGGATAAAATGGTTTACAGAACATCGTAAATTTTACAGAGAATGTTTGGCAGCATGGATGCCAGTAAATTTTCTGTAAAATTTACGATTTATTTTTTACAGTGTGTGCATCCTCTCCGTCAGGCTGTTTCCTTGAGAGTGGTACGGCGTGATGTAGCCTGTCCGTATTCCATGCCTTTTGCACAAGTCCTTGAAAGCTATAGAGGTGAACTCACCGCCATTGTCACATATCAGGGAGGTTGGAGTGCCGAAATCACCCACATAATGTCCGAACGCCTCACAAACCTCATCTGTGCCTTTTGTCCTCAATGGGTAAAACTTGACATATCTACTATAATGATCTAAAACTGTTAACACATATCTATATCCCTGATAACCTGATATTAAATCTATTAAATCTAAGGACACCCTTTCTAATGGAGTGGTAACAGGTGGCAGTTCTTACCATAATTGTTGTAGTCCTGGGCTAAGTTTGTGTTGTTGGCAAATATAACAATCTTTGACATATTTCTTGACATCACTTAACATGTTATTCCAATAAAACAAGCTCTCAGTTTTCTTGAGGGTCTTAAATAATTCTAAATGACCAGATAGTCTTTCATGTGCTAATTTTAAGGCCGTTTGTCTTAAGGCCTGTGGCACTGTAGTGACAACACACATACACACACACCTATGTAGGTATTTACCTAGTATTTACAACTAAGTAAATACCTACATACCCACAGACACACACACCCAGAGCCTGAGCCTATAATTACTTCCCTCGAAACCGCGGCTGAGGTCGAGATTAACTTGACCTCACCTCACCTGACCATCAGGTCCGCGACGCCCAATATAAGCCACCAACACACACATCGCTGGGTCAGTCAGTCTACCTGCAGTCTACCACCTCACCAACACCACTAGCTCACGTCGGGGAGTCAAGCCTCAGGGCTCCCCTCACACATCACTCACCATCTCCAGGCTCTCTATCCACTGTACAAGCTACTTGTGTGTACAACCAACGCTGCAGCAATAAACTACCAAAAGCAAAGTCCGGGTGTTGTTCCAATCCTTATGTAGCACTCCCGTACGCTACATTTGGTGACCCCCGGAGTGACAAAACTGAACAATGGAACAACACTGCTGCTGCCTCTTGCAGCACTACCGCTGCTACGCATCGACAACCTCCACGCCTCTCCTGCCGCCCTCACGCCTCACTACAAGATCATTGCCGCAGCCCTGCATCCCCACGCCACGGTGGGTCTTCAACGCCCTCGCCCACGCTGTCCGCCCGGAGCCCTGCCTCCTGCAGCCCTGCTGCTGCTCCTCACCCACGCCGCCAGCACGGAGCTATCCTCAAACCCTCGTACGTGGTTTGTAGCTGTACTTGCATCGTCACTGCTCCTCACGCATCCCCCTGGAACCTCGCATCTCAGCCCTGCCACGTGTGCCTGCCGCGGTCGCCTGCAGCACTGCTTTTGTGCCGCCCCTGCCCCTGCACGCCCCCTGCACCGCTGTAGCCCACGGAGCCTCGCATCCCTGCAGGCCCCGGGACTTCTACAGCCCCGGCCAGCGCTCGCAACCCGCAGTGTTGCCGCTGTCGCCCACCCCTGCACCGCTGTAGCCCACGGAGCCTCGCATCCCTTGCAGCCCCGGGACTTCTACAGCCCCCCTGCAGCGCTAACAGCCCACAGGGCTTGCAACCCGCAGTGTTGCCGCTGTCGCCCTAACCCCCCGCACCACTGTAGCCCCCCGGAGCCTCGCATCTCAGCAGCCCAGGTGACTTCTACAGTCCCCCGCACTCCTGCAACCGCAGTCTTGCAGCCCGCAGCCGCAGCCCTGCAGTCGCATCGGCGGTGCCTCCCGTCACCACTCCTCTCTACCTCATCAAGACTTTTACTGCATATGTTTGTCTCTATGTTGTATTATGTATATTTTTTTTTTGTCTGTTTTTTTGAGGAAAGAGAATATTGTAGTGACAACACACATACACACACACCTACATACCCACAGACACACACACCCAGAGCCTGAGCCTATAATTACTTCCCTCGAGACCGCGGCTGAGGTTGAGATTAACTTGACCTCACCTCACCTGACCATCAGGTCCGCGACGTCCAATATAAGCCACCAACACACACATCGCTGGGTCAGTCAGTCTACCTGCAGTCTACCACCTCACCAACACCACTAGCTCACGTCGGGGAGTCAAGCCTCAGGGCTCCCCTCACACATCACTCACCATCTCCAGGCTCTCTATCCACTGTACAAGCTACTTGTGTGTACAACCAACGCTGCAGCAATAAACTACCAAAAGCAAAGTCCGGGTGTTGTTCCAATCCTTATGTAGCACTCCCGTACGTTACAGCACTACTAATACATAATGAAAATTACTATCTGCTTTCCTAATAACTTTATAAAGGATGTCCTCTTCTACCACAAACTGATCTAACGTGCTTTTATAGTACCTGTGCCTCGGTAGTGCTCCTCCCTCTAAATAGTCAATGAGCTCTCCCCAAACGGGTTCTTGACGTTGTAAAGTTTTAATTTCGGCCTTTGTTTTCCCTAACCAGGTTTCCTCGTTTAATTCAGCTTGGATGAGCTTAACCGGTTGTGATAATTGATCAGCTACCACATTGTTCTTGCCCTTTGTATAAGAAATATTATATGTATACTCACGCATTTCTAATATCCACAGGCTTATACAGGGAGATTTACTTTTTCGTTTAAAGATGGTAACCAGAGGTTGGTGATCGGTACGAATAGTGAACGTGGTGCCCCACAGAAAATGGAAAAAATTAGGACAGGCTAACACTACTGCCAAAGCCTCTTTATCCGTTACCGAATATTTCTTCTCGGCGGGTTTAAGTTTTTTTAGAAAAGTAACCGATGGCTACTTCGGTCCCATCGTCTTGGATTTGTCCTAGGACTGCACTTACATGAGTTTGACTTGCATCGGTAGTTAGTATGTGTGGTTCCCCAATTTTAGCTTTTACAAGTATAGGTGCATTAACTAGTTTATTTTTAAGGCTCTCGAAGGATGATTGGCATTTTTCACTCCAAAGAAATTCTACCTCTTTCTTTGCTAAGCTGGTAAGGGGCATAGCTATCTGGGCATAAAGGTACGTTTTGCTTGGTGCGATTATCGCTCAACGATGATTGTCCATGGCTCAACGATGATCGTCAAACGATTGTCTAGAGCACTAATACACTGTTTTGAATGGGGCTGTTTTGCTTCGAGCGACTGATGCTAGTCGCGAACGATCATCGTTGGCTCCAAATAGCCGCACGGCTGGGGGGTGAATATAATCGCAGTCGCAAACGATCATTTGATGGAAGGAGTGTCTGCGTCATCATGGCTCCCAGGTTTTCCGATGAGGAGAATGAGATCCTTGTGGAGGAAGTTGCGAAACATCCCTCGTTGTGGCAGCTCTCACATCCCAAATACAAAGACCAACAAGTAAAAGACAATGTCTAGGCAGAAGTTGGCGCCAAAGTTGGAAAACCAGGTGAGTTTGATTCTTGTTTATATTTCACCCAAGGCTTTTTTCGGTTTGTGTTAATACATTATGGCTTCATAACGTAACGTAATGGTACATAACTCGTGGGGGCTTCAAGTGATAATTATTACAACTATTTACTGTCATAATATTTTTGGTGAACTGTGTAGACAGTGACTAGGCTCCTGAAACAAATTACTGCAAATGCAAAGTCTCATTATAAAAGTGTTGTGACTATTTAATAAGTATAAAGTGTATTTTGTTGAGTCTAGACTAGTTAGGATTTTATGTCTCAGATCTATAGTCAGGCTATAATTATCTTCGTATAAGTAATTATTGATTTTATGTCTCTAGTCAGACTATATTCTCATACAGGTAATTATTCATAGGTGAGTAGGGTAGGTAAAAGATAGCCTCTCTCCCTCTCCCCTATTTGTGATAGTATAGGATATATACATGTTTGATGTATGTCTGTCTATGTGCATGTACGTATTTATATTTCTCGTGTATGCAAAATAGTATGTAAGTGTAAATAAATGTTCAGTACTTTAGGTAAATTTAGTGTTTGATCTTCGCCTAATACTTTATTACTTTAAATTTAGTGTTTGATCTGGCCTAATACTTTATTAGTGTTTGCATTATTAGTCAGTGAATATAATAATTTGTGTGCATTTATTTAGAAGAACTGGTTTTGTGAAATCAGGTTAACCTTAACCCTTTGACGTACTGCTTGCTGGTGAAAATTTCACCTGAACTTACCTGTTCATTGTTAACAATAGTAACAATATTACCAATAATAATAATAATGATGATGATGATAATTATAATAATAATAATAATAAAAATAATAATAATAATATTATTAATAATACTTTTAAAGGTAAGAAGCAGAAAATAAGTACAGTAACAAATTGTAAATTAACACAAATGTGATCATTATATGTTTACATTGATAAGACCTGAGCGCCTATATGTACCGAACAATGTGCAGTCAAAAGGTCTAATAAAAGATATATGTACTTATATGAATGTGATTTATTAAAACATTTGACCATATATCATATAGTAATTACAAAATGAAATAAATATATGTAGGTACATATCTACCTAATTTTGGTTGGTCCTATTAACTTTGTGATCTTGCCAGCACAGCCTCCCGTCATTGCTGAAGTATGCAGCAAATGAATCTCTTACTGCAAATCCTTAAAAATTAACGTACCCGAGAGCTCTTGCTTTATGAAATTGTCTGTGGGTGGCTCTTGTGTAGGGTCTGGCTCGTAGTTCGGGGCGTGAGATTTTGTACCATAGGCATCCCTCAGCATGTTGTGCAAACAGCAGCAAACAATCACAACATCGTCCACGGTTTTGGGGAGTAAATTGATTGCAGTGTAAAAAATATGAAACACTTGGGATAGTAAACCAAACCTATAATTGAATATAGCTTTCATGTTGTCCCCCACCGCAAGCTCTCGCGGGTATGGTTTCAGCATGTTTGGATGTAACCAGAAAGCATCATCACCGACAAATATGTGGGGCAGCACACGGTCGGAATCCGGTAGCTGGCCTGGGGGTGGAAGTAGTGTGCCATAGTAGAACATCTTCCCTAAAGAAAACCTTTTGAATATTCCGGGATCACCTTCTTTCCCATAGGATTCAACGTCGATAAACATGAATTTATAGTTCGCATCGACTACAGCCAGAAGCACTGTCAAGAAAAAATCCTTGTAATTGTAAAAGAGGGAGCCGGATTGGTTGGGGCACACAATCCGGATGTGTTTCCCATCAATTGCTCCACAACAGTTGGGGAAATCCCATTTATGGTGAAATTCCTTTGCCTTTTGTTCTAATTCCTCTGGAGTCAGTGCAGGCATGAACAATGACACCAGCTTCTTCCTCAGCGCTGCCAACGTCTGTTTTATTATTTGGCTGATTTCACTCACTGATACTCGGAACTGAAACTGCAGTGAGTGGAAAGACTCACCTGTGGTCAGAAACCTGTGAAAGAGAAAAAAAATATTTCTAGGCACTTTTGCTACTAATTTTACTACTGCATTTTACTACTACCTAACTAATTAATTTTTTATTATGTCTCTTCCAGTTGATGACTGCAAGAAACGTTGGCAAAACATCAAGGAAACATACGACAGAAAGAAGATTAAGAAAACAGGATCAGCAGCTCCACCTATGAAGAAAGGGAAAAAATGGGCACTGGAAGAAAAACTGTCATTTCTTCAACCTGCTGAAGAACATCGAGGGTTAGTGAACTTTCATTGTCATTACCTAATTTGAATTCCTGATGATATTAAAGGAATCTGTGGCATTAAAATTGTCAAAATAATTCGTCCTGGGTGTTTTTCTTTCTCTGTAAACACCTTGATGCAGACTAAATTTATTCTGTCGTGTAGCACGTACTGCTCAGAATTGGTCAATGAGTTAAATGCTAGACAACAGGACACATGGGTAAATTGGCTTAATCTCTGTTCCGGCCGCCACTTACCTACATTTTGTGCAAATTTTTTTTTCTCAAACGTCACTGCAGCAGTAGAGGAAGAATTCGTTAATGATCCAGAACAAGTGGAATTCATCGAGCCACCTTTGCCTGACAATACAAGTTCTAGGCAAAACTCAGAACAGTCAACCCCGGCTCAGTCACCATCGCCGATTCCGCTTCCTCCACAAACTTCATCTCAGCAGTCCTCCACTCGTACACAGGGAGCAACATTTCGAGGAGAACAAACCACCGAGAAAAAATTGTTGCCCATTTAGAGAAGAGAACAGCTGAGCGAAATGAATTAATAAAGAACTTGCTTTTGGCCGAAGAAAACGTGGATGAGATCGACCTGTTTTTTCAGAGCATTGCCAAATCAGTTAAAAAATTACCACGTCACCTACAACACCGTGCAAAATTCGAAACACTGACCATGATCGGTAAATGGGAGGTGGAAATGTTTAATTCATTTCAGCCTGCACCTTTTCGATACCATCCTTCTTCATCTCCTGCATCAACTTCACTTTCAGCCAGTGGTTCCACTGAAAACAATCTTCATTCTACACCTTATGCCAGTACACACTACTCTCATTCTCTACCTGATCAATTTTTTCCTCAACATTGTGAGCCAACTCATAGTAATGATTTGACAGATAGACTTGATACATCAGAGAACATCACTGATCTACTTTCTAGCAACGAGTTACTTACACTCTGATCCCATGATACCTGTTAGGTATGGATAATGTTTTTGTACCGTAACTTTTGGACATTGTATTAAATCTTTCAATGAATATGTTTAATATCACTTGGTAATTACTGCTCTTGTGTTTTATTCAATCACTGATCTACTTTCTAGCAACAAGTTACTTACACTCTGATCCCATGATACCTGTTAGGTATGGATAATGTTTTTGTACTGTAACTTTTGGACTTTGTATTAAATCTTTCAATGAATTTGTTTAATATCACTTGGTAATTACTACTCTTGTGTTTTATTTAATACCTTTTATTAAAGCTCTTTGAAGGTCAAAACTAATAAAATGCAAAAATTCATTGTAGGTACTTACCTCAGTGTGATGGCAATTTTCTCTTCAGGCATCACTAGGTACAGGTTTCTGTTGTAAGACCAGGAAGTCGAACTGTTCAACAGAAAGGCGGAACTAACTAGCTAACTGAACGCTGCCCAAAATGATATTTGTTTACGTTAAGGTTAACTCCGGCGTCTGCAAGACATGTAAACACTTTGTTTAATCAAATGACAAGGGTATCAAAATTCTGCGCATACAAAACCACATCATCTAGATAGTTATGTATTCATCCTTCTTTCTTTAATGGAGCAAATACTCTAGCAATTTGTCTAGAAAACAGAGCCGGTGACGAGGAAATCCCAAAGGGTAAACGAGTAAATCTATATAAAGCAATACTAAACGTAGTCAAATTCCTGCTGTTCTCGGCTAGTTCTACTTGATGATAAGCATCTTTTAAATCTAGGGTGACGTAAAATTTATTTCCTGCCGCAGAATCAACTAATTCTTCTAGTCTAGGCAATGGATATATATCAGTCTCCACGTGCTCATTTACTTTGCGATAATCGAGGCACATTCGTTTGGTACCATCGGTTTGTTGACCAGCACGATTGGGCTTAATCAAGTGGCAGTGGAAGGTTCAATGACTCCCTTCTCACTCATTTCATTAATTATCTGTTCTATTAGCTCTTTTGCCTGTTCTGGATAACGATACAAAGGATTTCTAACAGGTGTTGGATCTTTAAGGATTATTTCCGCTGGTGGACCTTCAATTTTTCCCAGCTCATTCTTGTTCAAAATAAACAGCTGGTTATGGTGAGTGATAGTTTCAACAAGGCGCTGTTTCTGGGGTTCAGTTAAATGATTCCAAGGTAAACCATCTAACAACCTCTTTAGTTTTGAAATTCGGTCTCCACCAGCTTCATCAGGAATTTCTACTACCGGAGTTATTAAATCATTATGAAGATGTTTTATTGCTTGAACTACTTTAGTAGGGCCTTCTTCTGGTGCTATAACTTTACAATAATCTGCCAAATACGTTCTTACTTTCACTGTTTGCTGGTGTTCTCTACAGGCTAAAAAATGTGTTGGTCATTATTGACTCTGATGACACACAATAGGGAAAACATGCTTGTTTTGCTCTTGGAAATGGCTCTACCAATATGGTTGTACCGGGCGGTTCTTTGACTCTAACTAGACATGGGGTGTTACTACAAGGAGGGACTGTTATAGTTTGAGTAACTCTGAGTGCTCTAGGCTTATTGACCGAGTCATAATTCATGCGAGTTTTCGACTTCTTTACTGACCTGGTGCTGGTATAAGTTTTACGAATGGTTTTAATAGGGTAGCTGGCACCTCCCCATTCTATACAATCATTATCTGCTTCCCAAGTTAAAAGGTGCTTTTCTTAGCACATCTACTCCAAGTAAGAGGTCAGTCTCTAAATAGTGGTCTGGAACAACTGATATCCATTGAATTGTCTCGCTCACATAACCTACAGATATATTTAACTTGCACTCCCTAATATTCGCAATGATGTGCCAGTGACTCCTTTTAGATTGGGCAGAGTCCTCCTTGTATTTAAGTTAACCCTTAATTTGGACAAAGTGGAATATTTTAACAAGGTTATTCCACTGCCTGTATCTATTAAAGCTGATAACATTTTCCCGTTTACTGACACTTGAATGGCGGGAGACATACTTGGCTGAATCTGTCAATTTCTCCAAGAACGTTTACCGGGGCATTGAGGATGTCCTTGGCGACAATTACGCCTTAAACAATCGTAACATGCTCCATATGGAGGTCTTTGTGGACACCTTTTTAGTTCATGCGTATTTACATGGCAATAGGGACACCACAATTGACATGCTGGGGGAGACATTTGACTGAGCTTATCCGTCAACATTTCTACTTGTCTCTGTAACTCTGCGACGGTATTATTAGTCTCGGGGGCCCGTGAAGTAGAGTTACTCACCACAGATACTTTCCGTTCTGCACTCGCTAGCCTTAAGGTCCACTCATGATCTACTCTGTCAATAAATTTGTTAAGAGGAATTCCTACTTCTAAGAAACTACTTAGTTTTTTGTGAGTTTCTACCGGCAAGCCTCATAAGAGTTTGCCGTTGCGGTAATGATTCCTTGCTGAATTTGGTCTCAAGGATTGAGTACTGGCAAATAAATTGGTTAACAAAAGCTTGAGGGCTGTCGATCCAGTCATATTTTAAATCATTGAGCTGTTGCTAAGCACGGTCAAAATTTATCTCTGTGGCAAATTCTTGTCTCAATAAGTTCTTAAGGTCGCTCCAAATGAAATGAGGGTTTTTAGTGGTTAATGACTGGAGGAGTAATGCTAGTTCAACACTCACTCTCATTTTAGCTACTTCAATCCTTTCCGAGCTCAACACACTACATGACTCTACCTGTTCAAAGAATAAATTTAATCTGCTTGTGGAATCCAATCCATGTAAATTATGTAATTCTAAAATCGGAATATCTCCTGGCTTAGTTACGTTACGGGGCACATTAAGAATCTGAATGGCCTCTGCCATATGGCGTATGCTGGCGTTCTGCGTCAAGGGTAATTCTCTCCACTCATCCATTCTAGGACGTTTGTCTTCCTTGTCTTTGGTTATAAATGGGTTATTTGAAGCCATGGTGGTAAGCTGCTTTGTTGAAGACAAAAAAAATGAAAAGAAAACTAGCTACTTGTTTGAATTATTCGCAGCTCAGGGGTTGATCTCTACAGAACAGGAAAGTCCACCTCCTCCCATTCACTCGGTATCTGGCCACACAAAACATTTTTAAGTGTTACGTTAAGGACCAATCTTAACCGCTGGCCACCAATTTGTAATGTCACTCCCTTCTCACCATGTAGCATTGATGGTAGTTGTTATGGTAGCGAGCTACAGACTGAGCGTATAGTACATAGTACTAAGATGTTAATAGCACTTAGAAGGCACTGAATTTACTGAGGGAGTAACAAAACTGAGGCATCACTCGACAGCAAATATATTTTATACCCAAAACAAACACGGTAAAATTGATATACATTTTCATAATACATGGATTAGTGTGAAGATATGACATTGATCCACCAAACGTAAAGGCAGGGTTACACTAGCTTCTGATATCACTTGATCTAGCGATATGGCTGGATTGGCCAGCCATTTGCGCTGCATTGGCTACTGATTCTCGCTGCACTGAGCTAGCAGTCAGAACGGTCTTCACTGCCATGTTTTGCTAGCGCTAGCGGTAGACAAATGTAGGTACTAGGAAACTATCGTTTATTCAGTATATATGCAACAAAAAAAAATATTGCACTTCTTTTTTTAATGACGTTTTATGAGTATCAGAAAAATAGGATAGACGACAATACATGAAAACACTCAAATATAAGTTTTAATTCGATGCAAATATAGCATTTACTTCTCGCATGACATAGATGGAACGCCACCAAAACAAACCTTTCTACAAAGGCCGAAAACATGAATAGTTCAATTTATTGGTCCCATGACGCTATTATAAGTTTCATGGAAAAAATTTGTGAGTCATTGCCTCCCGCAGCTCATGGCTCATGACAAGGGCCTGGCTGGGGGTGAGGCTCATGACTAGGGTCTGGCTGGGGGTGAGGCTCATGACAAGGGCCTGGCTGGGGGTGAGGCTCATGACTAGGGCCTGACTGGGGCTCAGTTGACTGGCATGGATGATAAGGGGCGAAGAAACTGCTCAGTTTTAGCTGTTTTCCTCCGATATGGTGCTCCTTAATTATTACTTCACGAAGCATGCGAAGGCTGCCATAGTATGCATTAGCTTCCTTGATCTTACTGTATTCGGTATAGTCTATAAAGGCATCAACGTAGGTTCGCAAGGTGGACAGCTTTATCTTCTTCACCTGTATCTCCTCGTCATCACTGCTGTCTTCCTTCTCCCGTTCAGCAACTTGGGCTGCGATTTGTTCTGTGATGAAGACTTCGTAGTCTTGATAGGTCTCATTTTCTTCCAGCCAATCCCTCACATCATCAAGGGTCACATCCTTCTCCCTTGCCTGGTGCAGCAACCTCCTGAAATCTTGGGACTTGAACCCATCAAAGCCTATGAAATCGGCCTCCTCATCACCTATCAGCAGCTTCTTCCAGCAGTTGGCAAGTGTTGTCAGCTTCATATCACGCCAGGCGGATGCTTAGTTGGAAAGAGCTGACTTTATGTTGTAGGCCTTTACGTTGGCTAGGGTGCGAGCTCCACCAGTGTCCTCTATCATGTCACTCTCATCCTCCAACACTACCAACACCTCATCCAGATAACGCCTGACGGAACGCCTCTTCATGGCACTAATGATGCCCTGATCCATAGGCTGCACTAAGGAAGTAGTGTTGGGAGGCAGGTACATCACATGGATACGTCCATCTTCACTAATCAGCTGGTCGGCACTTTGGAGGGGCAGGGCAATTATCCAAAAGTAGGATTGCCTTCACATGCTCGGCTTTAAGCTTAAGCACCTCCATCTGGAACTTTTTGACAGCAGGGACAAATACATGGTGAAACCAGTGCAGGAAAATAGCTGATGTGAACCATGCATTCTTGGAGTGGTAGTACACAACAGGTAGGTTATGTTCGAGGTTAAAGTCCTGGAGGGCGCGAGGTTTCTTGGTAATCTGTGGGTAACTGTGGCATTTGCCCCATAAAGTGCAGAGAGGCACTCTTTGGGCATTTTCTTTCCCTTTGCTGTCTCTTTCTTTTTTGATTGCGTATTCTTGGGTAAAGAGCCCCAGTAGAATCCTGTCTCATCTGCATTGTATATTTGGGACAGGGCTAGGCCTTCACTCTCAATTAGCCTATTATGCTGGAGACGAAAGAGTTCCACACTGGCACTATCAGCACTGTCTGCCTCACCATGAACCTTAACATTAAAAAGGCCATGGCGTTTGCGAAAGCGCCACAACCACCCATCACTGCCCTTAAAATTAGCAACGCCTAGATGTTCAGCAAACTCTGAAGCTGCCACCAAAATCTCCATCACTCGTATGCACTGCCGCTTGATTTTTGCTGTACATACCATTTCATTACAGTTGCATCAAGCTGTGTATCCTTGCCCATCTTCATGTGTTTTCATGGGTCATCCTTACCTTTACTTGCCGAAGCATCAACACAGAAATTGGCCTCATAGTTCCTCAATTTATCTTTGGTTTTCCGTATATCGGACACTGTCTGTTTCTTGATGCCATACTCCTCACATATTTGTGCCACAGTCTCTCCATTCTTGAGCTTCCTGGTCAGCTCCAGCTTATGTGTAACATTCAAGTTCACTCGCTTGGGTTTCACGACTTTGGTAGGCATTATTAAGGCGAAATAAGCACTAAAACACTGAGTAATCACTGGGCGGACTGAACGGTGACATGGGAGATAAGGGACTGATGCGGCATTTGGCGAGAAATGCTCTCGACGCGCCCGCCGCCTACTGGACTTTCTTTACATTAACGGAGTTTACTCCAGATCTGGGTTGATTGTCCGCCAACGGACAGAGTCCGTTAAATGCGAAGTCTGTTGAATCAAGCGTCAACTGTATATATATATATATATATATATATATATATATATATATATATATATATATATATATATATATTTATATTTTTATATATATATATATATATATATATATATATATATATATATATATATGTATATATGTGTGTGTGTGTGTGTGTGTTTGCGTATGAGTGTGTGTGTGTGTGTGTACATACATATTAATTGGTAGGAATTATCATTTTATTTATAAGCATCCTCACAAAAAATACAAACATCTTATGTAAAAACTCTCTTTCCAACAGGCACCGGTCTCACTGCTTCACCGCCACGACCACCGTTGCAGAACAACACACCTGTTTCTGATGCTGCTCATGTCTTCTTACTCCCTGCCACAGCAGGTTTCAGTACTTTGTGCCAAACGCCCACGGCTACGCCAGAGATTTACGCTTTCAAAGTTTTTTGGCTTTCAGTTTTCGACAGAGTGACGAAGACAACAGTGGCACTAACTCAGAAATTGACAGCAGGGACAATGAGTGGTCGTCCAGTAGTGATGAGGACGAGCCTCTTCATGCTGCCGATGACAGGGAGCTGCTTGAAGGCGAGGATGATGATGAGAGGCAGCCCCTTTTGCGTGAGTCCACTGGTTTCTTGTTTGCCTGGTCGGAGGGGTCAGATTTTGTACCTGTACGAGTTTCAAAGTGACAGGAGTGGTATAACTAATGCTGGCCCTGCAATGACGAGGCAAAGGAGAGTGATTTCTTCCGTGGCTTCTTAGATGACGAGGTGATGTCATTCATTGCTGAGAAGACCAATAAGTATTACCATTGGGAGTCTCAGCGAATGAATGCCTTCTCCCCAAAGTCCAGGTTCCGGCAATAGGTAGACACCACTTCCAGGGAGCTGATTGTTTTTATCGCCTTGATGCTGGTGATGCCGCTTTGTAAAA